>CM060686.1:145495000-146095000 GCA_030686995.1 Artemisia argyi
TGTTGTCTATCTGTTTTTTGTATTCAAGATGAATACTGAGAGATTGTTTCAGTTTCTAATATCTGTGAAATTTCAGCTGACGACACTAATCCAAATGAGATGGATCGAACTATAGATCAGACGCTTACTCAATGTAATATGTGTGGTTTTATATTTCATGGGCATACGTTACCTTCAATTTTCATTTTCTTCTATTCATTTTCTCATCTAATTTGTTAGCATGCTTAACAGCATATGCGGGTAAGTGTGTAATGGGAAAGGTTACGATTGATGATATTCTTCATAAGACATGCGGGACACCAAACTTGAGTTTAGGAGAGAAACTTCAGAGCATATCAGTTAGTATGCAATCATGTTGTATGAAGGTAAGCTACTTCAGAGCATATCAGTTAGTATGCAATCATGTTGTATGAAGGTAAGCTATTGAGTAAATTAGGTGCAGAGGGATAAAATTAAAATACTACTAAGACAAGATTCCATCATAATCAGAATATTGGCATGCTTATTAGGCTCAAGATAATGCTTATTAGGTCATAATGTGATGTGACATGGTATAAGTAGATTGTGGAAGATTGGGATATAGCATTCGTGGAAGGTTACAGTCACAGGCCAGTACGTAGCTCTACCAAAATATGATCAAATATCGATCAAATGTCTCACGTTAACAATTCAAACCATTAGTCATGCTAAGATCTACTATTAACATCATTTGTGATATGCTCAACATCTACGAGGGGAAATACAATCACATATTTATTTTATATGCTTCTGCATTTATATCATGTAACAATTCGCATTTTCAGGTTAACTTTTATTCTCGAAAATTTTACTATTCACTTTTTACTATTCACTTTTACTATTCACATCCAAAAATTTTAATTCATATTCTCGTAAGTTAAACTATTTTAATGATAATCCGAGAATTTCACACTCGTCGGATCATTTTTGCAAAAATCACGAAGCCGTGTCCGATATGTCCATAAAACATTATAAACAATAGAAATATGATTTTCTCTCATTTTATGACAATTCCAAAAGTTTTGGAATTTTACGTTTTCCAGTTCAGCGTTTTACGCGAATTACGCGTTTTAGACCCGCGTTTCCAGTTTTAGCAGCGTTTAAGCAACCCGATAGAACTTGCCACTCATTAAATATGCTAAGATAGGTTATATTAATAAGTTTTAACATATTTATAAGTTTCATATTTTTAGGATACCCGATTTTAAGTTTTATGACTTAACGACTTACCGTTAGCGATTACCGGGACCAAAACTCACTCCGTAACTTAGATAAGACCATGACTACTCATCTAGTCACCCTTATCTCATTATGGCCGACTTAGGAGGGGGGGGAGTCACCTAGCATGTTTCTTGATCTTATACTTGAAGTCTTGGATTCATTACATGTGTTAAACTTGGCCATTAAGCTTCCTAAATATCCTAAAATTGTAACCTCCTCATCTTCACTACAAATACAAGCTCATTCTCTTCCTTTCTCCTTCAAAACCCACGACCAAAACAGCCCTTATACACCATTTTGATGATGGTTCTTTCTAGTTTAATCCATCATAAGTTATACTCTTGTATTCCTTGTTGATTACTAGTTCCATTCCATCCATAAAACACTAAAATTCACCACAAAAACTCATCAAATTTCCAAGTGTTCTTAGTGAAGATTTTTACTAAAGGTTGTTTTTATGTTAGATTAGTGTTTATCAAGGGATTATAAGATAGGGTTTTTGATATGGAAGCATGGCTATGGTTGGAAAGGTTTTGGAAGATTAAGTAGTGGTTCTTGGTTTTGATCTTGGTTCTAGTTAGTTTCTTCACAAGTTGTAAGAAATCCTATTACACTTTCTTACTCCTTGCTTAATTATCATTTTCATGCTCTTTGTGTTCTTGTTATTGTGTTTATGATGTTTAAAAATGGATAAAACAAGTATTGGTATACATATGTTAACTTATGACAAGTAAACAAGCAAACTAGTGACTTTTATGGAGAACCACGACCAAAATAGTACAACTATGATATTTGACACTTACTTACTGTTAAATAGGACTTAACAAGGAAAACATAGCAATTTGAATCACCCAAAACGAGTACCCGAGTCAAAAGATACGACCATAGGAAGTTAGCGACACCAAAACGCCGAAACTGCCTATAACCTACTGTTTTGCATTCTGCCAATTTCAAAGTCACCCTTCTTGTCCGATTCATCAAAAAGTTAAAACACGAAAGTTGTCCGGAACGACGTTTTCGTTCAGGAATAAAGAAGCTCGAGCCCTGAAAACGCTTTCTGAGTGATAATTTTCTTCAAATTCTTAACAGTCATTTTTAGACCAAAGTAACTATATAATGGTTATAATTAGATGAGAACAAGAGGTCTAATGACCTAAAGCCAAGAACACAACCATGGCTAAAGCCAAAGTTGAGTCTCAAGACCATGGTAACAATGACCAGGGTCACGGCAAAGCCACGGCTAAAGACCATATAACTTTTAAAGATCAAAACTTATATATATATATATATATATATATATATATATATATATATATATATATATATATATATATATATATATATATATATATATATATATATGTTATCAAATATTACAATAGTAAGGAGCCTCATGTGAGGAGTTCATTAAGTAAGCCGTCGAGATGAGTTGTGGATTTACGAATTAAAGTGTCCTGGCTCCTCGAACGTTTACTCCATGACTTCTGAATTATGTCGGCCCGAACGGTAGTAAGAGATATACAACCTATACATGTTTCATAAACCATTTATATTCAAAGACTTACACTAAATACTAAGTACTACATCATGAACATTATGCAAGACATATATAGGCAATTCTTCGTATTCTTAGACGTTACTCCAAACCTAAGTCGCAACGTTCTATTATAGGCTGTTCTTAGAGACTTTCGCGATTCGACTACCACTTTCATTTCTCATTACATAAGCTTAAGGTGAGTCATAGCCCCTACTTTTTCATACTTGTTTTAACTCTTTCGGGGAGATACATGCACAACTACTTGCTTACTTGTACAAATATTCAAAACATTTATACTTGATTGTTTTATACTTGATTGTCTTATACTTGATTGCATTATACTTGATTTCATACATACATGACTGTCTTTTATCTTTGGGAAGTGGCTCCCAGTAAACTTTTATCTTTGGGAAGTGGCTCCCAGTTTTCTTTGGGAAGTGGCTCCCAGTTTTCTTTGGGAAGTGGCTCCCAGTTGTCTTTGGGAATTGGCTCCCAAGTGAGGTCTTCGGAGATGAAGTAAAGACTCACTACTAATTGCTTAATTGTTTTGATGAACTTATACATGTCTTTATTATACTATATGTTAGCAGTGGGTTGTGAACACACAGGTTACAAGTCTCTTATGGCGGGACTTGCAACTGAGTGGATTCTCAATGCCTTTGCTGTGTGAACATTCTTTAAGGCTTTTCAACTGTTTTAAGACAAACTCTATGAACTCACCAACCATTGCGTTGACACTTTAGCATGTTCATCTCAGGTTAGTATGGCGAAAGCTAGTGCGTGGAACTTAGAGTCAAGCTGCATATTCTGAAGACTTACGCTTTTATCATTTACCATTCAAAACATTTTGTATACATTTATGTATCATACTTTGGAATCTCATGTTTGTAACTTTGAATTCTTTAATCGAATGGTAACTTTTCAAAACGTCTCATTTAGAGTTCATTTTCTATAACTTGTACTTTGTATTATGAAGTAGCACCCCTATGACACAGTCTTCAGCTGCGATATTTAGAATAGTTACGGCGATATTAAAAGGAACAGAACTTTGATATTAAGAAAACATGATAATTAAGTGATATTAACAAAATCCATAATATCATTATACCTTTGCTATCTTGGAAAATCACAAGTCATAGTCTTGTATAAATTTTTACGTAGTAAAATACTTCTATCGTTGTAGGTTTTGCTAATAACCTTGCAAAACGCACCTCCTGGTCTTGCCTATGAGACGGACAAGAACTTCTTCAAGGTAACGTGTTTTATTTTAACCAACTTCTAAAGATATCATTGGAGGCTCATCTTCTTTTGTTTTCTGTTTAAAGTCTTTTAAGCAGATGATTACAAGTTGTCTGGTTAAAGATCCTTCAAAACATCCTACTAAAATGAAGCTTTTGATGCATTATTTTTACATTCAAGCTAGATCAAATGATTATAAAGTACGTAGCTGTAGCAAAATATGATCAAATATCGATCAAATGTCTCATGTTAACAATTCAAACCATTCGTCATGCTAAGATCTACTATTAACGTCATTTGTGATATATGCTCAAAATCTACGAGGGGAAATACAATCACATATTTATTTTGTATGCTTCTCCATTTATATCATATATTTATCTTTTAAGGAATGATTGATTTGTTAACTAAATTTATAGTTCCTGGTGATAATCATGCAGCCATCATTTTTGGCAAGAGGTCTGCGTTACAAACTACAAGAGAAGCACATAAAAAAGTAAGTGACTAAAAAACTATTAACAGAAATCGAGGATCGATCTTTTTCCATAGTGTTAGTGAGCAATGGTATGTTATGTTGCCTGTTATGTTGTCTATCTGTTTTTTGTATTCAAGATGAATACTGAGAGATTGTTTCAGTTTCTAATATCTGTGAAATTTCAGCTGACGACACTAATCCAAATGAGATGGATCGAACTATAGATCAGACACTTACTCAATGTAATATGTGTTGTTTTATATTTCATGGGCATACGTTACCTTCAATTTTCATTTTCTTCTATTCATTTTCTCATCTAATTTGTTAGCATGCTTAACAACATATGCGGGTAAGTGTGTAATGGGAAAGGTTACGATTGATGATATTCTTCATAAGACATGCGAGACACCAAACTTGAGTTTCGGAGAGAAACTTCAGAGCATATCAGTTAGTATGCAATCATGTTGTATGAAGGTAAGCTACTTCAGAGCATATCAGTTAGTATGCAATCATGTTTTATGAAGGTAAGCTATTGAGTAAATTAGGTGCAGAGGGATAAAATTAAAATACTACTAAGACTAGATTCCATCATAATCAGAATATTGGCATGCTTATTAGGCTCAAGATAATGCTTATTAGGTCATAATGTGATGTGACATGGTATAAGTAGATTGTGGAAGATTGGGATATTGCATTCGTGGAAGGTTACAGTCACAGGCCAGTACGTAGCTCTACCAAAATATGATCAAATATCGATCAAATGTCTCACATTAACAATTCAAACCATTAGTCATGCTAAGATCTACTATTAACATCATTTGTGATATGCTCAACATCTACGAGGGGAAATACAATCACATATTTATTTTATATGCTTCTGCATTTATATCATGTAACAATTCGCATTTTCAGGTTAACTTTTATTCTCGAAAATTTTACTATTCACTTTTTACTATTCACTTTTTACTATTCACATCCAAAAATTTTAATTCATATTCTCGTAAGTTAAACTATTTTAATGATAATCCGAGAATTTCACACTCGTCGGATCATTTCTGCAAAAATCACGAAGCCGTGTCCGAGATTTACTTTTAGGTTTAAACGTCATTCCAGCATCCCGATATGTCCATAAAACATTATAAACAATAGAAATATGATTTTCTCTCATTTTATGACAATTCCAAAAGTTTTGGAATTTTACGTTTTCCAGTTCAGCGTTTTACGCGAATTACGCGTTTTAGACCCGCGTTTCCAGTTTTAGCAGCGTTTAAGCAACCCGATAGAACTTTCCACTCATTAAATATGCTAAGATAGGTTATATTAATAAGTTTTAACATATTTATAAGTTTCATATTTTTAGGATACCCGATTTTAAGTTTTATGACTTAACGACTTACCGTTAGCGATTACCGGGACCAAAACTCACTCCGTAACTTAGATAAGACCATGACTACTCATCTAGTCACCCTTATCTCATTATGGCCGACTTAGGAGGGGGGGGGGGGGAGTCACCTAGCATGTGTCTTGATCTTATACTTGAAGTCTTGGATTCATTACATGTGTTAAACTTGGCCATTAAGCTTCCTAAATATCCTAAAATTGTAACCTCCTCATCTTCACTATAAATACAAGCTCATTCTCTTCCTTTCTCCTTCAAAACCCACGACCAAAACAGCCCTTATACACCATTTTGATGATGGTTCTTTCTAGTTTAATCCATCATAAGTTATACTCTTGTATTCCTTGTTGATTACTAGTTCCATTCCATCCATAAAACACTAAAATTCACCACAAAAACTCATCAAATTTCCAAGTGTTCTTAGTGAAGATTTTTACTAAAGGTTGTTTTTATGTTAGATTAGTGTTTATCAAGGGATTATAAGACAGGGTTTTTGATATGGAAGCATGGCTATGGTTGGAAAGGTTTTGGAAGATTAAGTAGTGGTTCTTGGTTTTGATCTTGGTTCTAGTTAGTTTCTTCACAAGTTGTAAGAAATCCTATTACACTTTCTTACTCCTTGCTTAATTATCATTTTCATGCTCTTTGTGTTCCTTTCATGCTATATATGTTATTGTTATTGTGTTCATGATGTTTAAAAATGGATAAAACAAGTATTGATATACATATGTTAACTTATGGCAAGTAAACAAGCAAACTAGTGACTTTTATGGAGAATCACGACCAAAATAGTACAACTATGATATTTGACACTTACTTACTGTTAAAGAGGACTTAACAAGGAAAACATAGCAATTTGAATCACCCAAAACGAGTACCCGAGTCAAAAGATACGACCATAGGAAGTTAGCGACACCAAAACGCCGAAACTGCCTATAACCTATTGTTTTGCATTCTGCCAATTTGAAAGTCACCCTTCCGCTCTGATTCATCAAAAAGTTAAAACACGAAAGTTGTCCGGAACGACGTTTTCGTTCAGGTACAAAGAAGCTCGAGCCCTGAAAACGCTTTTTGAGTGATAATTTTCTTCAAATTCTTAACAGCCATTTTTAGACCAAAGTAACTATATAATGGTTATAATTAGATGAGACCAAGAGGTCTAATGACCTAAAGCCAAGACCACAACCATGGCTAAAGCCAAGGTTGAGTCTCAAGACCATGGTAACAATGACCAAGGTCACGGCAAAGCCACGGCTAAAGACCATATAACTTTTAAAGATCAAAACTTATATATATATGTTATCAAATACTACAATAGTAGGGAGCCTCATGTGAGGAGTTCATTAAGTAAGCCGTCGAGATGAGTTGTGGATTTACGAATTAAAGAGTCCTGGCTCCTCGAACGTTTACTCCATGACTTCTGAATTATGTCGGCCCGAACGGTAGTAAGAGATATACAACCTATACATGTTTCATAAACCATTTATATTCAAAGACTTACACTATATACTAAGTACTACATCATGAACATTATGCAAGACATATATAGGCAATTCTTCGTATTCTTAGACGTTACTCCAAACCTAAGTCGCAACGTTCAATTATAGGCTGTTCTTAGAGACTTTCGCGATTCGACTACCACTTTCATTTCTCATTACATAAGCTTAAGGTGAGTCATAGCCCCTACTTTTTCATACTTGTTTTAACTCTTTAGGGGAGATACATGCACAACTACTTGCTTACTTGTACAAATATTCAAAACATTTATACTTGATTGTTTTATACTTGATTGTCTTATACTTGATTGCATTATACTTGATTTCATACATACATGACTGTCTTTTATCTTTGGGAAGTGGCTCCCAGTAAACTTTTATCTTTGGGAAGTGGCTCCCAGTTTTCTTTGGGAAGTGGCTCCCAGTTTTCTTTGGGAAGTGGCTCCCAGTTGTCTTTGGGAATTGGCTCCCAAGTGAGGTCTTCGGAGATGAAGTAGAGACTCACTACTAATTGCTTAATTGTTTTGATGAACTTATACATGCCTTTATTATACTATATGTTAGCAGTGGGTTGTGAACACACAGGTTACAAGTCTCTTATGGCAGGACTTGCAACTGAGTGGATTCTCAATGCCTTTGCTGTGTAAACATTCTTTAAGGCTTTTCAACTATTTTAAGACAAACTCTATGAACTCACCAACCATTGTGTTGACACTTTAGCATGTTTATCTCAGGTTAGTAAGGCGATAGCTAGTGCGTGGAACTTAGAGTCAAGCTGCATATTCTGAAGACTTACGCTTTTATCATTTACCATTCAAAACATTTTGTATACATTTATGTATCATACTTTGGAATCTCATGTTTGTAACTTTGAATTCTTTAATCGAATGGTAACTTTTCAAAACGTCTCATTTAGAGTTCATTTTCTATAACTTGTACTTTGTATTATGAAGTAGCACCCCTATGACACAGTCTTCCGTTGCGGTATTTTGGGGGTGTTACAGATTGGTACCAGAGCCTTGGTTATAGAGAACTAGGTTGCATTTAGTGCCTAGACTATAACTGCTATATACGTTAAGACTCTCCTCTTTATTTGCCTTACATACACTACATACACATACGCTTTTTGGTAGTTGTTGGTTTAGTTCCACGCTGTTAGATGATGTGACTTTAGTATTATAAGGAGCCCCAGAGATTCGTCGAGTCATTAAAAACATGGAGCTCAGTAATAACTAATTATTTAACTTGATCTTGTGACAGTTCTTGTTTGATGAGACACAAGGTTTGAGTTAAATAATATTATTGCTTAGCTTTAGGGATTTGATGACTTGATTATCTTACTATCGGCCTCAGAAGGCGGATTTTGTGTCAGAAATTCTTAAGTAGAATGTTTTAGAATCTCCTTATTTAAATGGATTGGGACGCCTCTTCATTTAAATAAAGAAATTGTAAATCACCGAACCATAAGTTTATGAGACCTTACTTACATAAATTTGGACGCTTATTTATGTAAGTAATGTGTTATAAATAAATGGGCTTAATTGTAGCCGATACAACTCCTTAACCAGAACCTTAGACGAATCAGAGTGAACACCACTATTTTAGAGATCCTGAATTCTCCTAGACACACTAAACTTCGGGACGAAGTTTCCTTAAGGGGTAGAGACTGTAATAATTCGCATTTTCAGGTTAACTTTTATTCTCGAAAATTTTACTATTCACTTTTTACTATTCACTTTTACTATTCACATCCAAAATTTTTAATTCATATTCTCGTAAGTTAAACTATTTTAATGATAATCCGAGAATTTCACACTCGTCGGATCATTTCTGCAAAAATCACGAAGCCGTGTCCGAGATTTACTTTTAGGTTTAAACGTCATTCCAGCATCCCGATATGTCCATAAAACATTATAAACAATAGAAATATGATTTTCTCTCATTTTATGACAATTCCAAAAGTTTTGGAATTTTACGTTTTCCAGTTCAGCGTTTTACGCGAATTACGCGTTTTAGACCCGCGTTTCCAGTTTTAGCAGCGTTTAAGCAACCCGATAGAACTTGCCACTCATTAAATATGCTAAGATAGGTTATATTAATAAGTTTTAACATATTTATAAGTTTCATATTTTTAGGATACCCGATTTTAAGTTTTATGACTTAACGACTTACTGTTAGCGATTACCGGGACCAAAACTCACTCCGTAACTTAGATAAGACCATGACTACTCATCTAGTCACCCTTATCTCATTATGGCCGACTTAGGAGGGGGGGGGGAGTCACCTAGCATGTGTCTTGATCTTATACTTGAAGTCTTGGATTCATTACATGTGTTAAACTTGGCCATTAAGCTTCCTAAATATCCTAAAATTGTAACCTCCTCATCTTCACTATAAATACAAGCTCATTCTCTTCCTCTCTCCTTCAAAACCCACGACCAAAACAGCCCTTATACACCATTTTGATGATGGTTCTTTCTAGTTTAATCCATCATAAGTTATACTCTTGTATTCCTTGTTGATTACTAGTTCCATTCCATCCATAAAACACTAAAATTCACCACAAAAACTCATCAAATTTCCAAGTGTTCTTAGTGAAGATTTTTACTAAAGGTTGTTTTTATGTTAGATTAGTGTTTATCAAGGGATTACAAGATAGGGTTTTTGATATGGAAGCATGGCTATGGTTGGAAAGGTTTTGGAAGATTAAGTAGTGGTTCTTGGTTTTGATCTTGGTTCTAGTTAGTTTCTTCACAAGTTGTAAGAAATCCTATTACACTTTCTTACTCCTTGCTTAATTATCATTTTCATGCTCTTTGTGTTCCTTTCATGCTATATATGTTCTTGTTATTGTGTTCATGATGTTTAAAAATGGATAAAACAAGTATTGGTATACATATGTTAACTTATGACAAGTAAACAAGCAAACTAGTGACTTTTATGTAGAACCACGACCAAAATAGTACAACTATGATATTTAACACTTACTTACTGTTAAAGAGGACTTAACAAGGAAAACATAGCAATTTGAATCACCCAAAACGAGTACCCGAGTCAAAAGATACGACCATAGGAAGTTAGCGACACCAAAACGCCGAAACTGCCTATAACCTACTGTTTTGCATTCTGCCAATTTGAAAGTCACCCTTCTGCTCCGATTCATCAAAAAGTTAAAACACGAAAGTTGTCCGGAACGACGTTTTCGTTCAGGAATAAAGAAGCTCGAGCCCTGAAAACGCTTTCTGAGTGATAATTTTCTTCAAATTCTTAACAACCATTTTTAGACCAAAGTAACTATATAATGGTTATAATTAGATGAGACCAAGAGGTCTAATGACCTAAAGCCAAGACCACAACCATGGCTAAAGCCAAGGTTGAGTCTCAAGACCACGGTAACAATGACCAAGGTCACGGCAAAGCCACGGCTAAAGACCATATAACTTTTAAAGATCAAAACTTATATATATATGTTATCAAATACTACAATAGTAGGGAGCCTCATGTGAGGAGTTCATTAAGTAAGCCGTCGAGATGAGTTGTGGATTTACGAATTAAAGTGTCCTGGCTCCTCGAACGTTTACTCCATGACTTCTGAATTATGTCGGCCCGAACGGTAGTAAGAGATATACAACCTATACATGTTTCATAAACCATTTATATTCAAAGACTTACACTATATACTAAGTACTACATCATGAACATTATGCAAGGCATATATAGGCAATTCTTCGTATTCTTAGACGTTACTCCAAACCTAAGTCGCAACGTTCTATTAAGGCTGTTCTTAGAGACTTTCGCGATTCGACTACCACTTTCATTTCTCATTACATAAGCTTAAGGTGAGTCATAGCCCCTACTTTTTCATACTTGTTTTAACTCTTTAGGGGAGATACATGCACAACTACTTGCTTACTTGTACAAATATTCAAAACATTTATACTTGATTGTTTTATACTTGATTGTCTTATACTTGATTGCATTATACTTGATTTCATACATACATGACTGTATTTTGTCTTTGGGAAGTGGCTCCCAGTAAACTTTTATCTTTGGGAAGTGGCTCCCAGTTTTCTTTGGGAAGTGGCTCCCAGTTTTCTTTGGGAATTGGCTCCCAAGTGAGGTCTTCGGAGATGAAGTAGAGACTCACTACTAATTGCTTAATTGTTTTGATGAACTTATACATGTCTTTATTATACTATATGTTAGCAGTGGGTTGTGAACACACAGGTTACAAGTCTCTTATGGCGGGACTTGCAACTGAGTGGATTCTCAATGCCTTTGCTGTGTGAACATTCTTTAAGGCTTTTCAACTGTTTTAAGACAAACTCTATGAACTCACCAACCACTGTGTTGACACTTTAGCATGTTTATCTCTGGTTAGTAAGGCGATAGCTAGTGCGTGGAACTTAGAGTCAAGCTGCATATTCTGAAGACTTACGCTTTTATCATTTACCATTCAAAACATTTTGTATACATTTATGTATCATACTTTGGAATCTCATGTTTGTAACTTTGAATTCTTTAATCGAATGGTAACTTTTCAAAACGTCTCATTTAGAGTTCATTTTCTATAACTTGTACTTTGTATTATGAAGTAGCACCCCTATGACACAGTCTTCCGCTGCGGTATTTTGGGGGTGTCATAGCATCACAGTTACGGTTACATTTGATCTAGTATGACTTGTTTTTCATAAACATGCAACACCTTTTGGGGACCTCATATTGTAAACTCTGGATTATTTCAATGATCAAACGAAGTATTTTCTAAACGACACTTTAGGTCGTTCAATGTAACCGTAACTGTGATGCTATGACAGACACCCCCAGGTATTCCATTCCGCTGCAAGTCAGGTAAATTGGGGGTGTGACATCTCTGGTCTGCTATATATATAATGCTAATATGAAATTCATTTACCAACCTGTTTATGGTTTATCATACACAATCATCTGCACATATACATATGTACATATGCTCTTTTGTTCTCAAGTTATTTAGCATTCTCATTTGTACTTTTGCTACACATGTACAATGTGTGTATGTGTAGCGGAATGGATGGAGACACTCAGTTTTACGTAACTATATATTTATTAGCTCAATTGTGTTTGACAATTTCAGTTTTAACTACCTGCAGGGATGAGGTTAACTACGAGGATCTTATCGTGATCTACATTCTAGGCCCACCACCACTACCACCACTAGATAAACCTGGATGTCCCATTTGCATGAGGCAATTGAATGAAGCCACTCAATGTGGTCATATGTATTGTGACGACTGCATATAGCTATAAAAAACAAGTGCCCAATATGTAAGCAAGATGCTACATACCGAGACCTCATCTGGATCTATCTCGATGTTTGATGCTTGATAGGTTTTTATACCTAATCTTTTTTTCTTCTTCTATGATATTAGTAGTGACTTTATATATGGGCCTTTCATATATGAGGAACCACTATATCCAACAGTCCGTTCTATTGAGATCTACTTTTCTGTTTTATTAAACAGCAAATATGTTACTGCTAATTTGTCAGCATAATTTAAAGTTGAATCTTATGAATCAAATATTGCGAAAGGTTCTATAAAAATTGGGTTCAGAAGGGTCAACCTTGAAGATTCAGCCGATGAAAAGTTACAACGATGCTATTGTTACCCACAGCCGATGAAAAATTACGATGATACAAATACATATTTCCTCGTATCACGTCTCATTGAAAAACAAAGAAATGCAAGACTTCTTGCGAGCTCATTGTGAATAGAGCAAGCATTCATGTTATACATGTGTTTCGTATATCATCATATAGAAAAGGTGATGTCATTAGTCATCAATGTTGTTCTCCAATTTTGAAAAAAAAAGGATTTGATTATGGTGGTAGAGGGAGGTGGTGGTGGAGGGTGGTGGTGCTGGTTGTGTGGTGGTGGTGGAGGGTGGTGGTGCTAGTCTTGTGGTGGTAGAGGGTGATAGTGTTAGAGCAAAACAAGAAATGTTGGGATTAAACTAACAGTTGTAACTGCTAAGCTTGGAAGAAGTAACTGCTGAAGAATACACTAGCAGTACGAACTACGTTACCACTGCTAATACAAATAGTTTTCACTGCTTATGTAAACTGTTATGTAATCGTGTATTAGATAAGTATAGAAAAGATTTAGTGAATATCTTATTCTATTAGAGTTATACATATCTTGTAAAGGACTCCTTGTCTTATCAAAGGAGATCCTAGATTTTGATTTCAATATAAGTATCATTGTAAAAGCTTCAAGGTGTAACCCTAGTGATATTCAAGATCACTAGTATTATTATTAATAATATTGAAACTACTTGTTTGGTTAAACCTTGTGCTCATTACTTTACTTGTTCATACATCATATACAACATCTTCTAAGTGTTAACTAGTAAATTCCGTTTGCCTGTTTACATATATTCAAAGTATGAATAAAACACAAGGCGTGTGTCTAGATCCTCATCAAGTGGGATCAGGTTATGATACTTTGATTTAGAAGATCCAAAGAAACAACTCATTAACTTTCAAAAATCTAATGGAGATGGAGAACAATCAATCCAATGTTGCTGCATGACTTCCAAAACTTAAACTCAATGAGTTTGAGGTGTGGAGGATAATGATAGAACAGTACTTCCTTGTCCAAGATTATGCTCTATGGGAAATCATTATTTGTGGTGATTCATTCAAGCTTGGAACAACAACAGAAACTATTGATGGCAAGCCTTTTGTGAAGCAGAATACTGGTCCTGTCACAAGTGATGAAAAACTTCAAAAGAAGAATGACTTAAAGGCCATAAGTTTGCTTCTGATGACTCTATCCAAAGATCAAATACTTGCTTTTTGCAAATATACTTCAACAAAGAAATTGTTTGATGAAATTTGCTCAGTGTTTGGTGGTAATGATGCTACCAAAAAGACTCAGAAAACATTACTGAAGCAAAATTCTGAAAACTTCTTTGCAACTAGAAATGAGTCCATTGATAGCATACTTACAAGGCTGCAGAAGATAGTTACTCAGTTGATTATGTTTGGCATTGAAGTTGACAAGGAATATCTCAATCAAAAGTTTTTAAGGAGTCTACCTTCAGAGTTTAGTACACATATTGTTGTCTGGCAAAACAAGCCAGAAATTGAAACTACAAAGCTTAATGATCTTTACAACAATTTTAAAATTGTTGAACAAAGATTAAAGAAGTCTGGAGGATTAAGTACAAGTACTGGGAACATGGCACTTCTGTCATCTTCCGTTGCTAACACGTTAGATGATGAGGATAGTGATGAAGATGATTCTACTGCTAGTTTGGCAGTTTCCATTGCTAGTTCAAATGCTGTCACAACTAGTTCACAGAAGAAGGTTGCTGGACTTGGAGATCCTACATATTATGCTTTCATCTCAAGTCAGTCTAGTGGATCACTTCTAACTCATGAAGACTTGGAGCAAGTGGATGATGATGACATGGAAGAGATGGATATCAAGTGGCAGGTTGCTCTTCTTAGCATGAGGGCTAAGAAATTCTTGCAGGGACTGGAAAACAAATTACCATCAATAGTAATGATACTACTGGATTTGATAAGAAGAAAATAGAATGTTTCAATTGCCATAAGTTAGGACATTTTGCTAGAGAGTGCAGAAAACCAAGGAAGCCAGATAACAGGTCTACATGGTACAGGCAGGTAAAAAAGAAGGAGCCATCAGTAGAAGAGCCAAAGGCCATGCTAGCTATTGATGGAGTTAGCTATGATTGGAGTTTTATGGTAGATGAAGAGGAAGCACCTCCTGAAGCAGGATTGGTAGCAACAGAGTTTGCTCAAATGGCTTTCTCTGACTCTAAGGTACATTCTAATGAAAGTTGTTCTAAATCTTGCAAAGCCTTAAAAAATGTGAAAATCTAAGGGAGCTTTATGATAATCAGAGAACAGAGTTGAATGATGCCAACTATAAATTATCAAATCATAAAAGAGGCATATATGTTTTAGAGGCACAATTAGAACACTATAGGGCTAATGAGTCTAAATATAATGATGATATAGCTATTTTAAAAGGAGATTGAGACTATAAGATAGCTGTTAATGAGGCCCTTAGAGAAGAGCTAGAAAAACTGGAGAAAGTTAATGAGAATGTTCAAATAACTTGTGATACACTAGCTTATCAGTCTGAGGGTATAAACAAAATTTGACAAGCACAGATTGTTAACAAAGCTAAGTCAGGTGTAGGATACTGTAACACCCCCAATTCATGGTTGCAGCGGAATTCGAACTGGGTGTTACTCGACGGCACAATAGTCACAATAATAGAAAACGAACTCCAATTGAGTCGTTTTAAAAGGTTTATCATTCAAATTATATAAATATCAGAGATTACAAAATGAGGTCCCAAATGGTTCCATGTTTACAATGTATAATAAATGAGTTTTTGAATGATAATAAAATTTATAGCCCTCTTGAGTATCCGTGTCCTTCCGTGCCATCCTTGATCGTCATGAACCTGAAATACATGCTTGAGAGGTCAACACAAAG
This sequence comes from Artemisia argyi, assembly GCA_030686995.1. Classification (NCBI taxonomy): domain Eukaryota; kingdom Viridiplantae; phylum Streptophyta; class Magnoliopsida; order Asterales; family Asteraceae; genus Artemisia; species Artemisia argyi. The sequence goes on from CM060686.1 coordinate 145,510,901, forward strand.
GTTGAGTGATATTCATAGAGTTTGTTAAATCGATTGAACACAATATGTTGGTAGTGTGAGTTATAGGCTCACACCAATGTTTGGAAAACAAAACAGGTATTATCATTACTAAGCTTATGACACCATAACGTTAACGGGTACCAATATCGATCGGCGGAGTTATCCCGGTAGATACTTTGCCGTCATACCTAAAGTCTCAAATATTAATGCATTTGTTTGCACTTAGTCAATACAAATGGGATTCGTCAATCCCAATAGGCCTATTATTAATATTCGCGCTCACTATTTCTAGTGATTAAATGGTTCATAATAAAGGATCTCGGTTTGGCAAGGAAGGTACTTAGTGATAATAAAACAATCAGGCAGCATACAGTTTCAAAGCATTGTGTTCGGTTTAGAAATAGCATGTATTCCCCCCAAGGGTTTGTAAAACATTGAAGTAATGTAAAGTGGGGCTATGAACTCACCTTAAGTAAGATAGCAAGTAATGAATGTGATGGTCGAATCGCGAAGGTTTCTATGAGCAACCTATAATAGAATGTCGCGACTTAGGATTGGAGTAAAGAATATGAAGTAGTGCCTATATATATATCTTGCATTTAGTCCATGATGTGGTATGATGTATATTGTAAGTCTTTGAAAGTAATGATTCATGAAACATGTATGTTTTGTATATCGTTTACTACCGTTCGGGCCGACATAGTTCAGAAGTCATGTTAGTAAGCGTTCGAGGAGCCAGGATACTTTAACTCGTAAATCCACAACTCATCTCGACGGCTTACATAATGAACTCCTCACATGAGGCTCCCTACTATTGTAGTAGTTGATGAAATAGATATAAGTTTTGATCCGAAAGGTTACATGTCCGATATTTGTATAAACTTAGGAAAGTTTATTAGTACATGAAGATTGTTATTAGGGGTAGTTTCATAAGTCTTGAATGACCATTTTCTCTTGGTAAAATCTCATGGTTTCCTTTTAAGTGAAGTAGATCCAAATTGCTTGTTCATGTTATCGCCTAATTCATTGTTTCATGTTTACGCCTATGTAAGTTGTTATGGTCATTTCGTCATGGCCTAGCCATGACCTTTGGTCCTTGTTCCAAGGTCATGAGACACAACCTTGGCTCTAGCCATGGTTGTGGTCTTGATTATAGGTCATAAGACCTCTTGTTCCTTTCAAAGTATAACCATAATCTTGTGACTTTCGCCTAAAAATGGGCTGTTTAGAATTTGAAGAATTTTATCACTCGGAAAGTGTTTTTAGGTCTCGAGCTTCTTTGTTCCTGAATGAAAACGTCGTTCCGGACAACTTTCGTGTTTTAACTTTTTGATGAATCGGACCAGAAGTGGGACTTTCAAAACCCAAATTTGATCAGAATGGTATTTGGCAGTTTTGCCGGAAACTTTGGTAATTTCAAATGGGCGTAACTTTTGACTCGTATACTCGTTTTGGGTGGTTCAAATTGCTATGGTTTCCTTGTTAGGTCCTCTACCACAATATGTAATAATCAAATATCATATTTTTACCATTTTGGTCGTGGTTTTCCAAGAAAGTCACTAGTTTGCTTGTTTTAGTAACTTGTTGTAACAATCAATAACAATAACTTGTTTTGCTCACTTTTATACATCATGGACATAACTACAAGACATAATATAGCAAGAATAACATGTAAATAACATGAACATGATTATTTAACAAGAATCAAGTTAGGGTTTGGCTCACAACTTTTGGCTTTCAAAGATGAAAGGAAGTTAACATGTAAGGATAGGACATTGATAGACTTGCTTCAACCCACTTCTTTTTATGCAATCTTTCTACTCTTGTAATCTTGAAAGATGGATGATGAAGGTTTAGGTGACTTGAGTGGATTCAAACTCAAGAGAAATCACCAAGTATATGAGGTTATGGAAGTGTTTTGATTATCTAAAAGAAACTAGGGTTTCAACCTTGAAGAATCACTTGAACCTTGCAAGAAATTGGAAGGAAATGAGCAAAGGATGGAAGGGTTTTGGGGGTTGGAGGTGCACGGCATAAAGGGGATGAGGAGGGAGTATTTATAGTCCAAATGAGGAGGTTAGGAAGCTTACTAGGAAAGTGTTACAACTTGGTGACCAAGTTGTAATTAAGTGTTGATTTAGGGGTAAATTCATGAGATGAAGCCACATGGGTGTGACTCCCCCCTCCTAGGGCGGTTCATGAGCTTGGAGAGCAAGGGTGTGGACTTTTCTTGGTATTATCCAAGATACTTGGTTAGTTTTGACTCCGGGAAATGCCAATCGTAAATGATTAAGCCTCAAAACGTAAAATCGGGTGTCGTAAAATTATGGAACTTGAAAGTATTGATAAACATGTCAATAAGTTCCATAATAAAATATAAAATGAGTGGTAGGTTCCATTTGGGTGGTAAACCCTGCTAAAAACTGGAAACACGGGTCTAAAACGCGTAATACGTAAAACGTACGAATATTGCGTAAAATTGAGAAAAGTAAAATGTTACTTTTCTAATGTGATAAAAATGATTTAAAATGACTTATAATGTCTAGACTGGGCTCAGTCTAGTGTCGGTTGGTATTAAATGTCTTTTAGACATCAAACCGTAAGCCTAAAAATCACGAAATGACTTATAACATCAAGGGATGATTTTTGGTCAATGGAGGAGGGAAAGAATATGTTGACTTTTTCTAATAAGTTGAAAACTCAAATCTTCTTAGAAACGCGTTTTGTGGTCTAACGGTTAATCGCCCAAACGGTTAAGCGTGCTCATGCGAGAGTAGTACGGCTTGGGTGACCTGCTGGGAAGTTTTTGGTCATGTTTTTCTCAGTCACGATTAATTCTCAAATAAATCATGAGCGTGTCAAACATTTTTCCGATGTGGGGTCACCTGACGGGGTTGAATTTCGTTGTACGTAGAATTTCTGATTGACGTTTTACCCTAAAACGTGTAATTCCTTAATAACTTTCACGAAAATGATCTGACGAATGTCAAACATTTAATTTGCCATGGAAATGATTTATCACTCGAGAATATCAAATAAAAATCAACTTTCGGGAAAGTTTCGGGAAAAATGAATAGTAAAAGTGAATAGTGAAATTTTCCGGGAATGGTAATTAACCTGAAATTGCGAATTGTTACAGTCTCTACCCCTTACGGGGAACTTCGTCCCGAAGTTCTTTGTGTGTCATATGTTGGAGTGGTATCGATGAAAAGGTGTGGTTACTTATGAGGACTAGAGTCTGGAATTACCAGTGATGTAATTTGATTTGTCATTTCGGTGTATGGTGTGTCAATAGAGATTGATAACATGGTTGAATATCAGTAGAGATCCATATAATAGTCGAATATCAAAGAAAATTGATATGGCAGTCGATTATTAATAGAAATTGATATAGTAGTTGTACAGAAATTGATAAATATCAAAATGGAAATTGATATAGTTGTCAAGTATCAATAGTAATTGATATAAGAATCGAATCATGGAATAAGCGTTGAACATGTGGTTGGACCAAGTCCTGTTTGAATTGTACGGCTGCCCATGCATATGGCTACATGGCTTCGCAATGAGTTTGGTACGACTGCGCATGCGTATGGTTACATGGCCCTGTAATGAGTTTGGTACGACTGCACATGCATATGGTTACATGGCCTCGCAATGAGTTTGTTACGACTGCACATGCATATGGTTACATGGCCTCGCAATGAGTTTGTTTGTTATTGCACTATCATTATGAAAACCAAAATGTAAACCTCGTACTTATGGAAATTGGGATAGTTGTTGCAATCATAGCCTAGTAGGTAATCTGTTGTTGTACCTAGTGTTTATGTCATGGTTTGAAGCGATGTCGGTGAAAAGATAGGATTTCTTGTGGCGAATATAATGTAGGTATCATGCCATACCCGAGCAAATGTAATGTAGGTATCATGCCATACCCAAGCAATGTAATGTAGGTATCAAGCCATACCCGAGCAATGTAATGTAGGTTGACTTCATACTTATGTTATTTCGGATATAAATAAGCCCACTTGTTTATAATTCTTTATTTACATAGAGAGGCATCCCAAACAATGTAACTAAAGGAATATAAACTTATGGTTCGATGATTTATAATTTCTTTATTTAAATGAAAAGGCATCCCAATCCATTCAAATAAGGACATTATAAATCATCCTACTCAAGAATTTCCGACACAACATTCATACTTAGCCGGTGAGTTACAAGGTAGTGTATTACGAGATGATACTGGTGTTCCAAAAGTACAAGATGAATATTCAATCTTGTAAAGCTGATAAGGGTGCTTGTGGTGTAACTAAGGATGATTTGAGCTTTAAAAGTGCATCAAGATCTGTTAATGAGCTTGTGTTTACCACGGTTGTGAAGGTAATGTTGTGATATGTTGATGAACAAAAGTGTGTAGTGTATGCTTAACATTAATACTCTTAGGTATAGATGTTGAGTTTGCTTTAAAAATCTTAAGAGATTTTAAAAGTTTATGATGGAATGGTATCCTTAGGACCTAAACAGGATAGTACTTCTACAGGATGAAGAGAATAATTGATAACTATCCCAAGATAGTAGTTCGGATTATCTCATAAATGAAAAATTTCAAGAATGAAATTAGGTAGTACAAATAAGGTGTTAAGATTTCGCTGAGTGGTAAGACACTATCGTGTCTCTAGATCGTTTTAATGTATTCTGGTGGTTTATCGTGTTCATGTAGGAAATCAATCTAAACATAACCCTAGTACAACTACTCTCAGTATTTGAAAATTCTAAGTCGAATATAGTTAGTCAGACTATATTCCACTGTCCCTAGGTTAAATATAGGTGACTAGTCTATATTTAGCCAAGGTTCGATAAAATTTTCAAATACCTAAATTAGGTATACTTGTGATATGTCCGTTGGTTTTGGGAACTGTTCACTAAACAAAGGCGATGTCAAACCTTAAGTTGCAAGTCCCGTCCATACAAGACTTGTAACGTATGTTTTCACATTCCATTGCATAGAAGATAGTAAGGGTAGGTACGTATGGAAAGGAAGTTTTTAAGTAGTTCTAAAATAGAACATACTTGGCCAGGATCACGAACTTTTAATAATGAAGGTTTCATAAGAAAACTTTGATGAATGTAGAGAAAGTTCAGCTTTTGTCGATGATGGATTAGTTTATCCTTTAGAAATCTCATATTTCTTGTTTTGAAATCGATAGATTGTGACGGGTTTTTGATATCATAAGAAATGATATTGATGATGTGATGGAATAATTCTAGAGACCATTTGCACAAAACACAATGTCTCGGAAGTAGGTTAGACCATTGTGCAATTCACAATGTCTGGGAAGTAGGTTAGGTCATTGTGTGACTCAAAACATTTGAGAAATGATTAAGACCATTGTATCATACAATGTCTTGGAAAATGAATGAGACCATTGTATCTCACAATGTCTTGGAAAATGAATGAGACCATTGTATCTCACAATGTCTTGGAAAATGAATGAGACCATTGTATCTCACAATGTCTTGGAAAATGAATGAGACCATTGTAACATACAATGTCTTGGAAATGAATGAGACCATTGTATCTCACAATGTCTTGGAAAATGAATGAGACCATCGTATCTCACAATGTCTTGGAAAATGAATGAGACCATTGTAACATACAATGTCTTGGAAATGAATGAGACCATTGTATCTCACAATGTCTTGGAAAATGAATGAGACCATTGTATCTCACAATGTCTTGGAAAATGAATGAGACCATTGTAACATACAATGTCTTGGAAATGAATGAGACCATTGTATCTCACAATGTCTTGGAAATGAATGTTGGAGTAGGAACATGATTGGGAGAGTGTGGCTGTGCCGAAATGCCTTAGAATAGGCATACACAGATATGTTTAGTCCATTGTTTAGATAAATGATTGAAAATAAACCGAGTTTATATATCAATATACTAATATGTTCATGTAGCATAAAATGCCTAGTGTGTATATATCAATATACTTATATGTGTTCATGTAGCAGAAAATGCTTAGTGTGTATATATCAATATACTTATATGTGTTCATGTAGCATAAAATGCTTAGTGTGTATATATCAATATACTTATATGTGTTCATGTAGCATAAAATGCTTAGTGTGTATATATCAATATACTTATGCTTACGGGGAAATGCTCAATTATGTTTAGGGTACATATATCAATATGCAATTATGTTTGTGTAGCATAAAAATGCCTACGGGGAATTGCTCAAAATGGGTATATATGAATATACTAATATGTTTGTGTAGCATAACATGCTTACTAAGTTCATAATCGTCTGGAGGATGGAAGACACGGAGAGCGGAAGGCTATAAAATGTTTTTGCTTGTGATTGTAGTTATAGTTTAGGTCTCACTTAGACCCGTTTCTCTATAACCATGGCTCTGGTACCAATCTGTAACACCCCCAATTCATGGTTGCAGCGGAATTCGAACTGGGTGTTACTCGACGGCACAATAGTCACAATAATAGAAAACGAACTCCAATTGAGTCGTTTTAAAAGGTTTATCATTCAAATTATATAAATATCAGAGATTACAAAATGAGGTCCCAAATGGTTCCATGTTTACAATGTATAATAAATGAGTTTTTGAATGATAATAAAATTTATAGCCCTCTTGAGTATCCGTGTCCTTCCGTGCCATCCTTGATCGTCATGAACCTGAAATACATGCTTGAGAGGTCAACACAAAGGTTGAGTGATATTCATAGAGTTTGTTAAATCGATTGAACACAATATGTTGGTAGTGTGAGTTATAGGCTCACACCAATGTTTGGAAAACAAAACAGGTATTATCATTACTAAGCTTATGACACCATAACGTTAACGGGTACCAATATCGATCGGCGGAGTTATCCCGGTAGATACTTTGCCGTCATACCTAAAGTCTCAAATATTAATGCATTTGTTTGCACTTAGTCAATACAAATGGGATTCGTCAATCCCAATAGGCCTATTATTAATATTCGCGCTCACTATTTCTAGTGATTAAATGGTTCATAATAAAGGATCTCGGTTTGGCAAGGAAGGTACTTAGTGATAATAAAACAATCAGGCAGCATACAGTTTCAAAGCATTGTGTTCGGTTTAGAAATAGCATGTATTCCCCCCAAGGGTTTGTAAAACATTGAAGTAATGTAAAGTGGGGCTATGAACTCACCTTAAGTAAGATAGCAAGTAATGAATGTGATGGTCGAATCGCGAAGGTTTCTATGAGCAACCTATAATAGAATGTCACGACTTAGGATTGGAGTAAAGAATATGAAGTAGTGCCTATATATATATCTTGCATTTAGTCCATGATGTGGTATGATGTATATTGTAAGTCTTTGAAAGTAATGATTCATGAAACATGTATGTTTTGTATATCGTTTACTACCGTTCGGGCCGACATAATTCAGAAGTCATGTTAGTAAGCGTTCGAGGAGCCAGGATACTTTAACTCGTAAATCCACAACTCATCTCGACGGCTTACATAATGAACTCCTCACATGAGGCTCCCTACTATTGTAGTAGTTGATGAAATAGATATAAGTTTTGATCCGAAAGGTTACATGTCCGATATTTGTATAAACTTAGGAAAGTTTATTAGTACATGAAGATTGTTATTAGGGGTAGTTTCATAAGTCTTGAATGACCATTTTCTCTTGGTAAAATCTCATGGTTTCCTTTTAAGTGAAGTAGATCCAAATTGCTTGTTCATGTTATCGCCTAATTCATTGTTTCATGTTTACGCCTATGTAAGTTGTTATGGTCATTTTGTCATGGCCTAGCCATGACCTTTGGTCCTTGTTCCAAGGTCATGAGACACAACCTTGGCTCTAGCCATGGTTGTGGTCTTGATTATAGGTCATAAGACCTCTTGTTCCTTTCAAAGTATAACCATAATCTTGTGACTTTCGCCTAAAAATGGGCTGTTTAGAATTTGAAGAATTTTATCACTCGGAAAGTGTTTTTAGGTCTCGAGCTTCTTTGTTCCTGAACGAAAACGTCGTTCCGGACAACTTTCGTGTTTTAACTTTTTGATGAATCGGACCAGAAGTGGGACTTTCAAAACCCAAATTTGATCAGAATGGTATTTGGCAGTTTTGCCGGAAACTTTGGTAATTTCAAATGGGCGTAACTTTTGACTCGTATACTCGTTTTGGGTGGTTCAAATTGCTATGGTTTCCTTGTTAGGTCCTCTACCACAATATGTAATAATCAAATATCATATTTTTACCATTTTGGTCGTGGTTTTCCAAGAAAGTCACTAGTTTGCTTGTTTTAGTAACTTGTTGTAACAATCAATAACAATAACTTGTTTTGCTCACTTTTATACATCATGGACATAACTACAAGACATAATATAGCAAGAATAACATGTAAATAACATGAACATGATTATTTAACAAGAATCAAGTTAGGGTTTGGCTCACAACTTTTGGCTTTCAAAGATGAAAGGAAGTTAACATGTAAGGATAGGACATTGATAGACTTGCTTCAACCCACTTCTTTTTATGCAATCTTTCTACTCTTGTAATCTTGAAAGATGGATGATGAAGGTTTAGGTGACTTGAGTGGATTCAAACTCAAGAGAAATCACCAAGTATATGAGGTTATGGAAGTGTTTTGATTATCTAAAAGAAACTAGGGTTTCAACCTTGAAGAATCACTTGAACCTTGCAAGAAATTGGAAGGAAATGAGCAAAGGATGGAAGGGTTTTGGGGGTTGGAGGTGCACGGCATAAAGGGGATGAGGAGGGAGTATTTATAGTCCAAATGAGGAGGTTAGGAAGCTTACTAGGAAAGTGTTACAACTTGGTGACCAAGTTGTAATTAAGTGTTGATTTAGGGGTAAATTCATGAGATGAAGCCACATGGGTGTGACTCCCCCCTCCTAGGGCGGTTCATGAGCTTGGAGAGCAAGGGTGTGGACTTTTCTTGGTATTATCCAAGATACTTGGTTAGTTTTGACTTCGGGAAATGCCAATCGTAAATGATTAAGCCTCAAAACGTAAAATCGGGTGTCGTAAAATTATGGAACTTGAAAGTATTGATAAACATGTCAATAAGTTCCATAATAAAATATAAAATGAGTGGTAGGTTCCATTTGGGTGGTAAACCCTGCTAAAAACTGGAAACACGGGTCTAAAACGCGTAATACGTAAAACGTACGAATATTGCGTAAAATTGAGAAAAGTAAAATGTTACTTTTCTAATGTGATAAAAATGATTTAAAATGACTTATAATGTCTAGACTGGGCTCAGTCTAGTGTCGGTTGGTATTAAATGTCTTTTAGACATCAAACCGTAAGCCTAAAAATCACGAAATGACTTATAACATCAAGGGATGATTTTTGGTCAATGGAGGAGGGAAAGAATATGTTGACTTTTTCTAATAAGTTGAAAACTCAAATCTTCTTAGAAACGCGTTTTGTGGTCTAACGGTTAATCGCCCAAACGGTTAAGCGTGCTCATGCGAGAGTAGTACGGCTTGGGTGACCTGCTGGGAAGTTTTTGGTCATGTTTTTCTCAGTCACGATTAATTCTCAAATAAATCATGAGCGTGTCAAACATTTTTCCGATGTGGGGTCACCTGACGGGGTTGAATTTCGTTGTACGTAGAATTTCTGATTGACGTTTTACCCTAAAACGTGTAATTCCTTAATAACTTTCACGAAAATGATCTGACGAATGTCAAACATTTAATTTGCCATGGAAATGATTTATCACTCGAGAATATCAAATAAAAATCAACTTTCGGGAAAGTTTCGGGAAAAATGAATAGTAAAAGTGAATAGTGAAATTTTCCGGGAATGGTAATTAACCTGAAATTGCGAATTGTTACAGATACAATTCAGTTCCTCCACGATTAAGAGGTGTTCCATCACCTGAATAGATTTACCACACACAGGACTAGAAGAGTTTCAAGAACCAAATTTTGAATATGGTCCTAAATTTGTTAAGAATGCTAATGATGAACAAGTTAAACTAGAGAGTGAAGCATTTGAGAGTGCTAGTGACTTATCTCTAGCTGATGAAGTTGTTAAGGTAAAGGAGGAAACTACTGACCCTAAGGTAGTTAAGGAAGAAACTGTGTCACCTAGAAAACATGTAAATCAGTCTAGGCCAACAGCTAAATATGCTGAGATGTATAGGAATAGGTCACCAGCTCCTAGGGGTAACCAGAGGAACTAGAACAATCTAAAATCTCAACAGGTTGGTAGTGAATTTGTAATGAATAACAAAGCATGTCATATCTGTGGATGTTTTGATCACTTATATGCTAATTGTGGCTACCATCAGGGAAGAAGGGTAGTTTTTAGGAAATCAAGGGTGAAGAAAAACAAATTTCAAAGAAATACTCACCCTAATGCATACAGTAATATGATTTCCAGAGTAGTGCAAATGAAGTCTGGCATCAAAACTTTTGCAACTACTAGACCAATTAAAAATGTTTACCCAAAACAAAACAACCTATTTCAAGTGCAAAACCAAATACAAATTTTGTTAAAATAGCATAAACAGGTAAAAGGTCCTTTTATGAGAGAAAGGTGGTTTACAACCAAAAGTGGGTACCTAAAGCTAAAATTTCTGAGCTAACAGTTTCCACTGCTAAGCCAAAAGTTACCACTGCTGGCATTGTAAACAAAAACAGGGTAAATATAGGAAATGTTGTGAAGGCCTCAGCACATTAGGAATGGAAACCAAAAGGAACAATTACCTCTAACAATCCCAATGGTGTATCAATGACCTTTAATAGATATAATTATATTGCTAAATGGGGCAGATCCAAGTCAACAATGGCTTGGGTCTCCAAAAGGAACTAACTCCTTTATTTTATGTGTAGGGACATCCAAATGGTAAAGAAGAAGATCATGGTTATTCAAACAGTGGATGTTCCAGACACATGACTAGCAACATGTCCTATCTTTCAAATTTCACACCATTTGAAGGACAATATGTCAGTTTTGGAGGAGGTATTGGTGGTAAAATTTATGGTAAAGGAATTATTAAAACTAGAAATTTGGATTTTGAAGATGTGTACTATGTAAAAGAGTTTAAGTACAATCTCTTTAGTGTCCCACAAATGTGTGACAAGAGGAACAAAGTTCTTTTAATTGATAATGAATGCTTTGTCCTTTCTAAGGATTTTAAGTTGCCTGATAAAACTCAAGTATTACTTAAAATTCCTAGAAAAGGCAACTTATACAGCATTGATATGAAGAACATTGTTCCCAAAGAGAATCTTACTTGCTTGCTTGCAAAGGCCACATTGGATGAATCTATGTTATGGCATAGAATACTTGGTCACATTAACTTTAAAACCATTAATAAGATTGTAAAAGATGGTTTGGTAAGAGGATTCCCATAGAAAATATTTGAAAATGACCAAACTTGTGTTGGCTGTCTTAAAGGTAAGCAACACAGAGCTTCTTGCAAGCCCAATGCCTTTAACTCTATTATTCACCCACTATACATGTTGCATATGGACCTATTTGGTCCTACATCTGTGAGTAGTATTTTGCATAATAAGTATTGTCTTGTTGTAACTCATGACTTTAGCAGATTCACATGGGTTTTCTTAGACCTATGGATGAAACATCTGGTATCCTTAAGACTTTTATAACAGAAGTAGAAAACCTAGTAGATAAAAAAGTAAAGATTATCAGGTGAGACAATGGGACAGAATTCAAGAATAGAGTTATGGATGGATTTTGCAGAGAAAAAGGTATAAAAAGAGAATTTAGTATAGGTAGGACTCCTCAGCAAAATGGTGTTGCTGAAAGAAGAAATAGAACACTAATAGAGGCTGCTAGAACCATGTTAGCTGATTCAAAGTTGCCTATCACTTTTTGGGCTAAGATAGTTAATACTACTTGTTATGTTCAGAACATGGTTTTAGCAGTGAAATCAAAGAACAAGACACCTTATGAGCTATTTAGGGGTAGACCAACTATCTTATATTTCATGAGACCATTTGGCTGTCATGTTATTATTCTCAATACCTTAGAACATCTGGGTAAATTTGATGGAAAATCTGATGAGGGTTACTTTGTTGGGTACTCTATGGTTAGTAAAGTATTTAGGGTACACAACTTAAGAATCAAACAAATAGAAAAAAAATATGCATGTAGAGTTTTTAGAGAATAAATTAAATGTTGTAGGTTCTGGTTCAAGATGGTTGTTTGATCTTGATTCTTTAACCCATACTATGAATTATGTACCTATTGTTGCAGGTACATATACTAATGATTTTGCAGGTTCAGAAGAGTACATTGATGATGATGACCAAGCAGGGATAAAGAAGATGACCAAAATCACTTTGTTATGCCAGTTTGGAATTTTTTGGGTGATGACTTTGTTTCAAAGAATGGAGATCTACAACCTTCTAATGAAGCTGGAAAGGAAGGTGGTGCAGATGTACACAGTTTTGTGGATATGGATACTCAATATAAAGAAAATCCTGAAAGCAGTACAAATAAAGTTAGCAGTGCTAGGCCAGAAGTTTCCACCGTTGACCAAATGTGGAAAATATAACTTCTGCTACTCAGGATGCTCAAGCCAGTGATGTTGAATTCATAACATACCTGTTACATATGAAGTTCCTCAAACTGCCCAAGCAACAATTCACAAGATTCATCCACTTGATAATGTAATTAGAGATATACACTTTGGTGTCAAGACCAGAAGACAGACTAAAGATCCTAATCATCATGGTTTTATAAGTGAGATTTATAGATCCAAGGATCATGAAAACAAGAATGAGTGTCTGTTTGTATGTTTTCTGTCACAGATAGAACGAAAGAATGTGTTCAAGGCATTGGAAGACTCAAGCTGGGTAGAAGCAATGCAAGAATAATTGTTTCAGTTTAAAATTCAAAAAGTTTGGGTGCTCTGTGATTTGCCAAGTGGCATGAAGGTTATTGGAACTAAGTGGGTGTTCAGAAATAAGAAAGATGAAAGAGGAATTGTAATCAAGAACAAGGCTAGGATTTTGGCACAGGGATATACATAAGAGGAAGGCATAGATTATGAAGAAGTGTTTGCACCAGTTGCAAGAATTGAGGCAATAAAGCTTTTTCTAGCTTATGCTTCCTACATGGGCTTTATTGTATACCAAATGGATGTGAAGAGTGCTTTTCTCTATGGCCAAATTGAAGAGGAGGTGTATATTTCTCAAACTCCAAGTTTTGAAGATCCTGATCATCCAGACAAGGTTTACAAAGTGGTGAAAGCTCTTTATGGCTTGCATCAAGCTCCTAGAGCTTGGTATGAAACCCTAGCTGCTTAACTTTTGAATAGTGTTTTTATAGAGGCAAGATTGATCAGACATTGTTCATCAAGAAAGACAAGGGTGATATCATTTTTGGTTCTACAAGGAATGAGATGTGTAAAGAATTTGAGAAGCTATGAAAAATCAGTTTCAGATGAGTTCTATGGGTGAACTCACTTTCTTTTTGGGACTTCAAGTGTAGCAAAGACCGGATGGCATATTTATCAGCCAAGATAAATATGTGTCTGAAATTTTAAGGAAGTTTCCTTTTACTAATGCTAAGGTTTCTAGCACTCCTACTGACAAGGATACCCATCTACTTCTAAAGGAAAATAGTGGAGAAGCAGTGGATTTGCATACTTACAGGTCCATGATTGGGTCCTTGATGTACCTTACTTCATCAAGACTAGATACTATGTTTGAAGTATGTACTTGTGTAAGGTTTCAGGTCACTCCCAAGACTTCTCACTTGACTGCAGTGAAGAATATCTTTAGGTATCCTAAAGGATGTCCAAATTTAGGATTATGGTATCCAAGAGAATCTCCTTTGGAGTTGGTGTCTTATTTTCAGATAATGACTATGCTGGTGCAAACTTGGATAGGAAATCAACCACAGGTGGATGTCAATTTCTTTGATGTATGTTGACCTCATAGCAGTGCAAAAAGCAAACAATGGTGGCTACTTCAACAACTGAAGCAGAGTATGTGGCAGCTGCTAGTTGTTGTGCTCAAGTATTATGGCTTCAAAACCAATTACTTGACTATGGGTATAATTTCATGAACATCATTATCTATATTGACAATAACAGTACCATTTGTATTACTAAAAATCCAGTTCAACATATTAAAACTAAACATATTGAAATTAGACATCATTTTATAAGAGATTGTAATGAGAAAAGGTTAATTCAAGTTGTTAAAATTCATACTGATGACAACTATGCTGATTTATTAACTAAAGGTCTTGATGTGGGAAGGTTTCAGTACTTGATTGCAGGTATTGGAATGCTCAACCCATAAAAGATTGATGTCTAAGTGTGTTAGTTTTGTGAAAAAGTTTGTACTGCTAGTTGTGTCAAAGGGATATGCTATGTATAGTTTGTATTGTTTATGTAAATTTGTTAGTCAAATATGCAAAATTGTCATTGAAAATACTTTTGTTTGTATTTTCTTGGTTTTAGACTAACAAATACAGGTTGAAAAAGCAATTTGAATAGGATGAGATTATGCTTGGAGTTGTATTTTATGTTGATATGGAGTGTGTGAGCTAAACACACAACAAATGGTTATTGGGTCACCATGTCTAATCCACATAAGATCCAACTAGTCTAGAGCAAATGGCTACTGGTAAAGACTTCTCAAATCCGTTTATGGCTGATAGTTTACCAAAAACTATATGGTTATCAACTCACCATACTTAACTGTTAAGAGTTGGCTAGTCCATAGCAAATGGCTCATGGTAAAGACAGATCAAACCTAAACTAGCTCATGGTAAAAACTATGACTGAGCATTTCATTTAAATCTATTTTATGCTTCCACTGCTCTTTGGAAGATTTTTTGTGAAAAAGTTTCTACTGCTAGTTCAAAGCTTCCACTGTTAGTGTAAAGTTTGTACTGTTGAACTAGCCACTGCAAATGTTGTGTTATTAACTGATTTTAAACTATCCATTGGGTAAAAATCGTTTTACCATACTTATAGGGTTTAATTTATGGGAATTATCTTTTATTAATTATATTTTATTATTTTCTAAAGATAACTACATTATAAGATAAAATTCCTTTGTGTATAACTCTCAAACCCTAACAGTATTAATCCTAAACCTGAATTGGCTTTTCATACTTTTAATTCACACTAATACGACCATTCTTTTGATCACTAACATCTAAATTCATGGCTGTATTACACTTTGCTGATTCTCACAACCAGATTGCATTTTTGGAGAAATCAGAGGTCAAAGATGGTGTTACCACCCATAAAATGCCATCAGCACCATTTCCTCTACAATACCTACAGTAGGTATTTTTACAGGTAAATTTTTTCTTTCTTCTTTTTCCATAGCATGCATAATTCTCTAGACCTACTCACGTATCCTCTTAAGCCAAATATCCTTACAACCATAACATATGAACTATTAATCTAAGATCACTACAACACCATAATAAGTAATCTATCATTACAACATACTAAATCTACCATAATACCAAAACACACCCTAATCAAACCATAAATAGTTATAGTTATCTCTAAAACCCTAATTCTTAAACTAAAATAGTTTGAAAGTACTCAATGCTTATGTAGGAGTTACATTAGCAACTTTAGGATATCTTAGACTTCCTAAACCTTAGTACAACCCTCTAGAAGCTTAGGTACAAGTCCCTTAAGCAAAAACCCTAACTAGGTCTTATAAGTCCCAAAACTAGGTTAAACCTTCCTAAATCTTTACCATAAGCTACCACAACTTAGTGTAAGTCTTCTAAGTCCTAATATTAGTCACTAAGCACCCATAGAACCCTAATCCAGGCACTAAACACTAAGCTAAACCATAATCGCTCACTAAGCAAGATTAGGTCTAAACTAAACCTTAACTAGTTCAAACCTAAACCTAAACACCTCAAGCACCTCAAGCACTTAGCCTAGAACCTTAGTCACCTTAAGCAACCTCCCTAGCACCTCCCAAGGTAGCACACAAGTAGGTGCATCACCTACTTGTCACCACCTTTACCTTGCGACTTCATCACTACCACACAACCCCTACACCGCCCTATAGCCCCTCCTAGTCACCACCATAGCTTATATTACTCACTACTAGCTGCAAATAGTCACATCCCCCCACCTCATGCCACCTCACCTCGTCTTTCTTGCACCCCAAGCCTAATAAGGTCTATATAAACCCTCATACCCCCTCCTTTCAAAATCACATCTTCACTTCTTTTCACCTTAAAAATTATGTTCCTAGTAGTAGTATTAGAGCCCTATTAAGCTTAGAAGTCGAGTGGTATAAGCCTATAAGCCTTGTCGAGTTCCATTTCCATCAAGAAAACCCTAAAACCCACTTTCACCCATTTCTGGTCAAGTAAGCCTTTAAAATTGTTATGATAGCTTTAGTACTGACCTAGGATAGTTAGGATATACCTTAGCTTACCTAGGAGCCCTTGCTTGAGCTTTGATCACTTTCATTTACTAGTTTTTAAAACCCTAATTTTGGTCGAATTGCTATTTATATGCTATAAGGCCTTATCTTAAGCTGTAAGCTAGTTTAGGCAACTTAGATAAGCTAATATTAGTTAATCATACGCAAGGAAACTCTTTTGTTTCATAAAAATATAGTTTGCAAAGAATTAGGACTAGTTTTGCAAATATTTCCATGCATAAGGGTATATATGATAACTTTCGGAAATATTAAGTCTAGGGACTGTTTTTGACATTTCTTAGAGGTATTAAGTATAAGGACCCATTTTGCAAAATTATATAACCCTAGGATAAAAGTTATAATAGCTATAAACTTATTAGGACAAGTTTTGTACATGCTATTAAGTTAAGGGTATAAATGGTAAATTTTGAAAACTAATAAGTCTAAGGGTCATTTCTTTCATTTTCTCAAAATATATAAGTATAGGGACTAGAAATGAAAAGTTTTGAAAGTTAAGAGTCCAAATTATATAAAGTATATATGTTTAGGGTAGATATTGTAAACATATAACTTAAAGGTTATTAAGTAAAGTATTATGATAAAACAAAGACATAACACAATAGCATGGAGCTTCATGTGAGGGGTTTCATTTGGGTATTCGTTTTGACGAGTTTGCTGGGTTTACGAATTAAAGTTCCCTGGCTCCTCAAACGTATACTACATGACCTCTGGATTATGATGACCCGAACGGTGTTATGCTATAACTAAATCTAGAATACTTAACAACCTAACTCAAAAGTAGGGAGCTTCGCGTGAGGAGTTATAAACTTCTGAATTATGATGGCCCGAACAGTATTATGTTGGCAGCATAATACAATAGTAGGGAGCTTCGTGTGAGGAGTTATACTTCTGAATTATGATGGCCCGAACTGTGACATTTTATAACTAAATATAGAAACCCTATGAATAATAACTTAAGAAACTTAAGAACTTAACCACACAAATACACCTACAAAACCCCCAGGACACGTGACTAAGGCAATCTAGTATCCGAGTCACTTTTTACATCAATCAGATCAACCTTAGGCCCAAGTGAGTTTTCATAGCCTCACTTTTAAATGCTTTACAAACCCTGTGAGGGGGATACATGCTTATACCGAATACAAATCTTTTTCTTTGGTTATTGCACGAGTGTTACTTTCTTCCACCATTACATAACTAAAATTCATAAGCCATAATCACTTGCGAGTGAACACGGGTATAGTTGATAGATCTATTGGAGTTTGACAACTCCTGTTGGTTTGCCCCAGCCGGGTACCAATAAGTACTATACTTGAAATCTCTAACGGTTTAACTTTGGCAAGTTAACCTTATCTCCGTCCTGTCATGTAAGGGTCTGCAGTGCCCCATGGCCTGGACATGTTAACGTGCGGTTTCATGAGCTTAGTGCAATAACTCTTTTCTCATGATAATTGTATATGCATTGCAATTATCATAAACACTACATTTTCCTTGAAGGGTGTAACAACTGAACGTTTTGAAACTTGTATTCAACCTATCACTTAAACCTATGACTCTCACTCAACATCTAGTGTTGACTTTAATGCATGTATCCTAGGTATTTAGCTGTTATGGAATCCATGGCACGATGCGGCACTGAACTTGGAGGACTTTCAACCCTGTTATCATTCAAAATACTACTTTCACACTTAGATTTACGGGACCTCTTTTTAATAAATCTCTGATAATTTAATGAATGATAACTCATTTTTATAAAAACGTCTCTTTTCAAGTCATTTTCTATTACTATAACTATGATTCCATGAGGTTGTAACACCCCCAAAATTTGGTACAGCGGAGGACTTACAAGCTTTCGGGGTACTACTTGGATTGGTATACACAACACAAGTATATCTAACTCGAAAGGAAATTTTTATTAAATAAACATTTCAAAATTTAGTTTAAAAGTTTACAAATAGTTAAAAATATAAAAGATAAGGCCCAAAGGGTTTAAAGGATTGGTCCCCAAATTATTATCAGAGTACTTGTCGATCCATCATCCATGCCAACTTGCCAAGCCTTCAATAGTAACCATCCACAAGCATTATCCTATTCTCCTGAGAAAAACATGCTTAAAAAGTCTGCTTTCGCTGGCGAGTTCATAGTTTTAAATCGAAAATAATAGTGGACCTGAAGAGTAAGCGCTATGTGAGTCTAGAAGGCATAGATGAGCATTCCAATCATCAGCACAAATCACAACACGATAGCTTTCTTATCTTAGGAAAGATAAGTGGTCAAAATGAGTGGGCCCCTCCTACGATTACTAGACAGGTCCAACAAACAGTAAGGAACCACCACATACTGCCCTGGTCTAGGCCGTTCGCAGTAATCTACACATAGCTAGGTTCGGTAGCCCTAGCCTAAGGCAGACCCTACTTCAAATCTATCCTAACTAGCCCTCACAATCTAGCAAAACAAAAATAGTAGCAGGTCCAAGAAATCGCTTTGCATGTCTTCTCCCCCAATTTTAGAAAGCAGTAAAATACGAATAAAAGTGGGGCTATGAAACTCACCTCGATTTCAGCAAAGCACAATCACAAATATATCAGAAACACGCAATAGTCCCAATCAGAAATAAGCTATAAGCAGCTAGATAGCCTCGGCACTAAGTTATCTCGGCACATCAAATCAACAACAAAGAAAGTGTCAACTATCCGGCAACGATGACTACTGACTTGGCACTACCTAATATTATCAATATGCTTCAGAATAAATCTTAAATTAATATTTTCCAAATCTCAAACGTATTCCATTTTTATTTTCAAAAACTCTTTCTCATATCTGTTTTAGTGTTTGGTATCCGTGTGTGTGGTGTCGACTCAACAAGACTCAAGTGAACTCACGCTTCTAAAGAAATCCACCAAGTAAACCACAACAATCTACGAAACAAGTTCTTATAGTCAAATAAGTCCTCAAATTAAATTGTCGAAGCTTATTGAACTAGTGTAGAATACTCAATAATAACATGTATGGTTCTTGTGTTTGTGGATCGAATTAATAAGAAAGAATGAAGAAGTAGATGAGAGTTTAGAGAGAGAAATAGGGAGAGAATTGGGAACTTAGAGAGAGAAAGTGAAAGAGTGAATATTAGATTAATGAGAAGTTCCAACCCTCTCCACATGTGGAGAGGGGTATTTATAGTTTCCTACAAAAAAAAAAAAAAAACGCCCGCACCCGGGCTATGGATCAGGCATACAGTGGGTAAAGACCCGTCCTTCTTCCACGATGTTACTTAAACTAATTCTAACTAATAACTAAACTAACTACGAGCTAGGTTAATGCTATTACAATATTTAGGTGACCGAGTCTTTCATAGGAATATTTGTATTGCTAACAATCTCCCCCTAAGCGAGGTCACCTTGGAAATTAAGCTCTTTGATCTTCAATCATTCTTTAGTCTTAGTCGCTCGTAGGTTCTGATTCTTCACTTATCAGCACACTTTGTACTTCAAGCAATGAACTTGTGATTTGAGTTCCTTTGTGATGCATGTATGATCTTCGAGCTTCTTTGAGATCATCAGCCACAGTAAATCTCCAAGCTTATGCTTAGTCGTATTGCCTTCATGTGATGTAGTGACTTTAGGACCTTCATGCTCACACCCTTCTGTATTGAGAGACTTTTCATCAGAGTTGCAGAAACGTTGTTGGTAGTCTCTTTAACTTTCATGATCATCGAGTAGGATGTGTGAGCATGAGGTATGGATTGATCCGATTCAGCTGGAAATAGGGATCATCAACTCCATCTTTATATGTGTCCCTAAAATAAAATAGTTAGCTATAAAGATAGAGAACGAATATGGCTTTGTCATTCATTCTACGAGGACAGACTACCCTCCGGTTTTGTGAAAACCGACCTGTGATCCGGTAGAGTCTTTGTTATAGAAGACTCTCCTTGACAGGAATTTCCAGCTTGTAGTAATGAATTTTCCAAAGAATCCACTTAGGAATCTTCATACTAAGCATGTTCTCATACCGGAACGTCTCAAAGCAGACAGCATAATAGAGTGAATTGGTGAATTGATATTCACGGATTGATGAGAAACTGATTTATAGAAATCACTCGCATGTCAAATAATAAACATTTGTGAGACACGACGAGAGTTTTATACTTTGAATCACATTTCCATCAAAAATTCTTTTTTTTGAAAGCTTATACTCAATCAATGTGCTCGGAAAATTAGATTGTGAGCATATTGAAAGGTTTTTGCAAAAGTATCCGTCAATCCTTTTCTTGGAACAAGTTTGATTCAATGTTGAATTGCACCATCGTTGCTTTCCAGTTGTCACTTGATCATTGATCCAAGATGGATCTCACACGTCACCTACCAAGAGCTTGAGTGATATTCGTTCTATAAGGATTTCCATCTTCATTGTGAATATTTTCATATCACTCGGATGTTCTGGCAATACCACAAGGATAATGCGTAGGACTCTAAATATTTTATCTTACTTTCCGCATTGTGTGAAACAGTAAGCATATTGGAAGTGTGTCCTAGTGAGATTTATTGATGATCTCATGGCTCTAGACTCAATAGTGCGTTTTGATCCGCTCCTGGAGACTAGGGAGGCATCTCCTGTTTAGGTATCAACATAGCTCGCAATGAGCGGTCGATACATTGCACAGGGTTCCTCGTGAGTGGTTGGGATGTTTAGTGCAGTGCGTCACTGGGTCCTTGACGTCTTGTCTTCAATACCGGTGTTACCTTAGTAACTGCCAGTAGCTTATGAATTGAACCCGGTTTCTACCCTAAGGTTGAATATATGGAGGGTTATTTCTTTTCACCCTTTCTCATTTCATTTCTTTTTCATTCTTCAACCCCTTCAGTGCTTACCAAAACTTCATCACTAGAACCTTGTTGGGTTTGTTCCAGTCCTAGCTCTATTTCAGTCCGCACTCTTCCCTTTCTCACTCTTCTCCTTTTTTCAATCATTCCTAAGGACTTCTAATTTATCTTTAGATTGTCCCTGGGAAGATCCTTCCGGTTCTGGTGGATCATGGGAACTCATACCTAACCTTAACCATCCTTATAACTCCGTGCATAAAGATAACTGGTCGGTCTTTGGTATTACTTCCACAAACGCCTTTTGCTCCCCCTCAATATGTGCATCAATATATGAAAGAGTTTAGCACATATGTGGGAGCCTATTATTGAGTTCAAAAGATCACATTTGATTATCAGATTTCATATTTAAATCACATTCCCTTCCCCAATCAAAAATTTCAAATCTTTCGAGATTTTGGATCTCAATTGATTTAAATAAGTTAGCAAACGTTTTTGGGAGAGAAATGCGGTTAGTTTTAATATTTTCTGATAAAAGAAACCTTTTTCTTGCTCCCCCTCAATCTATGAGGGAGGTTGTTGTGTGTCAGATTTGATGAGTTTACAAAAGATTTGAAGTTTTAACGAAAACTCTTTGCAAATTTCTCATTCTGACACATAACCATCACAAAGTGTATTGTTGCTTATTATGTACAAAGTGGAGAGTTTTTGATGATACATAAAATTTTGAGAAATCACTCTCCCCCTCAATCAATGACGGATGTTAAAATCAAAATTTTATCTTTAAATATTGAAGTTATTGATTGAGTGAAAAATTTTATCAAAATTTAGATTCAATTTGATTTTTAATCAAAATCTCATGGTACCACCAAGTTTTGTACAAATACTTTCCGGATAAATCATAGAAGGGAAAGTATTTGGCGATAAAAAGAATATTTCTCTTCTTTATCAAGAAATAATGCACTGAAGCGTACATTAGATCAAGGAAACATGGATATAAAGTAATCCATACCCAGGTGAACTTCACTTGGTAAAAGGAACAACCGTCTTTTTGGCGACGTTTTTTCCCCATTTTGAAAAACAGGTTGCTATCTGAAGTAATAGCAAGCTATGATTTTAAGTCCGGGTTACAGCCTGAAATGACTGCAATCCATAATTTTAATAATGTTTTGAGAAACGATATGTTTTAGAAAATCATTATTTGAAATTAAAAGAAAAACTCTTGCTCAAGAATATGTATGTTTCCGTGTCATTATTGAATGACATTTCTTGAAACGTACATAATATTGATTACACAAGGGACATGTCGTGAGAGTAATATTTTTGGATTTTTTTGTAGTTTTTCAGATTTTTATGGTTTTTATAGGTTTTATATTTTTCTATTTTCTTTTTGTTTTAAGCTATGTACAAAGGATATGTAAAATAAATCCATTACTCCTCATTTTCTCCCTAAAGACATTTGAGTGACACTGGCGAAGGACTCTTCATTCCAAATCACGGGAGAATGAATTGAAGCCGTTCTCTCAGATATGCTTTTTGTGAAGAAATCCGCCAACTGAGATTTTGTCCTCACGAAGTAAAAGTTCCACTACCCCTTTCTCAACTTAATTCACCACACCTTTGAAGAATCCATTACTAGGAGAAACTTTGAAAGTGTATCATACCATGCCCTAGGCGCCTGCTTTAGGCCATAGAGAGCCCTTTTTCATACGATAGACATGGGTAGGACGATTAAGATCCACAAATCCTTCAGGTTGACTGATATAAACAACTTCATTCAGCTCGCCATTTAGAAATGCAATTATTCACATCCGTTTGATATGCAGTCATGTTCTGACATGCCACATTGGCAAAAAATATTCAGATAGCTTCAATACAATTATACGAACACCTGGAGTGAAAGATTCTTCAAAATCAATGCCTTCCTTAGACGATATCCCTTAGCAACAAACCTTGCCTTGTTTAATGAAATACATCATGCTCATCAAGTTTCACTTGGGGAATCCACTTAAGAGCAATAATCATTGGAAAGTCTGGAGGTAGTACCAATTCCCATACCTCAAGTCGATCGAACTTGCGAACTTCATCTTGCATCGCATTAACACAACAGTCTTTAGGGATAGCAGTCTTGAAATCATTAGGTTCGACTTTGGATAGTACATAATTATAAAAGCACCACAAGGTATATGCGACAAGTTGCCTTCGTGTGAACATGGGTTGAGAATGATTCCCAATAACTTTCTCAATCGGATGATAATTGATCCATTATCAGAGATACTCATGTGGTTAAGGGTAGGGAACTGATGTAGCCATGTTAAGATCTCCTGAAGAAAATGCCTTTGATGAACATTCAGGAGCAAGTATGTTATTGAATGAAGCCACATCAGGAGGAGCAAAAGAATTCACTTCCAAAGAATTGTTGTCTGCAGTGCCTTGATGTACTCAAGGAGATTGAAGATTTGACGATGATGGTGAATAACTTACAGATGGAGCATCTTGATCAATTCAAGTAGACACTGATGGACCATTTGAGTTGTACAGAACCAGAGCAGCGGCAACTAGTGGTGTCGGTGTATCATCAGTAGGTGTCTCAAATTATTCATCAAACATCGGTTCAAATAAGATCTTCAAATGCTCACTTCTAGGAGGTACATAAAGTAATGCAGGCGTAGAATACTGTACAAGGCCTGAACTGATTGGTTCAGAGGACAAAAGTTTAGATGCGGGTCCTGCACTGATGTGTACATGAGCCATTAGCTCAGTCAGCTCAACGAATGTGACGTGAAAGTTTTCCAAGATTTATCGGGTTTGTATGTTGTAGATTCGGTATCCCTTGCGATCTGGAGCATAACCAATGAAGAATCCAATATCAGCTTTAGCTTTTAATTATCCAGGATCTTAACTGTCATCTGTAGGGTAGCTTAAAGCACCAAATACACATAGAAAGGAGAGATCCGGTTTCTTGCCATGTATCAGGTCATATAGAGTTTTGTTGCGAAGAGTATGTATCAAGTATCAGTTTTTGGTGTAACAAGTTATAGCAATTGCTTCTTCCCAGAGGAACGTCGGTGCCTTGGAAAATATTAGCATGGTTCGTGCAGCTTCTACTAGAGTACGGTTTCGTCTTTAAACAATGTCGCTCTACTGAACAGAGTGTGGAATACTTTTCAAGTAGGTGATGCCAATACTTTCGTAAAGTTGAATGAGTCGTTTGTTAACAAACTCATTTCCGTTGTGTGTGCGGATGATTCTGACAGTTTTGTTGAGTCATGCTTGTAGCTGTTTAATGAGTTTGATGATAACCTCTGGAATCACGTCCTTGGTTCTCAAAAACTTCACCCATGTAAACCGAGAAAAGTCGTCGACTTTCACAAGAACATACTCCTTCCCATTTATACTTTGCATTTTCATTGGTCCGCTTAGATCCATGTGAAGGGTGTGAAGAACTTCCATGATGGTATTGACCGTTTTAGGTTTGTGTGTATGCTTCGTGCTTTTACCCAGTTGACAAGCCGAACAAAGATGATCTTTTCCATACTTTAATCTGGGTACATTACATAAAAAATCCTTGCAAGCAAGATCATTGATGGTACCAAAGTTCAAGTGATTAAAACATTGGTGCCATAGCCACGATTTGTTCTTTGAGACCATAAACTGCTAGCAAGAAGGAGAAGGTCGCATCATGTCTTCAAATGGAGATGGTGTATAGGTTAGTGTCACGACTGCTTTTAAGAAGATTAACACCATCCAATTCTCCGAAGAAGCATGAATGTTTACTGAAAGCAACTTCTTGATCCGAATCACATAATTGACCAATCAGAAACAAATTATGACCAAGTCCTTCGACGTAGAATACCCAAGAGATTACACTGTCACCAAAATACATAGTCTCCTTAACCCATAATTGCCCAAAAATGGTCGTTCCTGAATTTTAACTGTCCCGATAAACAAATTCACGAGATTCTTGGGCTGTGAGCGATCCCCATTCATATGTTATGAGCAGCCTGAGTCCAAATGTCAATGAACGATCTGTACGATCTGCATTTGAAAACAGACGAAAGAAGAGAGTTTGGAGTGCCGGATCCCCAATTTGAGTTGGGTTTCAGTTGGTTAGAGCAAACAAATTCTGGAGCAACTGAGACCTTAGGTTCATTCTTTTCAATAGTGGAAGTTTCACTAGTCGAAGTAATGGGCCTAGTTAAAGGACATTTGGCCTCTAAAGGGAAAGTTCTACCAGTTGGCTTCCATTTCTGCTTCCATTTCTTAATAGGCACTACTTTAGAGTTCGTCATCCTAGTTAAAGGGCACTGTTCTCCTAAAGTAAATTTCCTTCCAGTGGGCTTCCATTTATACCCAACATTGGCAAGCAGTTTTCCTGTTGCTTTCCAAATTTGCTTAATTTGTTTAGCTCTCCAAACTTTCTTAACTGGGGTTTGTTAAATGACTTCAGAAATTTCTCAACACATTTATCATGATTACTCGAGATTAAGCATTTATTACATGTTTTGCAAAGTGAATTAGGATTTGAATTATGGTTCCTTTTGTTCAACTTAGAATTATAGTTCCTCATGTGGTCTTCTACTTTTGTCTGAGGAACACTTTTAGCTAGAGAAGTCCTATAATCCTTCACATGACTCCTAGGTTTTGACTTGCTAGCATTAGTGACACTATAACTCCTGTAGAGGGAGTGATGGGAACCTTAGTCTTTTTCACTTCTAGTTGCTGAACATGTTATGATGTGTTGGGATAAAGGTTTAGCAAAGGTAACATGCTTGTTTGTTGACTTAGAGGATGATGCAGATGACCTATCTTGCTTGCTATCAATCTTAGGACATGTACCAATAGCATATTCTAAGAGTTCCTGAGATCTATTAGTGAGAAAGCAGGCACCTACAATAGCATCATCAAGTGGTTTTGCTATCCTATCCTCTTCAATGGTTTCACGAGGCAAGTCAAGGCACTCCTTAAGATGTTTAAGATAGTCACTATGAACTAACTTATTATTCCTAAGGGGAAGAGGAATATACACAGCATCAATTACGTACTTTTTACAAGCAGAAACCTTTTGAACAACATTATTACAGGTGATGATTGGCATTTTCCCTTTCACCTGAGTCTTTAGATTCTCAATTTCTTTAAGCAAAGAAGTTATCTCTTCATTGTTTTTATCACGTGTGATCTTAATTGAATCATATAACTCTTTGTAATGCTGTTTAACTTTTCAATTTTCAGCTCGAAACCAATCATTTTCATGTTGCAATTTATTGATGGTATCTTGAAATTGAAAATTCTGTGAATCTAAAGACTGTGGTTTTTGAGTTCCAATCACATCACTCTTGCTTGACTTCAATTGGTCAATTTGGACCCTCAATTTTCGAATCGTGTTAGTGTGAGCTTGAATTTTTTCATCACGTTTGGCTAATTCAAAATATGCATCAAATTCAGGAGCATCCGAAGTTGTCTTGGCATTTGAGATTTTAATTCTTTATTCTAAATGTTGACACTTTAAATGCAAATTAAGATTATCAACCTCTAGTTTTGACAAATTCCTGACCATGTTATCATGGTCGTCGTTTTGAATTTTTTCACGCAATTTTAAATTCTCCCCCTCAAGCTCAACAACACGATTCTGGAGAACATTTAAAGCAACAGACATTTCATGAAATTGACAAGCAGTTAATGCAGAAGAAGTGGCCGTATAGAATACATCTTGAGCAACAAGTTTAGCAATCAAGGTATCATTCATGATAAGAGCATTTTTCCTCGCTATTTCACTATATTGAAGATCTGTTGCAGTTTGTTTTCCCTCGTTTTCAACTTCTTTAAACACCTTTTTCATATTATCAACATCTTTATTTCATGTTTTTTAAAGACCCTCAAAATGTTCCTTGAGAAGTTTAAAGAATGGCATGACCTCAGTTAAATAACAACTCTTTGTTTGTTCAAAACCCCTTTCCCCTTCAGTAATACCCATTGGCGTAATTCTCTTTTTACATGTTTTTTCAAAATCAGTGAATAATTAACCAAGAACATATAGAGCAATTAGAGTATTATTTTGCGTGGGGATAGTTACAGGGACAAGATGCCTGGGTGTATTTAGTGGGTATAACGTTGGATTAGCTATCTTAAACATGGTACGAGTTTCACCCACAATTCTTTCTGCTTTCATTCTTTCAAAGTCAAAACTCCAAGATATTTGCTCTGGGGTAAACTTTTTTTGAGGGACAAAAAGAGCTAATCGATTATCTTCAAAGTAATCATATTTGTACAGAATTTTGTTTGCAATGCACCAGGGATCCTTTAATTTTTCAGCCAATTTCTCTCTAGTTCTATCTTCTATCTCATTGGTCTCATCATCGGATCGCACATCAGGAGGGGCATGACCAGGCTTAATGTAACACCCCGCCTTATAGACCACAATATTGTCCGCTTTACTCGAAGGCTCACAGCTTTGCTTTTGTGGCCCTCATGTGAAGACTTCCCGGCAGGTCACACACGCCAGTACAACTCTCACATGAGCACGCTTAATCGTATGGGCGATTAACCATTAGACCACAAAACGCGTTGTTGTCATATAAGGCGAATGTTAACATATGTCCCAACATCACTCCAAGTCACGGCCAATGTGGGATTTGCCTAGGGTATTACATTCACCCCCCGTTAGGGACTCATCGTCCTCGATGAGGTTTGCCCCATATCTCGAATGGCTTGGAGTGGCTCTGATACTATCTGTAACACCCCGCCTTATAGACCACAATATTGTACGCTTTGTCCGAAGGCTCACGGCTTTGCTTTTGTGGCCCTCATGTGAAGACTTCCCAGCAGGTCACCCAAGCCAGTACTACTCTCACATGAGCACACTTAATCATATGGGCGATTAATCGTTAGACCACAAAACTCATTGTTGTCATATAAGGCGAATGTTAACATATGTCCCAACATCACTCCAAGTCACGGCCAATGTGGGATTTGCCTAGGGTATTACAATGTAATACCCTAGGCAAATCCCACAATGAACGCTTGGAGTTGGTTGTTGATCACACATAATGCAGCCATCGATCTTCCTTCAGAAAATTCACCCTTTTCAAGTTGTTGTTGAAGTTGATCTAAGTATAGAGTCATTTGGACTGTGAAGATCTCAACATTTTGACCAAAAAGTGTTGCGAATGCATGATTGTAACCTACCAAGTATCCAGGTTGTGCAAAGAGAACCTTAAGATGTGAGTGAACTAATCGAATACATTCAATGCAACTATCCTTTGCATTATCGGGCAATTTAATTGGCTGATGAAGTTCATTCTGTTAAGACTTCGAGCACGGAGATTCCATTTCAGCATTATCAGAGTCAAACACGTTAATTTGTTGTGAAGGGTTGGAAGTCTTATGTACATCGATCATGTCGTACAATTTGAGTATCTCAGGTATGTCTGAATCTGAAGAATTTGACATGATGTGAGTATGCATGGGATTTTACAAGATCAAGAATAAACCGTGAAAGACCGAAGACTTGATTTGGTTGGGTAGAAGTGAGTTTGAGTGGTAAAGTAGGCGATTCACAATGAATTTCAAACAACGCTCGTGTCTTTGAGAGTCGAGTGAAGCCTGTAATAAATCCAATAAACCCGAAGAATATCTCAATCAAGCAATAATCACCTTCGGATATCGAAGCTCAACCAAAGCCGTGGTTCAAAATAGTACCCAAAATTGTTATCACAAACCGACCAAAATAAAGGTACAATGATTATATGTAACCTCTTCACCGTGAAATAATTGAGAGAATAAATAACGTCCCTTTTAAAAGTCCAACAGCAGCCCAAAATAATAAGAAAAACGTCCTAATTGATTTAACAGACCAAAGAGATAAAACGAAGCCCAATCTTTCGCATAAACACAACCACCCAATAGAGATGGATCAGCCCAATGCTACTAACAAGAAAGCACATCCACCTAAACTACCTTAATTAGACGCTATATAAGACCTCCCTAATCACACTAACTAAACCTAATCCTTAAAACAATCGCAGTCAAAACGAAATTTCACTCAACCCAAAACAACAAGTCGACCCATGGAAATCAAATCCGAGCACAAACAATATCACACCTTTTTGTCTTGATAAACAATAGACACAAATGAGAAAGGCATCAAGATCTTGACATGGTAGGCTCTTTAATTTACCCTTTCAATTGCAATTACCGAATGAAAAGAAAAGATATAACACGTTTGTTTATTTATCTTTCTTTTGATTTCGAATATAAAAGAGAAGTTAAAGCTTCTATATAGATCTATGTGAAAAATCGTGTTTAAATCTTTGAAAGGTTTGTTGCTTTCGCTTTGAAGCACGAATCTGAGATCCTTTTAATCTGTAATTCTTTTTGTTGTTGTTTGTAATGACCCGAAATGAAAGAAAGGATGAAACAGTAAATGTTTTGTTCCTTCTATAATTGGTTCGAATATATAACAAGTTCGATCTATGATGGTTCCAGTTGTCGTGTGTTTGGATCTTATGAGGTCTCTTGTCATCTTGTGAAACACGACACATAACTGAGATCATGTTTATTTATCCTTTTTAGTACGAGTTGAACTGGTATAGATTTGTTCTTGCTTTAAAGTTTCGTATATTAGAGAGAACTTAAGCAGCTAATCGCTATTAAAAGCATAACCCAACTGAGCAGATCATGAGATAACCGCAAAAAGATAAACGCAACACTTAAGATAACCACAATAAGAGATAACCGCAAAAAAAGGACAAACGCTGGAAATAGGTAAACGCTAGGAACATGAACTAAACGCTAGGTAGAGATTAGCATTTCCACAAGCTACCAAAAAAAACTATCTTCCCATTTGTCTTTTACCCGAAATGGACAAACTGCAAAAATAGCTAGCTATTCTCTATTCCAAAACAGTAAAAAATAGAGCTAAACTCTACCAAGAAACACATTAATCTCTACCAAGAGCAACCTAAAACAAAACCCATGAGTTCATTCAAAACAGCCATGAATTTGATGATATGACAAATCTAAGGACCAAGGTAAGCTTTTGTAGTGAAAGTGTCTAACAACCTTAACCACAAACAAGATCAAACTATGTAGAAAACTATGAGAAATGTAACAGCAAGTTGAACCACAACATAAACCACAAAACCAATCACAAATCCAAGAAAAACCAAGTCCTAAGATGAAACCTTGGCTCTTGATACCAATTGTAGAATACTCAATAATAACATGTATGGTTCTTGTGTTTGTGGATCGAATCAATAAGAAAGAATGAAGAAGGAGATGAGAGTTTAGAGAGAGAAATAGGGAACTTAGAGAGAGAATGTGATAGAGTGAATATTAGATTAATGAAAAGTTCCAACCCTCTCCACATGTGGAGAGGGGTATTTATAGTTTCCTACAAAAAAAAAAAAAAAAAAAAAACGCCCACACCCGGGCTGCGGATCAGGCATACAGTGGGTAAAGACCCGTCCTTCTTCCATGATGTTACTTAAACTACTTCTAACTAATAACTAAACTAACTACGAGCTAACTTAATGCTATTACAATATTTAGGTGACCGAGTCTTTCATAGGAATATTTGTATTCCTAACAACTAGTCACCCCAATACCTTTATAATGTATTCATCTTGCTTATTCCTCCAAGACTACATCACCACTTAAGGGTCCTAGGATATGTTGTCCATTAGTAAACCTTTCCAACATATCTAATGAGATTTTATGCGAGTCGTAACCAAATGGCTCGTTAGTTACGTAGGTTAGGTGTATTAATGTCGAATATCTGTGCCTCGCAATTAAATATACAATGGTTAGCATTAGAGAAATTCCTAGTTTTGCGTGCACTAGAATACTTAATAACTCGCGTCGAACAAAGATTTATATTTGAAAACCATTATAGTTTATTTTCAAAAGATTTAACGTTCGTCAGAAAAC
This sequence comes from Artemisia argyi, assembly GCA_030686995.1. Classification (NCBI taxonomy): domain Eukaryota; kingdom Viridiplantae; phylum Streptophyta; class Magnoliopsida; order Asterales; family Asteraceae; genus Artemisia; species Artemisia argyi. The sequence continues at coordinate 145,542,100 of CM060686.1, forward strand.
AATTCATAATAAAGTCTCCGTCAAATATTAGTTAAATTCGTTAACTAATATTTATCGTTATAGTTATTATTTATTATTATAACTTATTTACTATATATATATACATATATATATTTAAATATGTCACAACCCACTAACTTCCCCCTTAGGTTAGGAATACCTTATTAACTTAACTTAGGCCCTCACTAGCACACTAAGATTAGAAATGCCTTATTAACTTAACTTAGGCCCTTATTAGAGCACACTAGGATTAGAAATGCCTATAGGATTCTCCGGAGCTAAATTGTTGCTTTAATATATTCTTATAACCTAACTAACCTTCAGACAAGCTCACGTATCCATTTATACCAACCACTACTATGTTTACTTAAGGTAAACATCCCGGTATGTCAGGTCAAGGTAATAAACATATTTTCACTAAGAAAACTAGTACTATATGTCACAACTCGTAATTTCAGATCCCTTTTCAGATGTCGAAATTTCATTTTCATATTGGAAAGTTACTATTCCCCAGATACTATTCATCATTTACTATTCACCGATCCCTATTCATCATTTTACTATTCATCATTTTCGGAGTCAGTTTGAGATTCCGAGAAGCGTTCAAAAAATTCACTATTCACATGACATTATTCATTTCCGGAGAGAAAACACTATTCATGTACTTTATTCATTTCATCGTAAATTTAGTTTACGGGTAATTAAATTCACGTAACCGGTCAGGTTAAGCTGCGAATTCAAGCATCATCAATATTTACATTCGCGTAACCAGTCAGGTTTAGCTTCGAATTCATGAAATCATCAGTAGGGACACTTCATATGGTCTAGAAATAGCTTACATATCATCATAATGACATTTGCATACTATTCCACTCGTAGGATATTCAAATTAATACTTTTGATATATTTGACTTTTTACGTGTGTTTATTTTTAAATAAACGTTAACATGCGACCAATAATGTGACTAACACGTCCGAAACTCCCGACTATGATCCTAATATATTTTTATATTCATTTTAATAATATATAAATTATATTATTAATTTACCCGGTATTTTGGAAATTTATTTAATTAATATCGTAAGTTTAATATAATTACGACGGTTTTCGTAGAAACTAAACAATAATCACCCAAACACTCAATACTTGTACCCAACATATTTTTACAATTTTTATGACTTTATTATGTCCCGGCTAACTTCGTTAAAATTTATTTCTAGTTAACTCAGTACCCGGTATCATCTAAAACTAATAATATCTAGTAGGTTTGGTTTTGCTATTCAGAAAGGGGTGGCGGCGCAGCTTGTTGCCCGTCTACCAGTCATTATGTGAAAAAATTGTTTCAATTAGAAATTAAAAAAAAAATGCTTTTTAAAAAAAAATAATAATAAAATAATAATAATAATATCTACATAATATCCACAAAAGTCCACAAAATCTTACACAAATCCACCCACCCTTGACTTCCCCCCCCCCCCCCCCCCCCCCCCCTCCTTACCAATCCCTTACACCCTTTGAAAAATTCTACTAGCCCTAATTAAAGTTGGTATTTCTTGTCTAAACAATAATTCATACATTTATACTTAGATATTTTCATTTTCACAAATGCAAGTAAGAAAAATTTCTCTCTTCTTTCTCTCTTCCTCTTGAACCGGCCACCACAAGACCAAAAGCAAGGAACCAAGATTTTTTCAAGATCAAGTAATTTTACAAGTCCTATTAGTATCCTAGTTAAGGTTTTGAAATAAAAACCTCAAGGATAATTAAGTATTTTTCACCAAATACTCTCTAATCTTTCAAGTAAGTATGTCCAACTAATTTTCATGATTTTTTCAAGTTCTTATAATATTCATATGGTTTTGGTAAGAAAATAATTTTGTAGGAACTTCACCACATCCCTGTATTCAGGGAACCCTTCAGGGTAGGAAAAGTTCCCCACCACATTATTTTTGGTGAGGTCTACGCTTTCCATTTGGAAATCCACATTGGGTGCGTATTTTATGACCTTTGAAGAAGCCATTTTTGTTTGATAAAAGGTCTGGTTTAGATCAAAGAAGAAACATACAGAGTTTTTGAAAACAAACTGATTCTTGAAATAATTTTGCAAGAGTTTTGTGAAGGTTTTGAAAGCGTGTGTGTGTTCTTCTTTGTGGGGGTATTTATAGGGTGGGAATTAGGGTAGTGATGTTGTGGATACCAACGGTTTTTATTATTCAACCAAAACGGCATAATAATGTGGGTTTGATATCCGCATTTAATATCACGATTCCCATTGTTCCTATTTTCTCTCAAATCATGGGGTAAATAGTTGTGTGGCTCTGCAAATAATGCACTTTAGCAGAGAAAAATCATCACAACTATTGTGTGTGAGAGAGCATTTAATGCTCAGGGATGTTTGGTGAGTAGAGATGGCAACGGGGCCAGGTATGCGGGGAATGATTGATACCATCCCCATCCCCGAAGTTAGATAGTTATCCCCATCCCCGTCCCCATCCCCATCGGGGGTCAAAATTGCATCCCCATCCCCATCCCCAACGGGGAACGGGGATCCCCAATGGGGAATCGGGGATTTTTCCCCATTACATAATTGACATTTTAAATAGATTTCAAATGGTGCAACGATACTAAAAGCAAACAAAATTCAGTCATTAGATTAAGTTCAAGCATTCGACAAAACATAGTAAAGAGTACGACTTATTGTAAGTACGAAAACGACTATAATTGGAAACAAAAACGCGAACTAATCCAACATGCAAAGGTACAACGACCATTAACAAGAGTATATTAGCTATTAATTGAGAAGATTTTAAATATTATATACATATATAATTTTATTCCTATATAAAAGATATTCGGGGACGGGGACGGGGACGGGTACGGGGACCCGAGGGTATTACCATCCCCGCCTCCATACCCGCTTTTGAGTAATGGGGATTCCCCATACCCATCCCCATACCCGGTCAACTCGGGGATTCCCTGGTCAAATCGGGGTCGGGTATCGGATTCTCCGTCGGATTCAGATTTTTTTGCCATCTCTATTGGTGAGAGAGATGTGGGGGCCCAATAAAGTGGATGCCAGTTGTGTAATCGACATATATTCCTATATTTAATAGGAATCAGTTACCTACCTGGGACATTTACTAACTAAGTACTTAGAGCATTTAGTTAGGGTATTCAATGCCATTTTTCATCATGAGCCCCCTGAATGATTTTTCATTCAGGAATAGGTTTGTTTAGGAAGGATATGATCAGTGACCTAGAGAATTTACATCAGGTTGGAACACTTTTGATCAGTTTCCTGATTCTATGTCCAACATGCCCAATTCAGCTTTCAATCTTGTGAAAGTGGGTTCATCCAAGGGTTTTGTGAAGATATTAGCTAGCTGATACTCAGTGGGGATGAAATGTAATTCAATTTCTCCATTCATGATGTGGTCCCTTATGAAGTGGTATCTAATGTCAATGTGTTTGGTTCTTTGATGAAGTACTGGATTATTTGAGATGGCTATGGCACTTGTATTATCACAAAAGATAGGTAGCATCTTATACTGAATGCCATAGTCACTCAGTTGGCTCTTTATCCATAGTACATTTGCACAACATCCTGCAGCAGCCATATATTCAGTTTCAGCTGAGGACATGGCCACTGATTGTTGTTTCTTTGTACTCCAACACACAAGTTTACCACAAAGAAATTGATAGGATCCTGAGGTACTTTTTCTGTCCATATTGCATCCTGCATAGTCAGAGTCAGTGTAACCTTTGAGATCAAATCCTGAACATTTTGGGTAATACAAACCAAGGTTTGATGTACCCTTCAGGTACCTGAAGATTCTCTTGACAGCAGTGAGATGGGACTCTTTTGGGTCAACCTGATATCTTGCACACAGACAGACTTAGAATTGAATATCAGGTCTTGATGCAAGTAAGTACATCAGGGAGCCTATCATTCCCCTGTATTGTGTTTGATTCACCGATTTGCCAGTGAGGTCAGGGCCAAGGTTGTTTGGAAGAACCATAGGAGTCTTTAGTGAAGAGCAGTCAGTGAGCTCATACTTCTTCAGAAGGTTCCTCAGGTATTTTTCTTGGCAAATGGATATTCCTTTTTCAGTTTGTTTGATTTGGAGTCCCAGAAAGTATGTGAGTTCACCCATCATGCTCATTTAAAACTTTGTGGTCATTAGTTTCTCAAACTGTTTGCAAAGTTTGTAACTTGTTGAGCTAAAGATGATTTCATCAACATACACTTGAACTAGGATGACATCATATTTTGTTTTGTAGATGAAAAGTGTGTTGTCAATCTTTCCTCTGAAAAACTTGTTTTGGATCAGGAAGGCTGAAAGAGTTTCATACCATGCCCTGGGAGCTTGTTTCAGTCCATAAAGGGCCTTGTTAAGCTTGTAGACATGGTTGGGGTATTCACTACTTTCAAAGCCAGGAGGCTGTTGCACATAAACATCTTCTTTGATGTTACCATTTAGGAATGCACTTTTAACATCCATTTGGTAAACTTTTAAGTTCATGTAAGTTGCATAGGCAAGGAAGATCCTGATGGCTTCCATTCTAGTAACAGGTGCAAAGGTTTTCTCATAGTCTATGCCTTCCTGTTGATTATATCCTTTGGCAACCAGTCTTGCTTTGTTTTTGATGACTGTACCATTCTCATCAGTCTTGTTTTTAAAGACCCATTTCATACCAATGATTAAAACACCCTGGGGGCATTCAACAAGGGCCATGACATCATTTCTGTCAAATTGTTCCAATTCATCTCTCATAGCCTGAACCCAACTTTCATAAGTTAGGGATTCTTTGACATTTTTAGGCTCAATCTCAGAGAGATAGTCAGCATAAAGACATATATTGGCTGAGGCTGCCTTGAGTTTTGTATCCATGCTTCTTGTAAGTATGCCTTCAGTGGGTTCACCAATTATGTTCACAAGCTTAATAAATTTGGATCTTGTCCAACTATCCTGAGGTTTGGGATAGGAATTAGAGCTTGAAGGAGCCTGATTGGGTTCAGACTCAGGAACATGAGGTGACATATCAATATGTGCTTCAGTGACATGTGAGGGAACAATTTGTTCTGAGTGTTCCTGAACAATTTGTTCAGTGGTTGCAGTCTCATTGGAGACCTACTGAGTTTCAATGAACTCACTGATGGTTAGTTGGGGTAGGTTGTGAGGGATGATATAGTAGGAGACATCAGCATCAGCTTGGCAATGGGTTAAGGGGTTGTTCTCAGGATGATACTCATCAGGGGGATACCTTGATGAGTCATCAATACCAATATCTTCAACAGTGGAATTTGAGAACCTGATGGATTCAGTGCTCTCATCAACAGTAATTTAATAAGTTTCCTCAATTTGTTATTGTTAGCATTAAAAATATGTATTATGAAGTGATGGTCATTCTCATATTGTAACTTTGTGTCGTTTGTTAAGATTAGTAATAGTTTAGTCATTGGGCCTTGGACTTGGCAAGCTAATATGTTATATGCTATGTTTCATAAGCCTAGTTATCCAATCATGTAACCAAGTCCAAGCCCAAGCCCATAGAAAGCCCATAGGGCATCTCATGTTAAGAACTATTTAAACACCTCAAAGGCTCATTTGAGGTGTGTGCTTGTGTGTGTATTTGTGTGTGTTTTCTCTTAATAAAGTTCCATATTTCATCTCTTTCCCTCTACACATACACGACATCTACAAGTCACCATCTTTCCATCTTTCCTTCTTATTGTGCTTATATTGTGTGTGATAAAGTTGTGATATTTAAGGTCCTACAAGTGGTATCAATCGCCTAACAATGATTTAGGAGTGTTGGGAGTTTGCTTGGTTCGTTTTTTTAGCTATATACACGTTATTTTCATAAAAAATTCTTACTTTTCTTGTTTTTTCTTGGTTTTTAACACTTTTTTGATTACAAACTAGTGTTATAAACCTTATCTAACAAGAAAGTTTTAATCTTTTTGAAAATGTCACACCCCCAAAATCGGGTCCAGCGGAAGCATACATGTAGCTGGGGTGTAACTCAATTGGTATTACAACACAAGTTCAAAACTGGTTTTCACTTCAATCATTTAGAATAAAATCATTTAGCCAAAAGTATTGAATTTACATCGCTAAAATATAGTGCGGAAGTAGGCCCGTAAAATAGTTTAAAATGGTCCCCAAGTGGATATCAGAGTCTTCTATGACCATGCCATGCCCTGCCAAAACCTCCAGTAGCGTGCCATTGCTTAAAACCTGAAAATACATGCTAAAGAGTGTCAACACGAGGTTGGTGAGTTCATAAGTTTGTATTAAAACAATAGTGTTGTGGGTTCAATAGAGAGTTTTGTGACCATTGTGTGACTCACAATGTCATAAAAATAAAGTGTTGTGACCATTGTGTAACTCACAATGTCATAAAAATAAAGTTTACCTTACAGTAAAATCAGAGTTGTGGACCATGAGTAGTGTGTGTGATCATTACAACAAATATAATATCACATAGAAAAATAGTCTATTACGCTAGCGCTAAGTTCATGCAACCGAAGCTACGACAGTGTGCATGCTCTAGAAGCATGTTAAATATAAAGGCCCGGCAAGTGTTGATCCCGTTACACTTGTAATTCGACATGTTATACGCTCGCGTTTGCCTATCCGGTCAAACCGAACGGGGGAGTCACCACCAATAGATCTATTTATAACATTCGCGCTTCCCAGCAGGAATTGACGGTTCATGAGTTTGGGCATAGTGGGATTCAAGGGCTTAGGCTAATCCGCGTAATAGTTTAGATAAACATAAGTTTCAGTATGGTCCATATAAGTGTTTGCATAAAAGCAATAGTTCACAAAGTGTGTTGCATAAAAGCAAGAGTTCATAAAGTGGGTTGCATAAAAGCAAGAGTTCATAAAGTGGGTTGCATAAAAGCAAGAGTTCATAAAGTGGGTTGCATAAAAGCAAGAGTTCATAAAGTGTGTTGCATGTTTATAAAACGCTTGTGTATGCGAGAAAATAATCAAGTATGCAACCGATATACACATAGGTGCATTTGAATAATCAATCAAGCCTTCAAAGAAACAGTAGTGTTTAAGTAAACAATTGCGCATTCAAGCATTGAGTTTAGTCAAAAACGAGCATGTATTCTCCCCCAAAACAGTTATAAAAACAAGTAAAAGTAGGGGGTATGAACTCACCTGGTGCGATAGCTATGATGACAAAAGTGGATACACTGAAATGAGGCACGATCTCTAATCGCAACCTAATGAATGATAGTTTCTAATGTAAGAAACGAAATGATGCTACACATGCAAGTACGTATGTTATCGATACCACTCATTAGTTTTGAAAATAGTGTTTATTGTCAAAATTACATTTTTGACGTCTCGTTAAGTTAATAACCACTTTTCATGTAGTTGTGTTGAAAAGGTACTCCACGATCCTCGTTTGGTGTTTTATCGGTAAATATAAGGTTTTCGCCGCAAAAATAACGTTTTCATTACTTGAAAATATGACCAAAATGGCCTCGCAAAACTAGTCGCGAAATATTGTACGTTAAGTGTTAATGGTCAAGCTCGGCATTTTTGAAAACCTTGTAACAATATCTCGAAGTCGTGTTATTTAACTTTTGGCTATACGGGTCTTGATCAATGAGAGAAACGACTCTTATTGTTGCTATTTGAAAATATTATGTTCAACACTTAGATAATTTCATTATAGCAAAAGCTGTCAAATTATGTATAGTTTATCGGGTATATAGATGGGATCGTAGTTTATTCGTTACAAGTCCAATGATCAAACGGCCAATTGATTTGAAAAGCTAGCTGAGAGATCTTGATTTCATAAAACTACGGCTCGGACTCAAACTGATCCGATCATAAAGAAAAACAGCCGTGAAAGTGGTGTCTCGCAAAGACAGTTTACGTCAAAATTCTATTAGTGTACAAAAGCTGATGGAAATTTATATATATCGTCGGATTTCAAATACTCGTATCTTTTTCGTTATAAGCCCGTTTTCTATGTTCTTTATATCCCCGCGAAGGTATTCAAGTATACTTTAGGTTTTTCAAGGTCTCGGCTAGTCAAGATATCATTTAATCTCAGTTTTCCTAGCTAGAAAAATCGGGACAGATTCAATATTTCAGAAAATATAGTTTTCGTCGTAAATCTTGAAAATAGCATATCTTTTTCGTCGTAACTCGGATTTTATCCCCGTTTTCGGCCATAGTTTCGTCTCGGAATGTATTTTCTAAATCTTTGGTCCAAAGTTACACCCTAGACTCTGAGTTTCCCACGTTTAACAAAAAGGGACAGTAGCTTTTATATAGTTGTAAAAATCAACTTTCCTAGTTTGTAACTTGTTCAAGGCTTAACCAAACTATCTCAAATCAACTTCACAAATACCCAATCCTACCATACACCTTCTTAGGGTGTCATGGGTTCCTAAACATCACCAATCTTGGTGGATCTCATGAGATTTCTAATAAAAATTATAGATCTAGTGTTTATAAAAACAAAATGAGTAATAAGTGGTATGGATCTTACATACTTGCATGTTTTGTTACTAGATCATGAAAATATATAAAATAGATGTTTAAAAGAGTAGAAAAGATTATTAGTAACTTACTTGAAGATTTGAGATGATTTGGATGAAGATATGTAATTAACCTAGGGATTTTTATTTCAAAATCCTAACTAGGGATACAATCAAGACTTGATTATAACTTGGACTTCAAAAATTGATGGTTTCTTCTTGGTGTTCTTCCTTTGGTCGATCCACACACAAGGGAGGAAGAAGAGATGAGTTTTTGGTGCTAGTTTGTTTAGTGTAAAATGAAAATGTGGTGGAAAAAGGAGTATATATATATGGTCCAAGTCAAAGTCTTTGGTCTAAGTCAATGGTCAAGGGGGGGGGGCAAGGGGGCGGCAAACATGGAGAGAAAAAAAGGGGGCTTGGTGGCTCATTAAATGAGTTTGTCTCCACTTTTAAGTATTAGTTATGTATTTTGTATTTTAGGTGTTATCGGGTACCGAGTTAACTAAAAATAAATGTTAACAAGGTGAAATAAAATACGACGAAGTTGTAAAAGTTGTAAAATATTATTCCTGATGAGAATCGGGTGTTGGAATAATTATCGTTTTGAAATAACGCAAACCGACGGAGTAATAAGCTCCGACCGTAAAATGTAGCCATTGGTTTCAAAACACCGGGTAAATTAATAATATAATTTTTATATTATTATTATGAGTATGTAAATATGTTAGGATCATAGTCGGGAGTATTGGGTATACGTTAGTAGTAAAACTGAGTGGTATCGTTAATTACCAATTAAGCATACGTAAATGGAAATAATGCATATCCGTGTAGGTTCTCAAGTGATGATGATGTGTAGACTATTCTAGTCTATATGAAGTGTCATTAATGAATGATGCATGAATTCGCAGCTAAACCTAACTGGTTACGCGAATTTGAAGACTCGTAAACTCATTTTACGAAATGACGAACGATGATCATGAATAGTGATTTCCCTTCGGGAATGAATAGTGTCACATGAATAGTAAAAATTGTGAACGTTTCTCGGAATCACAAACTGACTCCGAAAATGATGAATAGTAAAATGATGAATAGTGACCGGTGAATAGTAACCGATGAATAGTAACCGATGAATAGTGAATAGAAGAAATGTCCCAAAAATGCGGGTTGTTACAGTCTCACCCCCTTAAAAGGAACTTCGTCCCGAAGTTCAGTTTGTGTTGGTCTCTGAAGTTGTATTGGTGAAAAGATGATGATTCTTATCGTGTGAGCTATTGAGCTCTAACAAGGTTCAAGTCTGACGGCCACCAGGCCTACTCTGTCAAAAATGTTGAATGGTCCAGTGTATATCGGGTTCATGAATGCTTACTGGACTAGAGAGTTGGGCTTTTCCCAATTTCAATCCGTCAATGGATGTTGGCACTTCGGCCATAGAGTGCTTCGAATGGTGTAGTCTCTAAGCTCGTGTGGTAACTATGGTTGCAACTGAATTTGATTTATGGCAAGTGGTTAGTCCAACCATTTCTAGTGTCAATCACACCCGATTTGGGCATATCTCCCTATATTTGAAACAACCTCAAATTCTGACCATTGGTCTACAGATGATAGGTGGTGTGGTTTCAAAGAGGTCTTAATGAAATCGTTAGGAGTTGAGGTGAATCAAATTCCATTATTAGGGATAATTGAAATGGGTATCATGAATCTTGTTTTGGAAAGACTTACAAGGTTAAATCCGTAAAAGGGTGTTGTTGAAAATGGTAGATTAGGATAAGGTTGTGATCCTCCACAGGATGTCGTGAATTGAGTCTTTCTCCACCTACGATGCTTAGTCTCCATTACTAAGGTTTTCCCCAAGTTTTATGTCATCGAATCACTAAATCCTAAATGTATAAGTGAGGTAATATAGTGACTGATTTTCAAAGTTTGTTTTGAGATTGTGTTTTGTTCATAAACCCTTCCCGAATAAATGAATTTACAAGTTTAAGCAAACGGCTTTTTAGGTAACATCCTTCTTGATGTTTCAAAATTTAGTAGTTATGCAATATAGGAAAATTTTCAACATAAGGTGGATAATATGGTTTACCAAAGATCGATGTTTAAAATTTTGTAACATTCAATAGTTTTGTAAAAGATTTAGCCGAAAGGAATTTGCTTTGTCAAAATAAGTGCATCAGAAAAGTATTTCTTACAAGATATATGTTTTGTATAACGGTAGTTTTGGAGCAAATCCATTTAAAAAATGAAAGTATTAAGAGGATAAAATAGCCAGGTATTGTATGTATGCACAAATGCATAGATGTCTAACATGTTTGAATAAAGGCTATTGGTGAGGTAGTGTTCAATTTATAATCTTGGGTAAGAGGTTGGATTTATCTCTATGGTGTTGCTTAGTGAGCACTCGTATCGAAACTAATCCTGTAATTCAGTCGAGCCAATACTTTATAGATGCTGGAATTTTGGCGATCAGGCCAGTGATAGTGGTTCGATTGGTTTTGTGGTATCCTGAGATTTCTGTTGAGTTTTGAATGGTTTCAATGTACAGAGAGATCCTCCTTATAGATGGTATGGAAAGTCTTTCCTAAGGAGGTCATTGATAATATCCACTTATCAATATAGGGAGTAGTGAGGGATGAGTGACATCAGAGTGTATAGAGTGTTAGCTAATCCCTTATATATGGGGATGGGGAAAGGAAATGATAATGAGGGTGAGAAGGGGAAAGATTGTGACAACTGCACATAATAAGATTGTGATGGAAGAAAACACTGTGATATAAGTGTATCGTGCATAGACGTAAATGTCCATGAGATGAAATGACCAGTTTGCGTGCTTCCAATCGGTGGTTAACGAGATGGTGAAAAGTATGAATGTTCTGCCAATGAGTGTTTATACATACGTAAATGAAACATTTGGGAATTGAGTAGAGAATTCAATCCAGACAGAATTTTATTATAACCATTCTCAATATTGCAAAATTCATTTCTGAGTCAGACATAGGTGGTCAGCCTATATCTCACTATCCCAGGTTGAATATAGATGACCAGTCTATATTCCACCGAGGTTCCATGAATTTTGAAATACTCAGCTCAGTTATACTAAGACTATGTCCTTCCCAAATACCAAAATGTTCTGAAAGACAAAAGCAAGTGACCAAACTCGAGGTCAAATTATGAAGCTATGCAAGGAAAAGCATAACGTGATGACATATACGATACATGAGCATGCTTATATGAAAGACAGTTATAGTAATCAACTATAATAAATGAATATAGTATATCAGATAATGAGACACAAATCTCATCACCTATGTCAGCAACTAACCACAAATGAGGCTTCAGCTTGGCAGGCAGGCACGTGACGGTCATAGGGTTATGTTTTCGTGAAAGTAGCTATAGTCTAGGTTTTAAAAACACTTAGTTCGCTATAGCCAAAGCTCTGATACCAATCTGTCACACCCCCAAAATCGGGTCCAGCGGAAGCATACATGTAGCTGGGGTGTAACTCAATTGGTATTACAACACAAGTTCAAAACTGGTTTTCACTTCAATCATTTAGAATAAAATCATTTAGCCAAAAGTATTGAATTTACATCGCTAAAATATAGTGCGGAAGTAGGCCCGTAAAATAGTTTAAAATGGTCCCCAAGTGGATATCAGAGTCTTCTATGACCATGCCATGCCCTGCCAAAACCTCCAGTAGCGTGCCATTGCTTAAAACCTGAAAATACATGCTAAAGAGTGTCAACACGAGGTTGGTGAGTTCATAAGTTTGTATTAAAACAATAGTGTTGTGGGTTCAATAGAGAGTTTTGTGACCATTGTGTGACTCACAATGTCATAAAAATAAAGTGTTGTGACCATTGTGTAACTCACAATGTCATAAAAATAAAGTTTACCTTACAGTAAAATCAGAGTTGTGGACCATGAGTAGTGTGTGTGATCATTACAACAAATATAATATCACATAGAAAAATAGTCTATTACGCTAGCGCTAAGTTCATGCAACCGAAGCTACGACAGTGTGCATGCTCTAGAAGCATGTTAAATATAAAGGCCCGGCAAGTGTTGATCCCGTTACACTTGTAATTCGACATGTTATACGCTCGCGTTTGCCTATCCGGTCAAACCGAACGGGGGAGTCACCACCAATAGATCTATTTATAACATTCGCGCTTCCCAGCAGGAATTGACGGTTCATGAGTTTGGGCATAGTGGGATTCAAGGGCTTAGGCTAATCCGCGTAATAGTTTAGATAAACATAAGTTTCAGTATGGTCCATATAAGTGTTTGCATAAAAGCAATAGTTCACAAAGTGTGTTGCATAAAAGCAAGAGTTCATAAAGTGGGTTGCATAAAAGCAAGAGTTCATAAAGTGGGTTGCATAAAAGCAAGAGTTCATAAAGTGGGTTGCATAAAAGCAAGAGTTCATAAAGTGTGTTGCATGTTTATAAAACGCTTGTGTATGCGAGAAAATAATCAAGTATGCAACCGATATACACATAGGTGCATTTGAATAATCAATCAAGCCTTCAAAGAAACAGTAGTGTTTAAGTAAACAATTGCGCATTCAAGCATTGAGTTTAGTCAAAAACGAGCATGTATTCTCCCCCAAAACAGTTATAAAAACAAGTAAAAGTAGGGGGTATGAACTCACCTGGTGCGATAGCTATGATGACAAAAGTGGATACACTGAAATGAGGCACGATCTCTAATCGCAACCTAATGAATGATAGTTTCTAATGTAAGAAACGAAATGATGCTACACATGCAAGTACGTATGTTATCGATACCACTCATTAGTTTTGAAAATAGTGTTTATTGTCAAAATTACATTTTTGACGTCTCGTTAAGTTAATAACCACTTTTCATGTAGTTGTGTTGAAAAGGTACTCCACGATCCTCGTTTGGTGTTTTATCGGTAAATATAAGGTTTTCGCCGCAAAAATAACGTTTTCATTACTTGAAAATATGACCAAAATGGCCTCGCAAAACTAGTCGCGAAATATTGTACGTTAAGTGTTAATGGTCAAGCTCGGCATTTTTGAAAACCTTGTAACAATATCTCGAAGTCGTGTTATTTAACTTTTGGCTATACGGGTCTTGATCAATGAGAGAAACGACTCTTATTGTTGCTATTTGAAAATATTATGTTCAACACTTAGATAATTTCATTATAGCAAAAGCTGTCAAATTATGTATAGTTTATCGGGTATATAGATGGGATCGTAGTTTATTCGTTACAAGTCCAATGATCAAACGGCCAATTGATTTGAAAAGCTAGCTGAGAGATCTTGATTTCATAAAACTACGGCTCGGACTCAAACTGATCCGATCATAAAGAAAAACAGCCGTGAAAGTGGTGTCTCGCAAAGACAGTTTACGTCAAAATTCTATTAGTGTACAAAAGCTGATGGAAATTTATATATATCGTCGGATTTCAAATACTCGTATCTTTTTCGTTATAAGCCCGTTTTCTATGTTCTTTATATCCCCGCGAAGGTATTCAAGTATACTTTAGGTTTTTCAAGGTCTCGGCTAGTCAAGATATCATTTAATCTCAGTTTTCCTAGCTAGAAAAATCGGGACAGATTCAATATTTCAGAAAATATAGTTTTCGTCGTAAATCTTGAAAATAGCATATCTTTTTCGTCGTAACTCGGATTTTATCCCCGTTTTCGGCCATAGTTTCGTCTCGGAATGTATTTTCTAAATCTTTGGTCCAAAGTTACACCCTAGACTCTGAGTTTCCCACGTTTAACAAAAAGGGACAGTAGCTTTTATATAGTTGTAAAAATCAACTTTCCTAGTTTGTAACTTGTTCAAGGCTTAACCAAACTATCTCAAATCAACTTCACAAATACCCAATCCTACCATACACCTTCTTAGGGTGTCATGGGTTCCTAAACATCACCAATCTTGGTGGATCTCATGAGATTTCTAATAAAAATTATAGATCTAGTGTTTATAAAAACAAAATGAGTAATAAGTGGTATGGATCTTACATACTTGCATGTTTTGTTACTAGATCATGAAAATATATAAAATAGATGTTTAAAAGAGTAGAAAAGATTATTAGTAACTTACTTGAAGATTTGAGATGATTTGGATGAAGATATGTAATTAACCTAGGGATTTTTATTTCAAAATCCTAACTAGGGATACAATCAAGACTTGATTATAACTTGGACTTCAAAAATTGATGGTTTCTTCTTGGTGTTCTTCCTTTGGTCGATCCACACACAAGGGAGGAAGAAGAGATGAGTTTTTGGTGCTAGTTTGTTTAGTGTAAAATGAAAATGTGGTGGAAAAAGGAGTATATATATATGGTCCAAGTCAAAGTCTTTGGTCTAAGTCAATGGTCAAGGGGGGGGGGCAAGGGGGCGGCAAACATGGAGAGAAAAAAAGGGGGCTTGGTGGCTCATTAAATGAGTTTGTCTCCACTTTTAAGTATTAGTTATGTATTTTGTATTTTAGGTGTTATCGGGTACCGAGTTAACTAAAAATAAATGTTAACAAGGTGAAATAAAATACGACGAAGTTGTAAAAGTTGTAAAATATTATTCCTGATGAGAATCGGGTGTTGGAATAATTATCGTTTTGAAATAACGCAAACCGACGGAGTAATAAGCTCCGACCGTAAAATGTAGCCATTGGTTTCAAAACACCGGGTAAATTAATAATATAATTTTTATATTATTATTATGAGTATGTAAATATGTTAGGATCATAGTCGGGAGTATTGGGTATACGTTAGTAGTAAAACTGAGTGGTATCGTTAATTACCAATTAAGCATACGTAAATGGAAATAATGCATATCCGTGTAGGTTCTCAAGTGATGATGATGTGTAGACTATTCTAGTCTATATGAAGTGTCATTAATGAATGATGCATGAATTCGCAGCTAAACCTAACTGGTTACGCGAATTTGAAGACTCGTAAACTCATTTTACGAAATGACGAACGATGATCATGAATAGTGATTTCCCTTCGGGAATGAATAGTGTCACATGAATAGTAAAAATTGTGAACGTTTCTCGGAATCACAAACTGACTCCGAAAATGATGAATAGTAAAATGATGAATAGTGACCGGTGAATAGTAACCGATGAATAGTAACCGATGAATAGTGAATAGAAGAAATGTCCCAAAAATGCGGGTTGTTACAGAAAATTTCTAGCTTAAAAAATTCGACTTTGGTTTTGTACTTGTTTTCGAGATCTCAAAAAGTTTTTATAAAAATCATCAAGTTTGGAACTTTCTTCAAGTTTTGGTGTTTTTAAGCCTAGAAGTACAAGAATCTTGGATTACAAACTTCATTTGGGAATGCTTTTTGTTAAATCTAAAAACTGTCATAGTTTCGAGATCTTACATTGACTGCTTTTCGAGAACACTAGCAAAGGTTCCGTTCGTGCTCACCGTTGGATACTCGGTATTTTCTCTCTTGTATAAGAAAGAAATTACTTCGACTTTTGGCTACATTTCGAAATTGTATAATTTCGAAATTTCAGTGTGAAATTGGTTTTTTCGAAAACTTGAATATTTTCGAGATCACCCTTTTCGAAAACTTGAATATTTTCGAGAACACATAATTTCGCAATCCTGAAGTCTCGCAAACCAGAACTTTCGCAAAACCAAGTTTCGCAATCAGGAAAATTTCGCAATCAGGCCAAGTTTCGCAATCAGGAAACTTTCGCAATCACCAAAGTTTTCGCAGTCACTAAAGTTTCGAGAACCTAAGTTTCGCAAACCAAAGTCTCGCAATCAGAAGTTTCGAAATCCCAAAGTTTCGAGAACACAGCAAAGTTTCGAGAATTTTGACAAAAGTGAGGTTTTTGACGACCAAACTTCAAACGGCCATAACTTTTGAACCGTAACTCCTTTTTCGACGAATCAGCTGTCAAAACGACCGTGAGACAGAGGAGAACGACACATTAAATGATTTATCGATTTAGGCGAAGTTTCGAGGCCTAAAAACGCTCCGAGAAGAAGTTATTGAGGTTTTAAGGTTTTAAGTCAAAATTTTCACCATAAAAACCTGCTTAATCTTCACCAAACCCTACTCCTATTTCATTGGAACGATCCAAGAATCAACTTTATCCATCTACACTTCATCAATGGCATCTCAGCAAGATATTCATGCAGCCGATGCGGAAAACCGACCTCCTATGCTTGAAAAAGGTGGATATCTCCCATGGACAAGCCGCATGCTTCGTTACATCAAAACTAAAGATCTTGGTAACCTCATGCTCAACTCCATTAAGAATGGTCCATTTCAGCCAAGACAAGTTCAAATTACCGGTGATCCAAACTCAACAAATCCTACTGAACCATATGTGCGTATACAAACAGAAGAAGATTACACAGACGAAGACAAGACGCAGATCAAAGCCGATGATATGGCAATGCATCTAATCCAACTTGGATTACCAAGGGAGATCTTTGCTGTGGTCGACAGCTGTGAAAGTGCTTATGCTATGTGGGAACGTGTTAGAAGAATATGTCATGGAACAGAAATTGGACAACAAGATGTTGAGAACAAACTTCTTACTGAATGGGAGAACTTTACATCCACTAAAGGTGAACAGATTGAATCTTACTACACAAGGTTTTGCACTTTGATTAATGAGTTAATCAGAAACAAGTTGACACCACGAGCAATTGCAACAAACATCAAATTCCTCAATAACCTTCCAGAAGAATGGGGTCGTTATGTTACAATTGTTAATCAGACAAAGGACTTACATCAGGTGAATTATGATCAACTCTATGACTTTCTGAAGCAAAACCAAGCTGAGGCTAATGAAGTTAGGAAAGAAAGATTGGAAAAGAATCATGATCCTCTCGCACTAATTGCTAATACACCAACACCATTACCAGTGAACACTCAACAACCATCATCATCTTCCATTCACAACTACATGCAACCATCATGCATTCAACAACCAACACCGGTCTACCAACAACAATTCTACCCACACCAACAACAAGTTATTCCACAACAGACATACCCACAATTCCAAGAACCAGAATTCACTGACAATGATGAAGCTGCTGCAGCATTGACACAAGCGTTTGCTTTTCTGACAAAGGCATTCCAAGGACGTTATTCTACACCAACAAACAACAACCAAAGGATTTCATCGAACACTCGCAACAAGCAGATTGCTCAGCCGAGTTTCAATATGGGCAACGGAGGCCAAATGGTTGGAGTTTATGGGAATCAGCAAGGATATGCTACTGGAATTAACATGGGGAATCAGAATATGCAGAATGCAGGTCAGTATGCAGGGAATCAGTATGGTAAGAATGCAGGGAATCAGTATGGTCAGAATGCAGGGAATCAGTTGGGTCAGTTTGTTGGAAATCAGAGGGGTCAGAATGTTGGTAATCAGGCAATGGGTAATCAGAATAGAAATGTTGCAGCTCCAGTAGTTGGGAATATGGGAAATGTGAATCAGGGTAATCCGGTTAAGTGTTTCAACTATCAGGGTGTAGGTCATATGGCACGGAACTGTCCTACAAAGCCAAACAAGAAAGATCTAGCGTACTTGCAGAAAGTAGTAATGTTGGCACAAAAGGTAGAGGCAGGATTTCAGTTGAATGCGGAGGAGAATGACTTTATGGCTCTTATGGATGACATGGAAGATAGAGAAGATATCGATGCGAACTGCATATTCATGGCGAATCTTCAGGAAGCTAAGTATGACACGGATTCTGACACACTTCCTGTTTATGACACCAATGCACCATCTGAGGTATCTAATTTCAACACATGTCACAATAATGATATATTTAATATGTCTCCTCATGAGGAACAACATTTTGAGAAGCAAGCACCCACTTATGATACATTCCTGGACACGCCAAGTAGTAGCAATACTCCTTCAGCAACTCCAGATATGAATCATAATGGAGGCTTCGTTTCACAGCATGCTGAGAATGATGAGGAAACACGTGCTTTGTTTGAATCATTATTGAATAATTGTCGTATTGAAATTGAGAATGTGCAAAAGGTCAATCGCGATGTTAAGGCCGCGAATGTTAAATTGACCGCTGAGCTTGAGAGTTACAAATCCACCGTTAAAGCTTTTGAATTTCATAACAAAAGATTGTCTGAATTAGAAACTGGTTATCAAAATTCCGTTTCAGAGAAACAACAATTGCAACTCAAGTTTGACACACTTGATGTTAATTCTTTCAAAAAGATAAAATCTTTAAACACGGAAATTTCTGATTTACAAAACCAACTTTCTAAACAAAAAACAGCTTATTCCAATCTTGAAAAAGAAATGGATGAGTTGAAAAAGGATTTTGCAAAGAAAGAAGACAAACTTTTGGAAGAAATCGTAGAGTCAGAACACATGATTGCTCATTTAGAGGAATTAGTGGTTAAGTCGGGTCAGTCGAGTCAAACAATGAAAATGATTTCAAATCAAATTAATCCGATTTACCATACGAAACATAAAATGGCTCTTGGTAACAACACCCCTTGTAATCTCAAGAAAGCTCAGCAAGAACAGAATGTTTTGTACAATGGTAATGTGATTTACACCAAACATGATCCTCCCGTCGTTCGGGATTCTGTGCTAACGATTGAACATGTCGAAGAGAGCATTTCCAAAATGAAACAAAAGGATTTGAAACCCATTGATTACAACAAATTGAACAAACTTTCGGGAATCACTTTTGTTCCACAAACAGTACCATCTGTGTTTTCCATTAAACGACCATTTGCAAAATTCTTGTCTAAAAAGAAAGTTGTTTCCAAATCTCTTTCAAAAATGGAACAATTGTCCTCTAACAACACTTTTAATACAAGTGAGGCTAGAGACATTCTCGATGACGTTAAAAAGAGAATTCAAAAACTTCAAAATATTGTTAAATCTAAAATTTCAATCGATATTAACAATTGGCATTCTAGTTTTCACATCGAACAGAAAAAGGTGTTTCAAAACGAAATTACTATCCCACTGAATAACATCAGCGCGAGGGTAAAACATTTTGAACAAGTTTTCTTAAAAGAAATGGCCGACTTTGTCAAGGACCACAAATCCCTGGTAAATGAAGCTAATGATGCTCGTGAAAACATGAATGTTTTGGAAAACCTAAATGATTCTCTCTTCGAAGCTGTTATGACCACTGACATTATGTCCATCTTTTTACAAACATATTCTGTTCAAGACGATGAACGACTAAGAGCTGAGACCTCCGCAATTGTTTCAAAATATGAAAATGCTCTTATAAAGCTTGAAAAAGAAAATGTGTCATATTTTAAACAACTTGATCGAAAGAAGGAAGAATGCAAGTATGACAAATTGTCATATGAGCGTGACTTAAAGAAAAGGAAAGAGCAAAATGATCTTTTGAGGGCTCAGCTTGAAAGTCAAAAAGGAAAGGGTGAGGAAACTAAGTTTGCAAAACCATTGACTTCGGAGAAACCAAATGTTTCAAACACGGTTCAAAAACCTAAAATGTCAATTTCACGGTTTGCTCCAAAAGTCGATGAGAAAAAGGATTTGACAAAACCAGTCACTCCAACACCCTTGCCCAAGAAAAGTGAAAATGTTAAGATTGTTGATAAAGGAAAAGCGGTTGCCGAAACTCCTAAAGTGTTAGCACCTGGCCTTTTTAGGATTAGTCCCACTAGTGCGTTTGCCTCAACATCTAAGACAAATGATAAGTGCATAAAGGCTAATTCTAAAGAATCTTGGGATGCTAAAAAGGACAACAATATAAATCCTAATGTGTGTGTCTTACCTTCTACAGGATTAGAAAGCACCTCTAGAAGCAGCAGACTACAACCTAGGAGCAATACAAGGAACAATAGAGTCTCGCCTGTTTCTAAGAGTAGTAGCAAGAATAAAGTTGAAGAAGTAGAAGAACACCCTAGGAATTTATCGCTTTGTAATAAGAAACATGATTCATCTGAATGTAATGTCGAAAGTACTGGTTCTAATGCATGTAATGACTCTGTTTGTTTAATATGCAAGAAATGCTTAATTAATGATGTTCACGATGAATGTGTTTCTAAGAATGTGAATGTTACGCCTGAACAGAAGAATGTTCCAAAAAGACCTAGTGCTAGATCCAGATCTATAGAAAGATTAGTTGCACGATTTAGGACTACCACTATTAGTCGAATGCCTAGGAACTATCTTAAGTTTTGTATGTGGATTCCGACGGGTAGAGAGTTCACTCTTCAGGACGGCAAATTAGAAATAGCTCAAGCTAAACAAGTAGCAACTGTCTATGAGTGTGATTTACATTCTACTCCTAACCTCATGGAACCAAATTCAACACGGTTTCCAAATACAAACTCTTCTGTTCTTGGCAGGTTATCGAAATATGTCTTTGGATCGTCGACTCGGGTTGCTCCAAGCACATGACCGGGAATTTAAAGCTGCTGATCAATTTTGTCTGGAAATTCATGGGAACTGTACGCTTTGGAAATGATCATGTAGCAGCTATTCAGGGTTATGGAGATCTTCGGTTTGAGAATTTTTTAATCACTCGAGTTTACTATGTCGAAGGGTTGGGACACAACTTGTTCTCAGTCGGGCAGTTTTGTGATGCAGATTTAGAAGTTGCATTCAGGAGAAACACGGTTTTTATTAGAAATTTGGTTGGTGATGATCTCTTAACTGGTAATCGTGGTACAAACTTGTACGCTATCGACATCAACCAAATGGCTTCTACATCACCAATTTGTCTTATGACACGGGCAACCGAAACTAAGTCCTGGCTGTGGCATAGACGTTTATCCCATCTCAATTTCGACACAATCAACAAGTTAGCCAAAGACAACATCGTCACCGGACTTCCTAAGTTCAAATACACCAAGGAACACCTATGTCCATCATGCGAACAAGGAAAAAGTAAAAGAGCATCATATAAACCCAAAACCGTACCCAGTTCGGAAGCAAGGTTACATATGTTGCACATGGACTTATGTGGCCCAATGAGAGTTGAAAGCATTAATGGGAAGAAGTATATTCTTGTTATTGTTGATGATTATTCAAGATATACTTGGGTAAAGTTTTTGAGATCAAAAGACGAAGCACCAGGCATCATCATCACCTTTCTGAAGCGCATTCAAGTTCTACTTCAAGCTCCAGTAAGGATTATAAGAACAGACAATGGCACATAATTTACAAACCAAGAATTAAGAACTTACCTTGAAGATGTTGGAATCACACACCAAACATCAGTTGTTAGAACTCCACAGCAGAATGGGGTAGTTGAAAGAAGAAACAGAACTCTTGTGGAAGCTGCTCGCACAATGCTGATTTTTTCTAGTGCACCTCTATTCTTATGGGCTGATGCTGTAGCCACTGCTTGTTTCACTCAAAACCGATCCCTAGTCCATCCGAGATTCAATAAAACCCCATATGAGCTAGTGAACAACCGTAAACCTGACATCTCTTACCTTCACGTGTTTGGCGCTTTGTGCTATCCGACGAATGACAGAGAAGATCTAGGGAAGTTAAAAGCTAAGGGTGATATTGGAATCTTCATTGGATATTCAGAAAACTCAAGGGCATTCAGGGTGTATAATAGAAGAACGAAAAAGATAATGGAGACGATGAATGTGAAGTTTGACGAGATTTCACAAATGGCTTCTGAGAGACTCGCTCTAGAACCCGCGCTTAATCCAATGGCTTCTAATCAAAATGGATTAGGACCCGCACCAAACATGCAGACTTCTGGACACATCAGTTCAGGACTCGTACCTCAAGGAGCTCAGTCAACAAACACGGATAAACCTTCAGAACAAGAACTAGAAAACTTCTTCGAGTTAATGTTTGATGAATATTATGGTGGAACTTCGACAAATGCATCTCCACAACATTCCGCTGCACCCGCTCAAAACCATCAACCACCACCATCATCACAAGATGCATCTACAACAATCGAAGCTGAAGCACCAACTACATCAACATCATCTACATCTACTCAAGCAACTCCAGTACTTGAAACTGTTCTACCAAGCGTTGATGAGCAAAATCAAAACACAAATTTTCAAGAAGAACCAACAAATAATTCAAACGATGTTACGTTAGAAGAAGAAGAAGAAGTATTTGAAAATCCGTTTGCAACAGACTCTCCTGAATCTTCTTCACGGTTACAAGAACCATCTAACACACATTTGTTACACCCAAGGTACCCTTCTACGTTTCAATGGACAAAAGACCATCCAATAGAACATATTATTGGTGAACATTCAAAGCCAGTTCAGACAAGGAGACAACTTGCCACTGATCTCGAATTGTGCATTTACATTTGCTCAATCAGCCTCAAAGAACCAAAAAACATTCGGGAAGCAATGGCAGAAAACCCTTGGATTGAAGCGATGCAGGAGGAATTTCTTCAATACCTGTTACATGATAGTTGGGAACTTGTTGAACGACCACTTGATAAACGTGTTCTTGATCTCAAGTGGTTGTGGAAGAACAAACTGGATGAGGAAATGACTGTTATTCGCAACAAAGCTCGTCTCGTGGCTAAAGGTTATCCACAAGAAGAAGGGATAGACTTCGAAGAATCATTCGCGCCTGTAGCTAGACTTGAAGCAGTCCGGATTTTCTTAGCCTATGCCGCTCACAAAAACATCACAGTCTATCAGATGGATATTAAGACAGCTTTCTTAAATGGAACTCTGAAAGAAGAAGTGTATGTGAGTCAGCCAGAGGGATTCATCGACAAAGATCATCCGGACTACGTCTACAAGATTAAGAAAGCAATTTATGGTTTAAAACAAGCTCCAAGAGCGTGGTATGACGAACTATCATCTTTCTTGCTCAAAAATAATTTCACAAAAGGAACGGTTGATGACACCTTGTTTATCAAAAAGTTCAAAGATGACATTTTGATCGTTCAAATTTACGTGGACGACATCATTTTTGGATCAACCAATCCTAACCATTCAAAACATTTTGAAAATCTCATGAAAAGTAAATTTGAAATGCCCATGATGGGGGAACTAAAATTCTTTCTTGGTTTACAAATACATCAATCCCCTCGTGGTATTTTTATCAATCAAGCTAAATATACTATAGAGATTTTGAAAAAACATGGAATGGAAAATTGTGATTCTGTTGGTACACCAATGGTCACTTCACAAAAAATAGGTGCTGATTTGTTTGGGAAACCTATCGATCCGAAGAAATATCGGAGCATGATCGGTTCTCTCATGTACCTGACTGCTAGTCAACCAGATATTCAATTTGCTGTATGTTTATTAGCACGGTTTCAGGCAAAGCCTACCGAACTTCACCTCAAAGAGGTTAAACGGATCTTTCGGTACCTACGAAGCACCATTAACATGGGACTTTGGTATCCGAAGGATTCGGGATTTAATCTAACAGCATTTTCAGATGCAGACCATGCTGGTGATCAAGTTATAGCAAAGAGTACATCAGGTGGAGCACAATTTTTGGGTGAAAAGCTTGTAAGCTGGTCGTCAAGGAAACAGGATTGTACTGCGCTATCAACCGCCGAAGCCGAGTATGTGTCTCTATCTGCGTGTTGTGCCCAAGTTCTTTGGATGAGGACACAGCTCACAGATTATGGCTTTACTTTTGACAGAATACCTATGTATTGTGACTCAAAAAGTGCCATAGCCATCTCGTGCAATCCCGTACATCACTCTAAGACGAAGCATATCAAAGTCCGCTACCATTTCATCAAAGAACACGTGGAAGAGGGTACTGTTGAATTATTTTTCGTTAAGACTGATTATCAACTCGCCGATCTTTTTACTAATGCCCTTCCAAAAGAACGTCTTCTCGAATCTTCTTGAAAAAGTTTTCAAAATCGCTTCACTGTAAATATTTTTGAAAAAACAAAATACAAAATTTGAAAAACCAACAAAAACAAAATACAAAACTATAAAATTTTCAAAAAAATACAAAAACAATATAAAATAAAAAAATCCAAAAATATTCTTCTCACGACATGTCTCTCGTATAAATATTTTGTACGTTTCTAGAAATGTCATTCAACAATGATACGGACATGTACAGATGCTTGAGCGGGAGTTCTTTTTTATGTTTTTCTAAAACATGTTGTTTCTCAAAATTTTCTTCACAATGGCTTTCGTATACTTCAGTACGAAACCCGTACGTTAAACGATGACTTCTGATTATTTTCAAATCAAGGACTCGTACGTTCAATGACGAACTCTTTTTCAAAAAGTTCGAGTCTAAACAAACGAAAAAGATTTCAAGCATAAACTCGTTTTCAAACAAAATTCTTGAGCATTTTTTCAAGATTGTTAAAAAGATTTCTCAAAATCTCTCAAAATTAGTGCTCAAGAAAACTCCCTTGAAACCCTTAAATTGATTTTAAATGAGCTATCATTAAGGGGGAGTATAAACAACTAAAATGTTCCGATTTCATGCAAAATCAAATCTGTCTTTCTCTCCAAAAAGCTTTTTATTAATCAGTTGATATCAAAAATATCACGCTATGCTATTTTTGAGGGGGAGAAGACATGATTAAAATGTGATCAAAGATGTTTAAAGTTTGTGACTGAATCTCAGAAGAGCTCGACTCAGTAAGTACCAATGAATTGACGAAGCTTAAAATGTCAGTAATCGAAAAGACTTGTCCTGGACGGGTAATAATTTCAAGCTAGTCTAACTAGTGATGTAAGCGTGTCTCGAATAGGACTTGTCTGAGTAGAATGTACCGTATCGAGAGACTTTCTTTGGACTTGACCAGGATGGGTAATAACTTCAAGCTAGTCTAACTAGTGATGTAAGCGTGTCTCGAATCGGTCATGTTCACTGAAAGTGGATCAATTCAAAAAGTGCAAACTCCTCATGCATGTGCAAATTTCAAATAAATCCATGAGCACATGTGAAGGGGGAGTCCTTCAAATGAAATGCAAAACTCTCGAAGTGTTAACAAAGTATGTTTTATTATCATAAACACTTTGAGATATTTTACAAATGGTTTGATGGCAATGATAGGATAGTCATGGAGTTATAAGGTGACTAAGGTTAGGAAAAACCGTCCTATGATCCGCCAGAGCCGGAGGGATCTACCCAAGGACAAATCCAATAGATTAGTATTAGAAGTCCTTAGGTATGATTGAAAAAAAGGAGAAAATGAGAAAGGAGAAAGAAGGGGTTGAAGAATTAAAAAGAAAAGTTACGAAAAAGGGTGAAAAGAAATAGCCTCCAAATGTTCAACCTTAGGGCAGACACCGGGTTCAACCCATATGCTACTGGTTGTTACTATGGTGACACCGGTATTGAAGACAAAGACGTCATGGACCCAGTGACGCACTGCACTAAACCTTCTTAACCACTCAAGTTCTCTTAAAAGAGCTTGTTTCATTCTCACGGGGAACCGGTGTAATCTATCAACCTGCCTCTTAGAGATGGTTGATATTGAAGCAGGAGACCTCTCTCTAATCTCCGCATAGGAAACCAAATGTGCACTTATCGAGTCTAGAGCCCCGAGATTCATCAAAAGATCTCATAGGAACACATGATATTTCTACACTGGTTGTTCATCATTAAGAACGCCAGATGTAAACTTTAGAGTCCTACGCAGATCTTAGCAATCTGCCAGAACATTTATGAGAGGATTCACATTTGTGATTCTCAATGATTGAATGGAAATTCCTGCCAGGGTCAACATCAAGCAGCCCTGACAGCAGGTCACTTCGGTAATTCTTTATGGGTTACGCTTAGTGTTCACGGTGGTTTCAAATGGTCTACAGTCGTGGAGTGATCCCCAGCGACTCACCCAGTCATTGAGCTACTAAGTAGGTCTCGTAAGCTCTCTCGAGAGTATCTGACATGGGAACGGCCTTGGTAAGGGTTAGAAGGAGTCTTCACACTATGCTGTTGACGATCTCTAATTCTTATCTGTAAGTACCGGTTGATTTATTGCTAACTGTTTACCTGCAGCTATACTTCATCTCCATGGCGACAGATTCCACATGCTCATACATACATCTGGAAGTTAAAGAAAGCTCCCTCAAAGATCTATACAACACAAAGTTCAAAGAAAGATTCTACGCCAAAAAGAAGAAAAGTATAAAGACTATAGATCAAAGTGATAGAAAGGGAACTACATGCATATGAATATCAAAGTCCAAAGATGTATGAGCATGTTGGAATGGCGAACAACCACCACAGACACAGAAGTGACGAAAGGCAGATAACTCCACATCACTAAAGAACAAAGAACGATGAAAAATCAGTTATCAAAGATCACAAAGTATGAAGGAACAAAGACTAAAGACTATTCTACAACGACACACAAAGTTAAAGACAAAGAACACGGAAGACCCACTCACGTGGAGCATCATTCGAATGACCACCCCTTAAGGGGAGATTGTTAGCATTAAAAATATGTATTATGAAGTGATGGTCATTCTCATATTGTAACTTTGTGTCGTTTGTTAAGATTAGTAATAGTTTAGTCATTGGGCCTTGGACTTGGCAAGCTAATATGTTATATGCTATGTTTCATAAGCCTAGTTATCCAATCATGTAACCAAGTCCAAGCCCAAGCCCATAGAAAGCCCATAGGGCATCTCATGTTAAGAACTATTTAAACACCTCAAAGGCTCATTTGAGGTGTGTGCTTGTGTGTGTATTTGTGTGTGTTTTCTCTTAATAAAGTTCCATATTTCATCTCTTTCTCTCTACACATACACGACATCTACAAGTCACCATCTTTCCATCTTTCCTTCTTATTGTGCTTATATTGTGTGTGATAAAGTTGTGATATTTAAGGTCCTACAGTTGTCTCCTTGTGTTGAACACCCTGAAGGCTTTAAAAACCAGAGAATATCCCAAGAAGTATCCATCATCAGCTTTGGCATCAAATTTACCCAAGTGATCCTTGGGATTATGAATAAACACTGGACACCCAAATACATGAAAGTAGCTGATGTCAAGGATCCTTCCTTTGAATATATCATAGGGATTCTTATTATGCCTTTTCACAATGATTGACCTATTTTGAGTGTAGCAAGCTGTTTTAACAACCTCAGTCCAAAAAAATTTTGAGAGGACTGAACCATTTAACATTGTTCTTGCTGCCTCAATGAGTGTTATATTTTTCCTTTTAGCTACTCCATTTTGTTCAGGAGTATAAGGAGAAGTGAAATTTTGAGAAATTCCTTAATCATCACAGAAACACTCAAGGTCTTAGTTTTTTAATTCAATGCCATTGTCAGTTCTGATTTGTTTAACTTTGACATCATTTTGATTTTCAATGTTCCTTACAAATGACATGATGACATTAGTTGCCTGACTCTTTTTGGTCAGGAAGTAAACCCAAGTGTATCTTTAGTATTCATCCACTATGACCAGAGTATACTTCTCATGGTGAATGGACATTGGACTGACAGGTCCAAAAAGGTCCATATGAAGAAGATGTAGGTAGCTTTTGATGGAAAAAGTTTGTTTGGTTTTGAATGATGCCCTGTGGTGTTTTCCTTTTTCACAAGTAGAACAGGGCTTGTCTTTGGTATACACCAGGGATGGAAGGCCCAGAACTTTGTTCTATTTGGCCAGGTTGTTGATGCTCTTGAAATTGAGATGAGAGAGTCTCCTATACCATAGCCAGTTGATTGTCTCACTTGCCTTTGAGAATAGACAAGTCCCATTTTGAGTCAAGGATGACATATCTAGAACATAGACATCATCCCTTCTGGGGGCAATCAACACAACTTCCTTATTGGCATTAAAGATGCTCCCTCTCTTGTCATCAAACTAAACTATGTATTTGGCATCACATAGTTGGGAAACACTTATCAGGTTGTACTTGAGACCATTAACATAAGCTATTCTTGTAAAAACTATACCATTGCAGTTTACTGAACCATAACCTTCAGTGGGAGCTGATGAGTTATCACCAAATACTACTTTGGTTCATGGTTCTTCCACATATTTATGCAGATAACTTTTCACACCAGTCATACTTCTAGAGCATCCACTGTCTAGATGCCAAGTAGGATCCTTGATGTGTTTTTACACAAACAGTAAACTGGGTTAGTTTTTTTTGTTGACCAACTTTCTAGTGCGCTTAGTTCTCAGGGACTTTTTGAACTCAGCTGATGAATCATGGTCTGAAGTTGTGTGACCTGAGCTTCCACATGTTTTACATTTTTTGGAGGTTGCATACCTCAGGTGATTGAGAAGTGTTGGTGGGTTTTTTCCTTCTAGACTAAATGACTTTGTCATGTCCCTTGGTTTCATGGGAGGGATCTCTATAGATGTCACATCAATTTTTCATCATACAATCATCAGGAAGATGATCATTGAAACCACAGTGAGGACATGGCAAGAAAGGCTTAGCCTTCAGTCTTTGTTTGGAAGGTATGGCATACTGATAACCTTGAGTTTTTTTATAGACCTCTTGCTTTTAAAGAAGCAATGTGGGGGATGTGATCACAAGTTCTGTGGTCCTCTTGTTTGCATATCATGCAAAATAAGACTCTGTAGCATTTGTTAGTGCTGTGATTTGGATAATTGCACAGTTCACATCTCCCTGAAGGTCTGGGTGTGGTTTTTGGTTTGGAAGAACTTGAGGATACTGATGGGTTTTTCACTTTTAAGTCAGAAGGTTTTTCAGTGGACTCAATTTTCTCACTCAGCATCCTAACAAGTTAGGAGTAGGTCTTTTCAGAATAGTCTTTCCTAACCCTGATTTCTCTTTGGGAGAATGGGGTTAATAGACTGATGGTGCATGGTCAGAATTAGGTTATGCTCCCTGAAGATGTTTCGGTGGAGGGAGTGGTGAATCAGACTTAGACTCAGTGATGGACTCAGTAGGACTAAGTTCATCAGTGACTCCTAGCATCTCCTTGATATCCTAACTTTCAGGTTCTAGGATTCTTCCAGTGTTAAAATTTGGCAGCTTACTATCAGGATTATTTCTTTCAATCCAATCACTGGGTTTAGGAGCAAGTTCTTTGCTAGAGAGTATGTTGGTTGACAAAAAGGTTGTTGAATGGCTACTTTCCCCAGACTCTTCAGTGAGTAGATCTTCACCCATGGCCACCTTTTTGGTGCTAGGTGTGAGACTCAGAGTTTCATAAAGTTTGGGGTTTTCCTGAGTCCATTTCCAAATGACAGCCTTTTCTTTCTTAAGTTCTTCCTGAAGAGCTTGATTTTGTTTTCCATGTTCAGAATTTTTAATTAGAAGTGTAACACTTTCAAGCTTAGCTTGTTTCAAAGAAAGTAGTTCATATCTACATTGATTTAATTCAAAACTCAGTTTGTTAAATTTTGAAAACAAATTAAGTCTTTGCTCTTCAACATACTTAAGATCAACATTAATATAAGCTAAGTAAGATTTCCAATCAGCATCATCATCCATAGAAAGTAAAATGTTTACCTTTCTTATTGTGATGTTGACCCATTATCCATTTCTTGCATGACTCTTTCCCACATCAAGTTTGTTGTCATCTGATAGGGCCATCAGGGCACTGACATGAACTTCTTCATTATCATAAGAGGACACTTCAACATCATCCCAATCAAATGTTTCAGCAACAAGCCTTTTGTTCTTGGCCTGAGGAGGCTTTGGAGCCTGAGGTAGCTGAGTGACTGATGAGGATGATTCAAGGAGGGCAAGTTTGGCTTTGGCCTTCCTATACTTGGCTTCAAAGTCAATTTGAGGGGTTTTTTCAAATCTTTGACTAGATTGAAGCAACTTAGGTTGAAATTTGCTGGGTCCTGAAAAAGAGTTGTTTCCTGAAAACTTGAAAGATGGTTCAGAGGTTGTTTTTGAAAAACAATCTTTTGCAAAATGGCTTTTTTTGCCACATTTAAAACACTCATTGTTTTCATTTGCTTTAGAAGGAAATTTGTTTTTCTTAAAAAACCTTTTTATGTTTGCAAGGAGTGCCCTTTCATGAAATTCAATTTGAATATCATTTAGGTACTCCTCACTGGTTCTTTGGTCAACCTAATCATCAGAATCGTCTTGAAAATCCTGCACAACACCATTGGAATAGAAAGCAGTTGATATGGGTGAAATTGTCAAGGCCTTTTTGGTCTCCTGAGCTTTACCAGGGTATCTCCTAGTGATAAGATTGTCTTCATAGACAAACTTCCCATAAATAGCAGGGAGCTCAAGGTTCTGAATGTGGTTTGCATTTCTCAATCCCTGAGAGAAGTTTAACCACTTCTCAGGGAGACTGTTGACAAATCCAACATTGATTTCATGCTTTGACAGAATAAGACCGTCATTGGTCAGCTCATTCAGGAGGCTCTTATACCGAGTATAAGTCTCAGAGAGACTTTCAGAATCCTTGGCCCTGAAGGTATTGTATACCGAGTATAAGTCACAGAGAGACTTTCAGAATCCTTGGCCCTGAAGGTATTGAACTCAAGCTTCAGGTCCATGATTCTATTCTCTTTGGTATCAGAAGGCCCTTCATAGCTATGAACCAGGTCAGTCCACGTCTGCTTGGCAGTGGGACAGTTAATCACTGATTCCATTATATCGTCAGGAAGACATGATATAATGTTGCTTTTCAGGCGCTGGTCCTGATTGACCACCCTCCTTTCATCTGGGATCCATTGGGCTTCAGGTTTGACTAAACCTTGGGCAGTTGTTGGGACAAATGGACCATCATTAATCAATATGATATAATAAGGTTCCATCCTAGTTAAGTAGCAAAGCATTCACTTTTTCAACTTGTTGAATTTTCCAACTTCAAGTCGAGGGGCAGTTGCTGAATAACTTCCACCCTTTTTGTCGACAAGTTGGGGAACATCTAAGTCAGCCATGGTGGGATCAAGGTTTTAAAAACTTTTTGAGCACTCTTTTGGTTTTGAAAACAGATTTTGAAAAGTTTTACAAACCTGAGGCTCTGATACCACTTGTTGGTCCCTTTTACTTTGTTAACAAGAACTAAAACGCTAATGTCACCAAGTAATATTACTTTTAACTCAGATGTATATAATGATTAACAATAAAGCAACGTAAAGATAAGACACAATATTTTTCAACGTTTAATTCTTTATTAGAAGTGAATCAAAAGAATCATACCCAAGTGTTTGCGGAATAACACTTGGGATTGAAAATGACAAGTGTGGTATTGACTCCTCTCTAAACTCAAAACAACGTTTGAGTGACAACTAAGGACCCACTGAGCTATCTCAGGGGCTATGTTGTTCTTCGGAGGAGTAAAAGTGGTTTGTGAATGCTTTTTCATTAATTGCACAAACTTGTCGACTTTTACTCCTCACTTATGCTACCTATTTATACACAAATGTAAACAACTCTATTATACAATGGACCTAAGCGTTCCTTACTAAAATCTTGATAGATTTTATTCTCTGGCAATGGAAACTTCTTTGGATTTAGTCCAAAAGGCACTTTCTGATGACAGCCTGGTTTTAACCATTTGGGGAAAGTTTGACATTAAAGTGATAAAGCACTTTAGTGAAACAGTTCAAACTTTCCCGCCCAGTCCCGCCAAAACTTCAGTCTTTAAGTCATCAGTCTTCAGTACCATGATAGTTGTTGAGGAGTCTTGGGGTTCAGTGAGTTATTGTCATCCTCACTGAACCCATCACCTTCTTCTTGGCTTAGATCACACTCACTTAGTTCCGCCTCACTGAATGGAGAACCTTTCTTCTTAGGCTCGGTCTAAGCATCTTGAAGATGACTCACTGAGTTACTGTTCACTCAGTGACTTGTTTACACTTAGGTTATTTTACGTTCAAATCCTTGTTTATGTCCAATGTTCCGCCGAGTTGGAGGGATCTACCCAAGGACAATTCCAAGATATTAGAATTAGAAGTCCTTAGGTATGATTGAAAAAAAAGGACTAAAGAAATGAAAGGAGAAAGAAAGGGTTGAAGAATTAAAAAGAAATGTTAATGAAAGGGTGAAAAGAAATAGCCCTCCAAATTAGGGCAGAAACCGGGTTCAATACATTTGATACTAGTTGTTACTAAAGTAACATCGGTATTCAAGACAAGATGCCATGGACCCAGTGACGCACTGCACTTAACCTCCTAGCTACTCAGGTATCTCTTAACAGATATTTGTTTCATTTCTCACGGAGAACCTTACATAATCTATCGACCTCTTACTCCGAGATGTGTTGATACTGAAAAGGTGGCACTCTGCTCCATGCCTCCTACTACTAAAACCAAAACGCACGTAATCGAGTCTAGAGCCATGAGATTCATCAAAATATCTCTTAGGATACTCTTCCAAATGCATACACTTGTGTTCGTCAAAAAGGACACAAGTTGTAAGTGTCTTTTATGAGATCTATGGATATTGCCTTACATATTATGGTGGTTACTATGTCTCAAACGGTCTACAGTTGTGGGGTGATCTCCAGCAACTCACCTAAATCATTTATGTACTTCAGTGGATCTTGTAAACCCTTTCGGGGGTACCTGATCCAGGAAATTCCTTGGCTAGGAATAGAGAGAGTTTTCATACTATGCTGTTACCAACATCTAATTCTGAACTTGTAAGTACCAGATATTTTATTGGTAACTGTTTTCTGCAGGTACTGATGAAATTCCCCTTAGTGAAAGACTGTACACCATCATATTCATCAATATCATCACCTCCACATACTCATACTTACGAAGTTCATCCTCAACAAGCTCAAGTCAAGAATGTTCAAAGATAAAAGATCAAGTTAAAGACAATGAGTTTCGTCAAAGTCTAAGAGCTAATAAAGAATGTTAAAGAACAAGTTCAAGTATCAAGTGAGGAAGACATAAGTATGAAGTTCAAAGCATTGCCAAGAAGTATAAGTATGTTGGAAAAGTAGACACTGCAAATATGTGAAGATTTTGATCGAAGGCAAGAAAGATCAAAAGACGTTGCATTAAAGATCACAAAGCATGAAGGAACATAGAATCAAGACTGCTCTTTGATGACACACAAAGTTCAAGACAAAGAAAATAGAAGACCTAATCACGTAGGGCATCATTCGAATGACCACCCCTTAGGGGGAGATTGTTAGCATTAAAGAAATATTAAAAGAAGTGATGGTCATTCTCATTATTAGAACTTTGTGTCGTGTGTTAAGATATGTAATAGATTAGTCATTGGGCTTTGGACATGGTAATCTAATATGTTAAGAGTTAGGATATGTAAGCCTTTTATTTCATTGTAAACCAAGCCCAAGCCCAAGCCCAAGCCCAAGCCCAAGCCTATAGAAAGCCTTAGGGTATCTCTTGTAAGTTACTATATAAACACCTCAAAGGCTCATTTGAGGTGTGTGCTTGAGTGTGTATTGTATGTGTTTTGCATAATAAAGTTCTCATTTTCATCTCTTATTCTCTCCATATACACGATACCTACATATCCTTCAAGTCACCATCTTTACTTCATCTTTGCTCTATATTATGTGATAAAGTTGTTATATTTACGGTCCTACAGAAATGGTGCTCCCGAGCACCATAACCGAAAAAGTGATTATGAAAAAAGGTAAAAAGGATACGAGGGGGATATCAAGCATCCCACCACAAATGATTCTACCTAGCATATTTTGAATCCGTGAATGAAAGATATTTCATTCGACAAGGTCCATAGCTAATTATCATGGTATGAGACTGAGATAATGATAGCAACTACTGTGAAATAAGATTGCATTCTGGGGATTGCTGAATTTAACATGCATTTGCGAGGTAAATGTTGGACATGCCCGTGATCGAAAAGTGCCTACATAGATTAACTGATTAATGGCGTTCTTGGATCATGCAAACTATCCTCATGACCAGAAGTAGTTGGTCACTTGACTTTATTTACTAATGGAGTTTTGGCTTAGTTTTCAGTTACTACATAACAGTATAGCATTGTATGCTAATGCTTGATTTAGTGGGAGGTAAGGAAAGATAGTTTATTGACCAAGATGGCAATTTGTAGCTCCAACTTGAAATAGACTCAAGAGAAGTATATTTTTTTCAAGGCCCCTTGAGTGTGTAGTGATTTATGAAAGTACGGTTGTATGCCTAAAGTGCATGAAGTCACTGTGGGAGACAAATCATTCACAAGAATAAAAAAGGGATAAGCATCGAGGTTAACATATCCATGCATGCGCTTTCTAAAAAAATTGACAAAGTGCGAAGAGACACAACTATATACCCGGACTCAAGTGGAAATGTTAAGTTTAGGAAATTAATACTTGAGTATTGAATCGGGATGTGTGAGCTGGGTACTTCATTGTCTTGCTCGCGACCACTGGTTACGGTGAAAGTGGTTCACACTTTGTTCATATGCATAATTGGGAGACTGAAAGGATTGTGTGCATAGAAACAACAGCTTTTACTTCTTGCTTAATAAAAATGCCGAAAGGTCACACCGACGCACTAAATAGAACATGCAAGTGGAAATGTGAAATGAGTTATGAAATGAGATAAGAGTGTAGAGGAAATGAAAATACCGAAATATTTTTTATGAGGGGTAAAATGGTAATTGTCCTAAATAAATAATATTTATCATTAGATAAACATAAGTAATAAAAGGTAAAAACACAAACCCTTAAGGTTAAGGGTTTTCGACCGATCCGCTATGGGGGAGTTTGACACTTTGTCAAACTCCTATTTACTTGTAGGACAAGGTTTAGGGTATTCTAGTTATTCTGGAACACTCCTTGGTAGCATATAAAAAAACAAAGCCTTTTCTAAGGAAACCTCATAACACACCAACTATCCTTAAATCTATTCCTTCTCCTCCCTTTTCCCACGATCAGTCGACCATAGGGTTCTACCCTTTCAACCGAATCCCTAAAGTCAAGTAAAGTCGACTTGTGCTAGTCGACATACTCTTGTCGACTTACCCGATTTCGTACTCGACAAGCTTGCATAGGTTTGATGCCTATTTCTACCTATGTGGTACCGGTGGATACCTGATGCGACCCAAGTTAAGGTTTTCTCCCAGAAACCTTAAGACGATCGATCCAACCAAGAGAAGAAATAAAAAGGTGATTCTTCACATGCAGACTGGTTAGGAAGCTTATATAACTGCAATAAAAAATTAATCTTCTATCAATGCCCTTCGTACGTGCTGAGTTATGTTATATATTTGATTTGGAGATCTGGCTATTAGGTTTCGTTGCATGGCCTTTATGTATTTATTTTCGGATGTGCATGTTTTATAGGCCATGTGGGTGACCACCAAACCCCTACAATTATAACTTTTCGTTTGCAACTACATGTGATTTTTACCACATGTGATTTAAAGCATATCGTTCAAAAATTACATCTGACAATATATTAAAGGCTAAAACACTATATTTTCGTTTGGTTGGGAAGCCATGCATACTGTATTTTGTTTTTAAAGCAAGAAATGATGAACTTTTGAAGTTTGATAAAATATATATATATATATATGTTAATTTTTACTATATGTTTTGTGTTTCACATATTAAGGTTTAATCACATGTGATATATCAAATTAGTTGTAGCACCATGTTTGTTTCTTATACTTTTTTCTAACTTTTAATCAATAAACTAGTCTAATCTAAAAGTTCAAATGCAACATGTTATATAAGATTGGAAGGCAATTAATATGTGCTTGTTACAGCAAAAAATAGGTAAGGTTTTTTTATTTGTATACAAATACTTGTGTTCATTTTAGTAAAACTATTCAATGTTTGAACATTTAGTGTTAAATCACATGTGATATGTAATGCGAATTTCAATACTAAAAAAAACGATAACAAAATTTTTTCAAAAGTATATTATATGAAAGTGAACGTCTAATGAAAGATAATAATTTGCTCGTTATGATGGTATATTTTATTCATGATATATTTAATTTTAAATAATCACATTTTGAATTAAGAAAATATGTTTTATTTCTCTCTATATGAAAAACGTGTACCGAGACTTTTCCATTGATATGTAATCTTTTTATTGATATGTAAATGAACTTTCCTTTTAGTTTTCTATTCTTTCATAATATGTAATCTTAATGGCATATTAATTTATATTTTGAAGAGCTAATTTGGATTATTTTTTTCAACTTCACCTCATGTTAGAACCCTTCAATGTTTCGATGCATTATTAACCTAATACATCATTTTTTTTAATTATTATCTTCTTTGTTAGTTTATTTTATGTTCCTAATAGGATTAATTATATTGTCTACTAAGAATATACTATCATATATAAATATAAGTTCTTGTAATTTTTTATCAACAAAAATACCAATCTTTTCATCTTTTTTACTATTTTACGTACAATGCATCTAGGTCTTATGTGGAAAGAGTATTTGGGCCGAGGCCCACGAA
Source organism: Artemisia argyi (assembly GCA_030686995.1). NCBI lineage: Eukaryota > Viridiplantae > Streptophyta > Magnoliopsida > Asterales > Asteraceae > Artemisia > Artemisia argyi. The sequence continues at coordinate 145,578,863 of CM060686.1, forward strand.
TGTACAATCTGAATAAGTTTAACCTAACATTTCTTGAAACCTAAAGATGTGAGTGTTAACAATTTTGGCCGTTGGATCAACTTGATCATTGAATTTAAGATATCTTTTTACTATAAAAGGTTTATAAGGGCAAACACAATTTCATAAGTCTCAAAAATGAAAAAAAGAACGGCGGCAAGAAGAAATACTATGTTAGATCCTCATTTAGATAAGAAGATATCACTTCGAGATGAAGCATCATCTTTTATCGCAATCATTGTTCATAGCATTTCGATTGTTAGTGTTTTTAATATAATTTAGATGAAATATCATGTTTTATCCCAATCATTGTTCATAGTATTTCGGTTGTTAGGGTCTTTTTCTTATATAAAAATTCTTACATAATTTTCTTAAGAAAATTTGTTTCATTATTAATCCAATCGAATATGGTTTTCATTAAAAAAAAATGATTTTTGTGTTACTCTTTTAAGATGACTTTTATTCATGATACTATCTTACATATGGTGTTTCCTTGTTTAGATGGAGTTCACTGACTCAAAAGGGCTCGATTCGCTGAATTTGCTCTATCAACTTGACAGTTCAATCAATCAGGTTACCTGTCTATTTACTAATTGTTTTTCATGAAATCAAACATTGAAAATAAAGGTGTTGTTCATAGGTTAACCCATTTAAAAGCAACATTTTCTATTTTTTATTTACTTTTTTTATATGTAGCAATCCTTAACATGATATCGTACCTTTATATATATATATATATATATATATATATATATATATATATATATATATATATATATATATATATATATAGTGAGGATCAAATGCAGATTTTTTTATATCGTGCGGATGTGCGGACAGATCTGGGCCGCCCATTCCAGATCTGATCTTGACTTTTGTAAAAAAGTCAAGATCTAACCCTAACTTCAATGTAGCAATTGACCATAAAAACATTTTTTTTTTTATCTTTTCCTTTTTAGCGATCCTTACTCTCGTTGTCTTCTTTCATTTTTTTTCAGATTTTTCTGAGCACTTTTATTATTATTATTATTATTATTATTATTATTATTATTATTATTATTATTATTATTATTATTATTATTATAAGTCCAACTGTGATATTGACGAATATTAATGATTTTATTTAAAAGGTTACTTTGATATTAGTAAAACACTTAATATCACTGCTTTTTTTATTAAGATATTAAGAAAAGTTGCGGTGATTTAAAAAAAAAAAATTAACTTTGATATTAAGAAAGCATGATAATTACGGTGATATTAACAAAATCCATTAAATTTTACCTTTTAACCATGAAAATGATTTTTTTCGGATTTTTTAGTGATTCTTAATAAATTGTTGTCATCTTTCTTTTTTTAATTTTTTGAATTTTTTTTAATGTTACTCTGATATCCACACTATCCTTACTTAAAATCTAATCTGCATCGGATCCCTTCCATATATATATATATATATATATATATATATATATATATATATATATAATATTTGCGTTTTATAAAATTATTGAGAAAAAATAATTCGAACGAATATTTAAAAATTACAATCTAATAATAATATTATTATTTATAATCCACAGCACATACGAATTTGGGTATTGCAATTAATCTCGTGCGCATACGCATTTTGGGTAATACAAATAATTTAATTTAATAATGATAATATTATTTAAAAGTAACAAAAATGATTTATTAAATGTTGTTTTGTAAATACAAATATAAACTTCAGGATGTATATATTAAGTGGCATTATTAAATTTATACATCTGTAAAAACATATTAAAAGTGAGGATTTTATATTTAAGTTCATAAAAATAAATTTCGAGTAAGATTCTTTAATAAAGTTTTCGGCTTGATGTCAATTTTAAATTTCGAGTAAGATTCTTTAGAACAAAATGGAAGGTCATATCATAATTTGTTCCACTAGATATCATCTGGTGCTCTATTCCTTGAGGCTCTTTCCTTCTATATGTATTTTCCCATGGCTAAATTTTCATCTCTAACGTGTTTATACTTATTATAAAAAAAATAGTATGTATATTTTATTTAATTCTAAAGGAATATATAAAGATTGAGCCTCCTGATAGCGAGCTACCTAATATAAAGAAATTGGGAGGGGAGATTGGTGGTAGTAAATGTAAATCTCTTTTAAGATTTGGCTTCGATATTGAATGTATATCCAAATTTGGAGACTCTTAGAATAGTAGTAATGCTATGTCCAATTCTTGCCTTCATTTAACCACAACATCTTATTAAAATGAGTAAATTGCAAATTATGTCCCTAAACTTTACCAGTTTTGCTAGAAATGTCACTTTTTTTGAAAATTTGCGAGTTGTGTACCTTACGTTTGGGGTTTTTGCGAGAAATGCCCCTTAAGCGTTACTGTAGTTGCAAATTCACCCTTTTTTTGCTAACGATCGTTAGTTTTATTCGTTGGTGGCCATGTAAAATGACTAATTTACCCTCCTCTTCATCCCACAATTACTTTCTTTTTTGAATTTGCAATTAATGTCCCTCCACCACCTCCACCACCTCCACCACCACCACCCTCCAAAATCCGGTTACTAGGTTTTGTATTGCTTGGCTGCTATTCATTAGTTGTGACTTCTTTTCTCCTAGAGTCGTTCCAACTTCCAAAATGAGTAATTTATACGAGTAATCTTATTGATTCTTATGGAAGTATAACTTGTACTCTAATAATCCTTGTTCTACTTTTTTAATTATCTAATTCATTCAAGATTCTCAGTACATCTTAATTACTCTTTGTGTTTATTATATATTGATTATAACATGTGTGCGCCTTACTTGCACGCCACAAGAAATAGATTTCCAGGTTGTCCCTTTACCCAAAGAAAAAAAAAATAGATTTCCCGATATATTCAATAGCCATCTGGTGTCATCCTTTTGAACCTAGTGGTTTTTGTATGAAAAACTTAGTTGCACATTTATGTTAATAATTGTTTACTTTGCGACTCTAGGTTTAGCTTTATTGATTTGGCTTTGATTATTTCCCTGTTCCAAAATCCAGTTACAAACTGTTTACATTGCTTGGCTGCTAATTATAAGGTTTCTATTTTGTCGCTTCTTTTTCAGAGTCGTTTCAAATTCTGGCATGTGGAATGTTATTGATACATATATATGGAAGTCGAACTTGTACTCTTAGTATTCTTGATCTGCATTTTTGTGATACACTTGATTTAAGTTTCTTATTGCTTACATATTTCTTTCTTTCTTTTTGTAATTTATCTGAAGCACGTCTCCTTACTTAAAAAGATAATACTCATTAGTGTTGAAATAATTAAACATATACAGGATCAATCTCATGTAATCATATATCAAGAAGATGAAAATAAACTTACTTGATGATAGAACCGACTGAGGATTACGATTAGATGATGAAGCCATAGCGTTAGGGTTAGTCGATTCCGGTAGTAATGTCACCAATCCGATGGAGGGATTAATCTCACAAGTTATGGTGTTTTATTGAGAGAATTTTGTTATGTGACAAGATACAGGAAAATGACCACTTCCCAGGGATTTATTGTTATGACAGTTATTTCCATCAAATAACTGTCAATTGTTAGTTAGGGTAGATAATGTCATTAAGGCATAGTTAAGGGTCTAAATGGTCTAAGGCCATATTAAAAGGATTAATTCTAACATTCTCCCACTTGGCCGTAAGACCATTTATTCATATATACATAAACCTGAAAATTATATTGGCCAATTACAAGTTTATGTGAATTACCATAATTTCATAATAGCACCAAAGCAAAAAGATACAGCCACACATGTCACGTTTGACACGGGACCCCCATCGATTATACTAATAGCACTAACATGAAATATATGATTTCATTAAGCCAAAATGACAAAGTAATGTGGTACACATAAGTTTGTCTATAATGAAACATAAGTGTACACAATTAAAAATAAATACAGACAAACTAGACATTATAGTGAAGGATATTATCTTAAAGCGCTTGTTTTGAAGTTAAACATAAACATGAAATAGTTCATTAACTACAACACATTATGTAAGGTCTTGACGTAAACCCATTCTAGCAACATGGCCTTGAAATACTTTGGGTGGTAGACCTTTAGTTAGCGGATCCGCAAGCATTTCATGAGTTCTAATGTGCTCGATACATATACGTTGTTCCTCCACTCTTTCCCGTACAAATAGGTACTTTGTATCGAGGTATAAACCAGCTCCAGTTGAACTATTACTGTTCGAGAAGCTCACGGCTGCGTTATTATCGCAATAAATCTTTAATGGCCTTGAGATGGAGTTAACAATTTTGAGTCCAGTGATCAAATTTCTCAACAACATTGCATGGCATGTCGCATTATAAACTGAAACATACTCAGCCATCATTGTTGAGGTCGTCGTTAGCACTTGTTTTTGACTATTCCAAGAAATAGGCCCACCTGACAGCATGAAAATATATCCCAAAGTTGACCTACTAGAGTCTTTGCATTTCGCAAAGTCTGAATCCGAGTATCCAATAACTTCAAGATTGTCGGATCTAGTGTAAGTTAATTTGTACTCCTTCGTTCCTTGTAGATATCGCAATACTTTCTTAGCAGCTTTCCAATGATGTAGGCCAGGATTAGATTGAAACCTGCCTAACATGCCACATATAAAAGCGATATCTGGTCGAGTACAAACTTGAGCATACGTTAAGCTTCCTACTACGGAAGCATAAGGAATTCGCTTCATTTCCTCATGTTCAACCTCAGTTTTCGGACATTGATGAGACCCGAAAACATCACCCTTAATTACGGGAGCGACCGTGGGAGAGCAATGTTGCATATTGAACCTATTGAGTACGCGTTCAATATATGCCTTTTGGGACAATCCTAATGTACCATTGGCTCGATCTCGATGAATTTCAATTCCAATTACATACGAAGCTTCACCAAGATCTTTCATGTCAAAGTTTCTAGAAAGAAAACGTTTTGACTCATGCAACAAGTCAATATTATTACTTGCTAAAAGGATATCATCAACATAAAGCACAAGTATAATAAAGTTGCTCCCACTCATCTTGAGGTATACGCACTGATCTACCAAATTCTTGATGAAGTTGTGTTTCTTCATCACTTCATCAAATTTTAAATACCATTGACGGGATGCTTGCTTAAGCCCATAAATAGATTTCTTGAGTTTACAAACTAAATGTTCTTGGCCTTTAGATTTAAAACCTTGTGGTTGGGCCATGAACACATCTTCATGTAAATCTCCATTAAGAAATGCTGTTTTGACGTCCATTTGATGTAACTCCAAGTCAAAATGAGCTACAAGGGCCATTACGATCCTTAGGGAGTCTTTTCTCGATACTGGAGAAAATGTTTCTTTATAATCAATGCCCTCTTTTTGAGTATACCCTTTTGCAACCAAACGAGCTTTGTATCGCTCAACATTTCCATTTGGGTCAAGTTTGGTCTTAAAGACCCACTTGCATCCAACGGGTTTTGCACCCTTTGGTAATTCAGCAAGTTCCCAAACGTTGTTTTTGCTCATTGAGTTTAGCTCATCATTCATTGCTTCCCTCCAATGAGCTGATTGGTCACAATTAATGGCATCCTCATATGATTCAGGGTCATTGCATTTCCCTAAGTCAAAATCAGCCTCATTCAAATAGGTATAGTAATCGTCAAAGTTTGTGGGCTGCCTATGTCGTTGTGACCTACGCAACAGTTGTTGAGTTTCTTGTGGTTCAACATTAATTTCGTGGTTAGGTTCATTTTCCTCGACATTATTTGGTTGATCTTGAGCAATTAAGTGATCATTCGAGGTTTCAAGTGGCGGGTTAATCGAGATGGGCACATGAATTATTGGTGTCTCATCTCGAGCCTCTTGAAGTTCAATTCTTCTAAATGAACCGCTCCGACTGTTGTTAGCATTTTCAAGAAACTCTGCGTGGCGTGTCTCAACAATTCTGGTACTATGAGAGGGGCAATAAAATCGGTAACCCTTTGATCGTTCTGGGTACCCAATGAAGAAGCAACTAATGGTTTTCAAGTCCAGTTTTCGTGATTGAGGATTGTATAACTTAGCTTCGGCTGGACATCCCCAAACCCGTAAGTATCGTAAGCTGGGTTTTCTTCCCGTCCAAATTTCATATGGTGTTTTTGGAACAGATTTTGAGGGAACTCTGTTAAGGATGTGGACAGCCGTTTTCAATGCCTCAGTCCAAAGAAATTCAGGAAGATTTGAATTTGCCAACATACTACGAACCATGTCCATAAGGGTGCGATTTCTCCTCTCAGCTACACCATTTTGCTGAGGGGTACCCGGCATGGTATATTGATTAATAATCCCATGATCTTTGCAAAAGTCAAAGAAAGATCCAGGAGCTTGACCAACATCTGTATGTCTGCCATAATATTCACCTCCCCTATCCGATCTCACCACTTTAATTTTTCGGTCAAGTTGATTTTCAACTTCCGCTTTAAATGTTTTAAACATTTCAAGTGATTCGGATTTTTCATTAATTAAGAACAGGTACATATAACGTGAGTAATCGTCAATAAAGGTAATGAATGATTTATGACCACCAATGCCCGAAGGAAAAGGTCCACATATATCAGTATGGATTAGTTCTAATAATCCGGTACTTCGTGTGGAACCTTTCTTATTTCCTTTGGTCATTTTTCCCTTTATGCATTCTACACATTTTTCAAAATCAGAGAAATCAAGATGGGGTAAAACTTCATCTTTCACAAGTCTAGTCATTCTGTCTCGTGAAATATGGCCTAAACGTTGGTGCCATAACATTGATGAAGTTTCTTGATCTTGTTTTCTCTTATTTTGATTCACATTTTCATTAACGTTAAATGATAATAGAGATTCCGAAAATTGATTATCTAAACATAACTTGAAGAGGTTTCCCTCTAGACAACCATATCCAACAACACGGGAATTTAAACTAATATATACTTTATTGTATCCAAACGTAAATATAAAATCATCAATAATTAGTTTAGATACAGATATTAAGTTTCGAGTCATGCTCGGTACATAAAGAGTGCCATAAAGATTTAAACAAAAGCCACCCTCCAATATTAATGAAAGGGTCCCAACAGCTTCTACGTTCAAATCAACTCCATTCCCGACTCTAACCGTTCGTTGGTTTCTTTCCAATCTCCGGATTGTACGGAATCCCTGTAAAGAATTAGCAATGTGTACCATGGATCCAGAGTCAATCCACCATGAATTAATAGGGACATTTATATTAAAGGATTCATTAATCATAAAAGATTCAAATATACCTTTCTTTGCTAACCATTCCTTGAATTTTGGACAATCCTTTTGAGTATGCCCTTTCTTATGGCAAAATTTACATTTTGGATCGCCATGGAATGAGCTAGTACTTGCACCCGTTTTCTGGACTTTATTTGGAGTAGAAGTATCTCCGTTTGAACCTTTGCCCTTCCATGAGCCCTTTCTCTTATTGGTGTTAGTGGTAGCAACATGAACGACATCAGGCTTTTCAACTTTGAGGCGTTCTTCCTCTTGCACACACATGGCAATCAGTTCGCTCATTTTCCATTTCTCCTTTTGCGTATTATAATTGATCTTGAAAGGACCAAATTGCATTGGAAGAGATGTCATAATGAAATGAACTAAAAAACCTTCACTGATTTCCATGTCCATGCCTTTCAGTTTGTTTGCCATATCGCTCATCATCATTATGTGCTCTCGTACACCACTAACTCCGTCATACTTGGTAGTCAACATTTTGAGGATCAAAGTGCTTGCATGGGCTTTTGAAGTCCCTTTAAATTGTTCCTCTACGGAGCTTAAGTACTCCTTTGCATTTTCAGAGTCAGGAATGGCTCCTCGAATAGCAACGGATATGGAGTTCTTAATGATCATGAGGGACATACGGTTAGATCGCTCCCACTGTTCATAAGCACGTTTTTGATCTGCAGTACTTTCAGCAGTAAGTGCAGCGGGAGGATCAGTACGAAGCGCATGATCGAGGTCCATTACTCCAAGAGTAAGCTTCACTTGATCTCTCCATGTTGAGAAGTTAGTACCAGTTAAGGGTTCAATTCCGGACAAGTAACCCGTATTGGAAGTTAAGGTAGATGCTGACATAGAATGAAAATTAAATGTATGCTCAGATAAAAACTAAAGGAATTAATGGGATATATATGTAAAGCATATCAGAATAAACATAAACCTATCATGAACACCAAAATAATAGGTATAAAGATGTTGTGCCTAATTATTAACTTCACGTTGGTTTAGTTAACAATTAAACCATTAATCATCTTTAACTAGACAAAACATGCACATATATCACATATCACCGTTGGGCAGAAACGTAACATATATGCTAATTATGCTAATATATATTTCATTGTTCAAGTTATCATACAAATAGCCGTTGGGTTCATTGAGTGATAACATGAACAATTTCATAACATGGCATGAATAAACTCGTATATTAATCTAAATAACCAATCGTTGGAGTGATTATCTATGTTAACATAAAAGTTACCATATATCCAAGAAGTTTAGAAAATGGATCATAAACATTTCCTTAACACTTATGTGTACTGTTAAACAAAATAAATATTGGAATCTTATACAACATTCATCATACAACAGTACGCATAGATTTGGATTTCATGAATTGAATTGTTAACCACTGATCCTATGCAGCAGATTATTATATATATATATATATATATATTTTTTTTTTTTTTTTTTTTGAATAGACATAAAATAGTGGTTCATATGAAACGATCATCAGTGTTGCAAATATGAAAGTTAATGACTATATTCCTTTATTATAATGAGTGCCTACAAACAAATATACATGTGCAAGATCCATCCATTTTATGCCATCCATAATTTATATAGTTTCATTTATAATCTATAGGATCACATGATTTGCAGAACACATGTCAAATAATAATATATATATAAGCGACTAAGGGAACCAAGTGGTTTGCATAAATTAATACTATAAGTTGCATCTTTAATTGTTGGGCATAACTATATCCATTAAAAGAACTGACTTATCGCCGCAAGTGATAAAACGTTGGTATCCCAGAATCTTTTTTTTTTTTTTTAATTCGTTGTAAAATTGAGTAATTCACGATATTGATAAAACCAATATATATGAGATTTAACCCGCTCTTGATACCACATGTTGAAATAATTAAACATATACAGGATCAATCTCATGTAATCATATATCAAGAAGATGAAAATAAACTTACTTGATGATAGAACCGACTGAGGATTACGATTAGATGATGAAGCCATAGCGTTAGGGTTAGTCGATTCCGGTAGTAATGTCACCAATCCGATGGAGGGATTAATCTCACAAGTTATGGTGTTTTATTGAGAGAATTTTGTTATGTGACAAGATACAGGAAAATGACCACTTCCCAGGGATTTATTGTTATGACAGTTATTTCCATCAAATAACTGTCAATTGTTAGTTAGGGTAGATAATGTCATTAAGGCATAGTTAAGGGTCTAAATGGTCTAAGGCCATATTAAAAGGATTAATTCTAACAATTAGTACAAAGCACACGTCCTATATAAAGTGTATGTAAAACAAATAGCACAGTATATATTTTCAATTTCTTATATTGTAACGTATCTTTTTTGATTTGAAAAATGACAGTTGGAACCTCATCTAACCAGCGAAGCAAAAGAACTGAAGAAGAAGGGTCAGCTAGAGCAACTTCTGTGCAAACTCTAGCGGGTATAATCTGGTAGAGCCAATACTCTCTGGTCTGCTATATATATAATGCAAACATGCAATTCATTTACCAACCTGTTTATGGTTTATCATACACAATCATCTGCACATATACATATGTACATATGCTCTTTTGTTCTCAAGTTATTTAGCATTCTCGTTTGTACTTTTCCTACACATGTACATTGTGTGTATGTGTAGCGGAATGGATGGAGACACTGAGTTTTACGTAACTATATATTTATTAGCTCAATTGTGTTTGACGATTTCAGTTTTACCTACCTGCAGGGATGAGGTTAACTACGAGGATTATCTTATCCCGATCTACATTCCAGGCCCACCACCACTACCACCACTAGATAAACCCGGATGTTCCATCTGCATGAGGCAATTGAATGAACAAAATGGCCACTCAATGTGGTCATATGTATTGTGACGACTGCATATCAGCCGTACTTGCTATAAAAAACAAGTGCCCAATATGTAAGCAAGATGCCACATACTGAGACCTCATCCGGGTCTATCTCGACTTTTGATGCTTGATAGGTTTTTATACCTAATCTTTTTTTTTTTTCTTCTATGATATTAGTAGTGACTTTATATATGGGCCTTTCATATATGAGGAACCACCATAACCAACAGCCCGTTCTATTGAGATCTATTTTTCTGGTTTATTAAAGAGCAAATATGTTACTGCTAATTTGTCAGCATAATTATTAAAGCTGAATCTTATGAATCAAATATTGCGAAAGGTTCTATAAAAAGTGGGTTCTGAAGGGTCAACTTTGAAGATTCAGCCGATGAAAAATTACAACGATGCTATTGCTACCCACAGCCGATGAAAAATTACAACGATACAAATACATATTTTCGCGTATCACGTCTCATTGAAAAACAAAGAATTGCAAGACTTCTTGTGAGCTCATTGTGAATAGAGCAAGCATTCATGTTATACCTGTGTTTCGTATATCATCAGATACAAAAGGTGATGTCATTAGTCATCACTGCTGTTCTTCAATTTTGAAAAAAAAAAAAAAAAAAAAAAAAAAAGGATTTGATGGTGGTGGTAGAGGGTGGTGGTGGTGGAGGGTGGTGGTGCTGGTCTTGTGGTGGTAGAGGGTGGTAGTGATTGAGGAAAACGAGAAACTTTTCAAATGCCCATGAACGCCTCAAGGTAGTTGAAATCTGGGGCGCGGCTATTATGTTTCAAATTGTGACTTCGAATTTGCTGCGTATATCATATGCACATGTGTTGCGCTCAAGAAATTTGTGATTGATACTTGCTGGAAGAATTGTTGTATCCCACTCGCAACTATTAAAAACTACTTGAAGCACAAAGAAGTTGTTTCTGCTAAGAGCTAACTAGAATCAATCTTGCTTTGTGGTGCAGAGTTGTGCATGCTCTAATTCGCCCTCCAATGTTTTAGTAAGGTCCTTGATGGTTGATGGTTGAAATGAAGCGGTAGAAAAGGCGCGGGATTATAAATATTAAAATGAAAACACGAGTTACTTCGATATGTAAAAGAAATACAGAGACTGCACATATATAAAAGACTCATGTAATTCATCTTTAAAGTTTAAGTAAAGATATCCGGATTTTCTATTAGCATGTCCTTAGCGAACTTTCTGTAAGTTGATACTAAGCGGTATAAAGCTTTAACCCTTTGACTAAACAATATATTCGTGTTAATACTAAAAATAGTTTAATATCAACATAAATTATCTTCAAATATTCTTACACATTAATTGTATTTTATTTTATTTCTCTCTATCTTTTTTCCTTGCCTTATAATTAAAACATATAAAAGTCATACTATTTACATTCCATATCATCGTTGCTATTGTTTTTGCTTTTATACTTTTACACTTTCAAGTAATTTATCATGATAATCTTTTAAGTAATTTATCATGATGTGAAATTTTTTTGAATGTAGATTGTTATTTTATAGACTTGACCATAATTTATACTAACGGACATCTCATTTACATTTACCAAAAGAGTAAATTACATGGTTGGCTCATTCACCTAGCTCTCTTATGATAAGTGAAGAAAATCAAAAAACAAGGTAATTTTGGGAATATATTCTTTTATTCCCTAGCCAATTGTTAAGAAAATAAATTTATTATGCAAAAACTCATGACTCATGAGTGATATATTATTAATTTATTATTGGATTGTTTCTAAAAAAAAATCGATAAATCAGATGATGACTCTAATAAGTGAGCATTTGTTGCAAATTCTTGGTTGTGGTCGAATGAAATGATTTATTAGAACTGATTGTAATAAAATACAATCTCTTGATTGCAGCTCTTATAATGCTGTTAGCAAAACCTTTCTTCTCATGGTAACCACGTGTTAGACATTTTGGACAAATAATTTACAGGATTTGAATGATATTAACGGTTCGTTTGGTAGGATGGAATCAAATGTCAAATGAATGGAATGACTGACGTAATGGAATAAACAATGTAATGTAATGATTCATTACATTTATTAATCATGTTTGGTTTGTATGATAAAATATAATGGAATAATAATAAAAAGACTAAAATACCCATTATTGGTAAGAAGTTTAATTAATATGGTTAGTTAATGATTGGGTTTTATGTAATTTTGATTCCATTACGCTCGTAATGAAAAAAAAGCAGAGGCCCCCTAATGAATGATTTTGGTTTAATGAATCATTCCTTGTAATGAATTATTACATTACATAAATGTAAACAAACAACATTTCTCCATTCCATCGTAATAATCTTTTCCATTCCTCTTTTAATTACAACATACCAAACGCTATGTTAGTATCGTCACACATGCTCAACACACTTTAAGAGAAGTAAAACCGTCACATTGAACGTGAATAAAAGTTTATCTTGACTTTTGAAAAACATTGTGATTGTTCAAATTTTAAAGGGGGCATTTATTTCTATTTTGTTTAACTGAAAGGCTAGTTGGTTAGCATTTACTACGAGGCTGAGGGATTAAAAAAATAAAAGAATAAAAAAAATAAATAAATATATATATATATATATATATATATATATATATATATATATATATATATATATATATATATATATATATATATATATATATATATATATATATCATGTTTAAACTTACAAAAGCATGAGCTTGCTTAGTACTTAGGCTATGTTTGGCGCAGAGCTTTTTGGAGCGATGAGCGGTGAGCAATAAGCTTTTGGTTTTTTAGTGTTCGTTTGGCAAATGAGCGGTGAGCTTTGCTGTTTTTTAGGAAAGCTCATTTTTTCAATGCTTCTCCTAAGAAGCGGTGAGCGGTGAATGGTGAGCTATGGCTACAGCTCACAGCTACTGCTCACAGCTTACTGTTACTGCTACTGCTACTGCTACTGCTACTGCTAGTGCTTACAGCTACTTTTGCCAAACATAGCCTTAGTAGGTATGTTTGTTTGTGTATGAACCAAAGTTCAAGTTATCTTAAGATTTCTTTGTACTTAAATATTTTAATTTCATTCGACATGGAAAAAGAGAATATGAAATATAAGATAATAAAATATGGTTATCCTGGTGTTACGATTCGGGTGTAATTATAAAGTCTGAATCTAAATGTGTAGGACCGAAAGTATTGTGATTTATGTGGTTCGGGAGGTCTTGGTTGATGATTATAGATGAAATCCATATTTGGTTTTAGAGAGAGAAAGTAGAGAGAGGGTGAAGAAAATGGAAGTATATTAAAATGAAAGGAACAATTACACAATTTCTCACACCCCTCATGGAGAGTCATGAGGGGTATTTATAGGCTCTACACATTACAAGTTTGCCAAGTTAACATAAGTAGTCCCTAATGGCACAACTTGCTACATATCTAGTCCATTTCACGTATGTGACGTTATCTTTATAAAAGAGCGAGGCTAACAATCTCCCTCCAAGATATCGTCACACGTGAATGGTTACAATGAGACCTATAAATACATTAAAATGTAAAATTACAACAATAGTAAACTATGTTGACGTTGTTGAAGCGCAGAGTCTCTATAGTCTAGATAATGAGGCAGACTTGAAGTTCTCTCTTCCGATGAACTCGGCGTATTTGATCTTTGGCACTGACGGCACAGATCTTTGTAGCTCTGAACTTCAACTGTAACGGTCTAGTTAGGTTATTACTCCCTCCTAACTAGTGAGCCTTTATTCTTTTTCCTGCTCCCTCCTGAACCGACAACTCTCTTTTCATCACGCAGCGGATAAAGTAGATTCATAAGTGTAGGCACATGGTTGTCGTTCAGGGAGCATCATGACAATATAACTCACATAACATTGCACAGAAGGTTGGTAATACGCTCCGATGTACACATCATTAGTACTTCTTCAGTTTTAGTGTAAGCACAATTCCCTCGAACAAACCAACGTACTAGAGATGAAACACTACTTCTTCTGGCATGTTCTTCTCCCTCCTGATGGTTGCGATTTATCGATATCATCATACTATTTTGTGTACATGCCAAAATTACCCGTACTTTACACTTCTGATGCAATATAGATAGACCGTGTAAGCATAATTTGTGAGTATATGTCGCAAAAATATACTCTCAATACTATTCTCTCCAATCAACCTTTAATCAAACCTCCTTTGAATTCACTGGCTAATAGTAATGACCACATTTGGAGACAGCCTGATATGACCAATCTTAAAAATGAAGTAAACATCCCATCTTGTGACTTAATCTTGTACGATGGTGTGACTAAGAACCTATACTGAGCTCTAGAACGTAACTCCTTAAAGCATAGGTTGATCCATATACTCGAACGAGTAAACAGTATATGAAATCTTCGCCTCTTGAACTATCCACAACTGCGTGTGACACTGAGTACTACAATGTAACTCCTTAAAGTGATAGCTATAACCCGTGAGCACTACAATGTAACTCCTTACAGCGGGTATAACTAGATAATCCAAGTCTTAATCACTATCATTTCTCGTGAATGCACAAACAAGTACCTTCGAAAGTCATGCATCCAACCACCCCTAAACTTTGAGATAAATAAGTACACATTTTGAAATGTCACTTCAAAGTCAAATCAATAATACCGTGCAAGAACCCCGTAGTCATTTTTGTTGAACATAGCAATTCTAGCCGTGAATAATGTATCCCCGTGAAAATTTGCGTGACCAAAATACCACTCATATCTTAATAATATATCAAAAACTTTGTATAACCACAAAAAATTCGTATATCATCTTTTTAAGTTCAATAACCCTCAGTCCGTATCATAGCCCAGTTCAATGAGTGATCACTGCGGCCCATTAATCTTTGAAGCCCAAAATCCAAAAATCCATCCAATCCTAAAAAAAATCTGATATAAGCCTACCCTAAACACATGTCTTTTAAAAATTCCGCCCCCATCTCACCTAAATATTCTCTCAACATCATATCTCTCATCTTCTAAACACATCACAACATCTCATCCTCTAACCGATTATTGCAACTCAGATACATCACTTGCAACCACAATAAATCGAAACCTTTATGTCTTCTTATTCAATTCTCATCCCAAACGAGCCACAAACGTAACCTTACCTATACTTTGTTTTCAGTTGCAGCTTCAAGCAAGTCAAGAAGCTACAAGATCCTATCAAATGGGTCTCGGGTAAGTTATGGTTTGAAGAATCGTTTTTAATTGGGTCTTTTGAACGAATAAGATAAAAGAGAATAACATAAATGTTATTTTTCTTTATCTTTGTGAATCGGATAATAAACAAGAGATGTTTGAGTGTTGAGTCAGTGAGGGTTAAATGGTTTGGACGTATAGACTGATGATGTATGAACTGAGGTCCAAGTGAGTCTTCTTGGTATATGGTCAATGGTCTTCTTATCATATTCTGTATTCTCGAAACATTTTCTATTTTCGAAACTTTTTACAAAAGATTGCGAAACATGGTAAATCTTGTGTTTGCGAAAGATTTCTTTGAGATTTATCGAGAATAGGTATTTATCGAGAACAGGGTTTGTGAAAACTTGACATTATCGAGAACATACACTTTTATCGAGAACCAGATTTTCGAAAACGTGAATTATCGAGAACTTTCATCCATAAGTTTTCGATAATTTTTCATAAGTTTTCGAAAAGTTTTCTTCCATAACTTTGTCGAAAATTTACATAACGTTTCGATAATTCTTATACAAGAATATCGATAAGTAGGGTGTTGTCTTCTCGAAAACTACACAGGTTCTCGAAAACAGGTACATATCGAGATTTCTTATACAAGAGATTCCGATCTTTCCGATGTGTTTCCGACCATTTTGATGTCTTTACCTTGACCACTTTACACGGTATGGTACAAAAACAAGTCACAATAATGATGTCATAAACTGTGGTACCAAAAAGATACGACACAGATATATGAAATGATATGTGAAAGTATATGACTTTTGTTGTTTTGACCATGTTGATACATAAAACATGTGAAGAAAAACTGTTATATAATAAGGATAAGGAAAAAAAAAATTCCGACCCAAAAAAAATTGTATAAAAACAGCTTTAAACACATGAATCGAACCACAAAAATCAAGAAAGTAACACCATGAGCTCCGATACCAATTGTAGGACCGAAGATATATATGATTCATGTGGTTCGGGAGGTCTTGGTTGATGATTATAGATGAAATCCATATTTGGTTTTAGAGAGAGAAAGTAGAGAGAGGGTGAAGAAAATGGAAGTATATTAAAATGAAAGGAACAATTACACAATTTCTCACACCCCTCATGGAGAGTCATGAGGGGTATTTATAGGCTCTACACATTACAAGTTTGCCAAGTTAACATAAGTAGTCCCTAATGGCACAACTTGCTACATATCTAGTCCATTTCACGTATGTGACGTTATCTTTATAAAAGAGCGAGGCTAACAAAATGAAATAATATTATCTGTTTTTTTATAATTGTTTGAAATGCTTCTTTTTTAAAAACAAACACACCCAAAATTGGGAGATAAGTGATAAGAGGCGGTAATAGTTTTCTTTTAAACAAAACAAACACACCCGAAATTGGGAGATCACGGATTTAGCTATTGACGCAAATTCTCATACCTAAATATCGTATGATGGATTGCCAAATGTTCACGGACCGGACTGGCAATGGCGTTTGGTTCAAGAAGGGGATTACTATATGAATGGGAATTGGAATGGGTTTACAAACCCATCACCTTTGGTGGGTTTAGAAAATGCATACTTATAAGGTTTGATACCCATATTTGAATGCCAAACCCACCAACCAAACAAATACAATAAGAATGAAAGTCATTCCTTGATACCCATACTTTCCAAATTTCAATCATATGATTTAAAGGGTAATTGTTTCGTACTTTAATCCAAGATGGACGAAATGACAAAAAGAAAATCTAAAATATCAAAACTATAAGATTCCAATTGTATTTTAAAATAAACAAGCCAAGATTTGCGACAATCCAATTGTATTTTAAAATAAACAAGCCAAGATTTGCGACAATCGAAATTGTTCTTTATTTGGTTTACGTGTTTGGTGAGATGGAATGGAAGATGAATCAGGGTTCATTTTGAAGTTGGCAAGTGGTTTAAAAGAAGTTCAAATGGTTTGAAAGGGATTTGCAAAAAGATCAAAGAAGGGTTTCACATGGGATTGACTCACAGCGAACGCACAGAACTTTTCAAATCATTTAGATGATTTTTCTTTTTTGATATACTAGATACTGATAGCAGGTGCAGGTTCATTCACATCTGATTGTTAGCCAACTACACAAATTGAGTATATCATCGGCGTTGCATGTTTGGCGGTAGCAATATTTTTGCCAAACCTATATCTTTCTTTTGGACTAGTTAGAAGTCCTCTTCTCGGTTTAGAATTCTCGACTAAGTTATGCACTATCGTATGTGGATACGAAAATTGTAATATTGATAGCATACACATGTAAACATCTCTAACTAAGAACTGGGATTTCATGAATCATTTGTATTTTCATTACAATGTGCAAGCTAAAGATCATCACATGTATTTTCACAGCCAAGTACATTCAATAACATCATATCCCGCCGTGGTGTGCCAATTACCATCACATAACTAGATTCATTACTATTGGATTCAAGAATACTACTCGTAGCTCAGAGCTCCTCATATGCCAAAACAGAACCTGAAATATTCCAAAAAGTGTGTATTTGAAATCAAAATATTAACAAAAATATATTTAATGAATCAAAACAAGCATAAGACATTAATAATCATCAAAAAGAGGGCAGTTTCAAGTTTCAACATTTAAAATCAGATTTTTCAAAATTTCACAAAAGGTGGAAACTTGGACTTGTAGATCATCATTTTTCAACTAGCAAACTACTCGCGTGATAAAGCGACAACAAAGAGGTGATTTTTTTTGGCGAGAGTTCTCTACGGCTGCACACTTTTTTGACAATAAAATTATTTGTTCCGGAAAGTAAAATGGTTGTTAATGTGATTTTTTAAAATTTTTTCCATTGTTATTTAATTATATGCAAAATCAGTTAAGGACAATATAGTTTCTTCTTCTCGGTGACAAATTAGTTGGAGGGTAATTAGGTAATACTGCTACTTAAATTTCTGACTTTAAGATTTATGCTGTTTAAGCTTTATAACAAGTATAGATACTTGTACAATAATAAACTTCAGTATACAGCTTGTTGTGGTTTGAAACTCTGTAAAAGATTTACGTATCAAGATAATTCAAATGAAAATATCAGAAACAATATAATATCCGATATAAAATTGATGGAGCTTATTGAAATTAGACATGTAATTTATTGGAATATTAAACTAAATATTAGTATAAGGGGTATTGGAGTAAATAAAGCATAGTATATTTAGGGGTTAAATATGACAAGAACCAAAGATGGTAACCTCCATCAGAAGGTATCGACACCATCCTGGAGATGTACCGATTCAGAAAGAGGCGCAAACTGATTCATCAAAGGACAAGACTTTTCATGAAGGGTTATGATGGTTAGAAGTGTCTTTTAGATTAGTATAAATAGATAGTATGTATCTCTTTGTAAATAACATATTTTTACAGCAATAAAGATTAAGATTCTTGTTAATTTTTGTTCTTTCAATTTCATTATTATTTGCCAACAGTGGCATCAGAGCGGTTTTTCGATTCGGGGAAGTAGAAAATTCGATCAAAAAGGCATGATCTTTAACAGAAAGAGAGAGATCAAAGGGTTCGATTCGGTTATTTTTTTTTGGTTGTTGCTGTGCAAAGGAAGAACAGGGGAAGATGAACAATTTGTTTAATCAAGAAACAAAATCACAGATACGTTTTTTCTTTCTTTTGTTTTTTCAATTTACAATTGCAATAAAGAAAAAAGGGGTTATTGTTATATTTCTCTACTGATCCATCGGAGGGAAAAGAAGTTTGGTCGGGGGTTTGTGTTCATTAGCAGGAAGGCGGGCTTGATTATCATTAGCTAGAAGGCAGGATTGATTATCAACTGCGAAGCGGAATTGATCAGGATCAACAGCGGAGAAGCGGGTTTGATTGTCAAAAGCAGAAAAGCGGACATAGTTGTCATTAGCAAGAGACAATTATTTGCAAGGCGGAATTGACTTTCAACTGCGAGGCGGGTTTGATCAAACACCCAGAAATCAAATAAACCAGGAAGGAAAAGTAAGAAAATGGAAGGCGACGGATCCAAGAAAAATAAGAACGAACTTAGGAAAGATCAGTGAAATTGCATCACAAGCAAGCAGTCTCGGACATACCTTGGACGATAAAAAATTGGTTCGTAAACTTTTGGGCTCAGTACCATAAAAGTTTATTCAATTGTTGCTGCAATCGAACAATTTGCCAATCTTAATACGATGCCATTTCAAGAAGCCGTTGGGAGATTGAAGGCTTTTGAGGAACGCACCAAGAAGCAGACTAAGGAAGAAGACGTGACTAGTAGACTTCTATTCACGGAAGCAGATAAAAAAATGAAGGATAAACACCAGAGATGTGAACACTGCGGTTGTGGAAACTCAAATCAGGGAGACTTTGGATGAGGCCAGGGAAGAGGTCAGGGGTCCAGGAAAGGTCAAGGCGATAGTGGAGTGCAACGGGACAAGAGTCACATACGGTGTCATAAGTGTCATGAACTTGGGCATTACAGGAACGAATGTCCAAAATCAGAGAAAAAGAAGGACGAGGCAAACCTGATCTGGGATGTAGATGACAAACCAACACTTCTCTGACAGCAAGGAAGCAGAAGGCCTCAGTTAAACTAATATGTAGTTTAAGGGGGAATATTGGAATATTAAACTAAATATTAGTATAAGGGGTATTGGAGTAAATAAAGCATAGTATATTTAGAGGTTAAATATGACAAGAACCAAAGATGGTAACCTCCATCAGAAGGTATAGACACCATCCTGGAGATGTACCGATTCAGAAAGAGGCGCAAACTGATTCATCAAAGGACAAGACTTTTCATGAAGGGTTATGATGGTTAGAAGTGTCTTTTAGATTAGTATAAATAGATAGGATGTATCTCTTTGTAAATAACATATTTTTACAGCAATAAAGATTAAGATTCTTGTTAATTTTTGTTCTTTCAATTTCATTATTATTTGCCAACATAATTGATAGTAACAAGTAAATTTGAAAAAAATGTGAGATAAGAAAACATACATACCAATCAAAGTGGCTGAAGATAAAAGATGACAAATGAACAAGAGGCAGACAGCCAAAGCAAAAGACACAATGGAACGGCGTCTGCAAACCTTTGTGAAGATACTCTCCTCAAAAGATGTCACATCAATATGAGGATGAGGGCCCATCGAAACACCTCAGGAAAATCTTTAAAGTTCACAGGGACAATGCTACCATTGATTTCCATAGTTTCAGTAAATAGTAATACGATGAACACCGAACTGAATGTTACGGATAGCCAAATGATCCTTGTAGCATCTTCTAGGAACCTCTCAGTTGCCTCGTTTGCCATGGTATTGCTTGTCTTTGTTTTTTGATGAATTCTGAAAATTTATATTAATCAGAATATAGCAAAATAATGTCAACAATGTGTGCATTTCAAAATAAATAGCTTACTTACTTCATTGTGCTAACATCGATTCCACGTAGAATCCACACCTATTGATCATCATATCCCTAAAGTTTGAGTCACACTTTTTTTTTCAAGCGCCAATGCATAGATTAGTCCATAGAATACAATGGTAATTAAGGACACTAAATTGTAGTTTAATTATGTCTGTTTAGTAATAATTTAGTTAGAGGAGGCTTGGTGAGTGCTTATTCACTCACTTTTATAAGACCAAAACCGGACCTAAATGACCAAAAACCCGATCTTAAATGCCAAATATACGTTGTTTTTGTGTTTTTGAATGTGCAGGTACGAATATGAAAGAAATGGACGAAAATAACGAGAAACCAACGAAACCGAGCACGAGAAAAGGAAAAGAGTATCAAGAGCCGAAGCTAGGAGAAAATTACCAAAGTGGATCACTCTTATGCGCAACTTGTCAAAAATAGCCCTTGGAAGATATTATTGAAAGTTGGCAGCTTGAGTCCTTTCATTTTTAGTTTATTACATAAAAGGTCCTTGTGGTTATATAAGCTTATACAAAAAAACAGATTTCATACTACTCTTAACCTTTGGTCCATATCCAAAATAAACAAAACCCAAAATTCCCACAAGCCCACATCAAAATTATTTAAACCAAGCCCATCATGCCTTTAACCCGGTCCAAACTTCACCTCAGTCAAAATTATAATAAAAAAAACCAACGCGCCTATTTTTTCCCCCAAATCCTTTTACCCCGTACCCAACTATGAACCCTAGAACAATTACCCAACAATTACCCAACTCCCCCCCCCCCCTTAATTTACCCAATTAAGGGTACTAATGTCATTCCCCACCACACCTGACACCCTCTGACAAGAAAGAATGACAAGTGGCAGCTGTGGATTGGTCTGAACGTGTCACCACAAGGAATGCAAGGCTCTGATTGGTTAGCCTGCATCACAAGGGATCCAGGGAGCATATTCGTGAGAAGATTCCACTTCCAGAAGGTTTAGAGACGCTCCCCTTATCGGCAATAAATAGAAGCTCCTCACCACACTTTGTAGGCTGTTAGATAATAGGAGTAGGAGTAGTGTAGTATAGCTTATTTTAGTATAATCATTTTAGCTTATTAAAGTTTAGTTTCTATTATTAATTTCCTAAAGCATTGTACTCTTTTTCGTTATATTAATAAATCTAGTTTTTACTCAAATTGCAATTTACTTTCAACAGTCCAATTAAAGCTCTCAAATATTCATTTTCATGTTCTCTTAAGCTCAATCAAGCTTAATAATAGATTTTAGTTAGTTTTGTGCAATAGTTTTTACTTAAATTGATGATTTTGCTTCTGGTCAACGGAAGTCAAAGGATGTTAATGAAGATGATTCTGGGTAATATTGTGGTTGATTCGTGGTTTCTGGTGTTGTATTGGCCTATCCAAAGATAGGCTTTTGTTCAAATTCCCTCTCTGTTTAGCTGAGAGATAGCTTGTAAGTTTCATCCTCCATAATTTTCGTTTTCATTTGCATAATAGAATTCAGTAGTGAAGTCTCTGTTAACTTAGCTTAGAACTGTTTATTGATACTTATTTTAGTTGATTGTATTCTTACTAGTGTTCATTTTATGCTATTAAATGTGTTAGAGTAATATTAGTTCAAATCTGCTTTGAGATTACTTGATATGTGATTTTGTTAATCTGTGGATAATTGTTGTTGATTATTATTGATTTGGATTCTTCTATAGATTTAAGACTGAGTTTGATCATTGTTTTGGAATTTTGAAGCCTAAATCTCATTTGGCTGTTGTCATCTGTAGTGATAAGTAGTGTTTGATTTATGGTAGTTTGTTAGTATACAATTAGTTTTAGACTGTTTTTGAATTTTACTTAGCTCTAATATAAATCAAGTTGTTGTTTAGTAGTGATTAAAAGCAGTTTCCAATGGTTCAATAGCAAATTAGTATGTTCTCTAAATATGTTTGATTAACACTGTTTGTAGGACTTATTTTGGTTAAACATCAGTTATGGATCAAAATGGGAGTAGGTTTATGCTCAAATACCTTAGTTTATAATACTTTATCAGTTAGTATAAAGAGTTTTTTTTATGATTACATTTACCTTTCGCCCATATACCAAACTGCATCAGTTCATTCCTGTTCCATTTGCTCAGTTTCTTTAGCCTTTATCCTGTTCATTCATTGAGTTTAGGTTTTGATTTTTGGTTCTTTTAGAAGCTCATACTGCTGGCTTGTAGTTTTAGTACCTTATTCTCCATTTTTAGCTTAATAGTTTAGCTTAACTTGACCCTTAATGTGCCCTATTAGGACTGTTCTGCATCAGTAATCTATCCCTACTGCCCTCGCACCAGCAGCTCTCACAAGTTTATTAAAGTTTGTTAGGATTTGATTTTTTGTTTCCTAGATAGGCCGTAGTATCAGTTGTTAGGTTCTACTCTCATTTTGATATATAGAACTTATTTGAGCATTTGAATTAAAGCTACAAGTAGGGGTATTAAACCTGTTGACTGATTTGAGTACAGATCTACATAAGTGATTGGCGTTTTATCATCTGAGCTTTAATGGTTAATTTGAATTCATTTGAGATAATTTGAAGTGCTTGTTATTGTTCTTTTACCTTTGAGCTTATTCTGTTACAATACTGCTTATTGTAGTACTCTTAGTAATTGCTTATTACATTGCATCTTGTGTATCTGTGTTATTTTTCCTTTCATTTGAGTATTTCTGAGTTAATTGTTACATATTACATCTGTAGTATCATTTTGGTAAAGTTTTGTGGCAAGTGCTTATAAATAAGCACTTGCCATAAGCTGATTTTAAGCTAATAAGCACTTCTGCTGCTTATTTCTTTTCCAAATTTTTATTCTGAGTTTATTTTAATATTTTAGAATTTCTAGAATTTTTCTAGATTTTTACAACCATTTTTACTATTTTTCTTATTTTATTTTGATTTTATTCAATTTTTAAATCATTTTAAATACCAAAAATCCATAAAAAATCAGAAAAAGCTCTGAAAAATACAAAAATATTTTTAGAAATTCTTTTATAATATTTTAGAATTTTTAGAATTTAATTTTCATTTTTTTCCAATTAATTTTTCTATTTTCCTTATTTTTAATTCATTTAAAAAGTCCAAAAATCAAAATTAATTTTAGAAAATAAATAAAAACTCAAAAAAATATTTTTCTTTTTCTTAAAATTCTTTTTAATAGTTTAAGATTTTTAGAAAATATTTTCAAGATTGTAGAATCATTTTTCATTAAACGTTACGTTTTAAATTTTGCAGTTGCATTTCCGTTTTCGCGTTTTTAACATCGGTGCATATTTAGCTTGTACATTATGGTTATTTCACTATTACTTTTTATTATTTGAAATCCAAAATCATATTTTTCACTTTACCACTTTTCACAACTCGATTTCGCGATTCGATTATTCACGATTCCATTCTACCTTCGCTTGGAAAACGACCCGGGAAATACTCTCCCGAGTATTTCTTCGGAATAATTATATACTACGAAAAGACTTTATCAAGGCTCTTACCTAGGTGTTTTGCCTAGCAGTAGACAAGTGGAATGCCGATCCGCATAGATGGTGCTTGGTAAATTGAACAGTTATAACAGCTTATTTCATCCTATATTCAGTTTAACTAAAGAAATCATAAACAGCTTGTTGAAAACAGAGCATCTGGCCTCAAAGTAGGCAAATTATTAAAAAAAAAAATTACTATACTTGCCACTATTTCATCTTCTGTGTAGCCAACTACGTAGTATTTTTTTGCTTTTGAGGGTAATTTTCTTTCAGATTCATCCTCTTTAGGGTAATATATGACATTTTTGCCATTCGGGAAAAAAAAAATTTGTATTAGCTAAGAGGGGCAAAAATTTCACAAAATACCCTAAAGAGGATGAATTTGAAATAAAATTACCCTTAGAAGCAAAAAAAAAAAAAAAATAGTTCGCTACCCAGAAGATGAAACAATGGCAAGTATAATACATTTTTTAATAATTGCCCCTCAAAGTAAGCAGACAAGCATAAACAGTTCTCTTTATCCAAAGTCTAAACACTCAACTGTTTATAAAATTTCATACACCCAGATTAAACATTTTTAAAAGCAATCCCAAACACCTAGTAATTACCGAATGAAATTCATAAACAAGTTTATGTCGATACATGAAACATATTAACGGTTTGTGTTTTAATGAGATCATTTTTAAAAGCAGACAAGCATAAACAGTAAGCAGACAAGCATAAACAGTTCTCTTTATCCAAACATTTTTAAAAGCAGATTAAACATTTTTAAAGTTACAAAGAGCGATATGCAGTTACGATATTGACACACAAGAACTCACCACTAATAATTACCGAATGAAATTCATCAAAAAGAAAATAAGTTCATGAACTAAGACCAATATGGAAAATGAACAGGACCACTAACAAGTTTATGTAGATACATGAAACATATTAACGGTTTGTGTTTTAATGAGATCATCTCTAAATCCTGATAATACCACAATTCTATCTATAATGATGTATGTCATATTCAAAGATGTTAAACCATATAATTAAAGTAATACATATTCTCTTGCGTTTTCACAATTTTCTAGCACACGATACCAAGTATTGGTGCATCAGGTACTTTTTCTCGTATACAACATTGTCAGCTTCAGATTTTACAGTCTTCTCCACAAGAGCCTAGTTGTCACGCGAGAGTCATACAGCTACATGAAAGAAAGACGCACAATTTTCTATTCAAGTTCCATAATTACTTACTTAGCTTACATGATTGTGCATGGTAAATATCAAGAAACCAGATTTGCACACAATTGCATTGTTTAATAGACGCTAGTTCACACATTTTGACACATATTATATATCAAATGAAGATTTTAGATGTATTCTCTCAAGAGTACGACTATTAAGATGTTGATGACATTATCAAATGCAATGCAGAGCTGTGAATAAGAAACTAAAAGGGCGTGTTTGGGATTTACTTATGTCAACTACTGATACTTATTTAACTTATGCAATGTCAAAATGCAATGCATCTGAGACACATAAGCTGTTGGCTCTATCCAAATACTCACAACAAAAACTATACCCGGGTATGGGGGAGTTAGGACTTAGGATGTAGACAGTCACAACAGGGGCGGAGCCAAAAAGTTATGGTCGAGGGGCTAACTTTAAAAATTTTAGAAACTACACTACAAAAATCGGTTAATTAGGAGGGCAAACTAACTACAACAAAAATAGCCAGATATATTTAAAAAATTCCACTACAATTTTTTTTGCTAGGGGGACACGTGCCCACCCTGTCCCCCTCTTGTCTCCGCCTCTAAGTCATACCCGTGCTTGAAGGATATAGGGGGGCTACTTTTATATCTATCCAAACACTCAAAAACACTACAAGGATAAGGAGAACAGGCGAGGAAGACTTTCATGTCGACACAATGTCGATGGCATAAGGCAGAAAATGACAAAAAAAGCGCTTGACCGAGCCCCACTGCGTTGAATTTTTCATACACATATTTTCCCGTCGACATGTCGACGGGAACATATCACAATACTTTTTAATGTTGCCGTCGACATGTCGACGGCTGCATTAAACAAAAAATATTGTTTTTTTAATTATGCCGTCGACACGTCGACGGCATAATTAAAAATGAATATTTGTAGTTTTAAAATGCCGTCGACATGTCGACAGCAAAATATAAAACGTAATTATCATTTCTTAATTAAAACATTAATTAGTTATACGTTCCCGTCGACATGTCGACGGGAAGATTTTGACGGACAGCAAAATCGTTTGACTGAAAAACGATGTGGGACCCACAATGTCGACGACGATTGTCGACGGGAACACTGTTCCTGACAAAGCACAGTAGATGTTTTGTTCCCATCGACATGTCGACGGGAACCTATTGTGCTGTCGACTTGTCGACGGTAACAGCGTAAAAATGTCGCCGGAAAAGGCGTTGATTGTACTAGTGAAAGTGATTGTTAGCTCTCTTTTATTTAAATAAAACCAATCAGCTGTTTTTAAATAAGCTTTACCCAAACATCCTGCTAGCCGGATAATAATCAACTTATTAAAAACAGCTTATTTCATACCCAAGAATAAATCAGTAATTTTGAGAGAGGACGAGAAGTGAGGAAGTTGAGAGTGAGTGAGTGAATGAATAAGAATAAAAAGGAATAATCTTTACTCCATATAATGGAAAAATGGTCAACAATTGAAATGTTGAGTTTTCAATAATGGTCAAATGAGAGAGAAAAGTGAAATGTAATTAATACTCTTATTAAAACACCCCATTATTTAAAAGTACAATGATTTATTGACATTGTAAAACCAATTAAAAACATATCTACCAAATTAAATACAACCAATTAAAACACAAACCGGGTTGACCCGGGACGCTTCAGACCCGACGGGTTGACCCGATTTAATTTGACACATTTCCGACCCAACCTAGCAAGTTGACCCAGTTTAAATCGACCCATTTTTCGACAGAAACGGTTCAATCGGTTGAACCACCCAGGTCGAACCGGGTTTCAAAACATTTCCATTACTTAAAAGTACAATGATTTATTTACATTGTACAACCAATTAAAAACAAATCTACCAAATTAAATACAACCAATTAAAACACAAACCGGGTTGACCCGGGACACTTCAAACCTGGCGGGTTGACCCTGTTTATTTGACCCGTTTTCGACCCAACCTAGCAAGTTGACCCGGTTTAAATCGACTAATTTTTCACCCGGAACGGTTCAACCGGTTGAACCACCCGGGTCTAACCGGGTTTCAAAACATTATGTTTAATTTCCAAATCTTCAAACTTTTATTATTTTTCGTTTATAACCTATAAACTTTTTTTATTAATAAACTATCTATCGCTATAAAATTCCGTTGCTATGCACGGGTACTCGTCTAGTAAGTGAGTGATGACAAAATAGCTGATTTGAGGGACCAACTGGTAATGGATTTTTTTCACATACTAATTTTACCCTTCCCGGCTTTCACATAATCCCTGATTTTTGGCACTATACATGACTAAAACACATTTGGAAGGGGGCGTCATTTTTTATTTTTTATTTGGGTACCGTAGTGGTTAGTGCTTCTTTTAAGTCATTTTTTTGGATAAATAAAATATCTTTTTTCTATTTTCTTGTTAATATTTTTAACTTATCAGACTGCACTTTTAGTTCTGTAACAATAACAAAAACAAAATTATAAAAAAGTTACAAGTAAAAAATAAATACAAAAGGAGTGATGCCCCAATAACAAACCCATTTTTAAAATATTACTACAAATTTTTCTTTGTCTCAAACTTGAGGGTATGTTTGGAAAATGAGCTATAGCTGGAGTTGGGGCTAGAGGAGTTTGTTTAGAGCTTATATTATAGGCTAAAGCTTGAGGTGATTTTTTCAAAAAGTTGTTCGGCAAATTAGTTAGAAATTAAGTTTATGATTGTAAAATCACTTAAAAATACATCAAATTAAATTTATGTATTTCAAACTTTTGTATGTTAACTGATTAATTTGTCTAATTATAAGTCCCTATAAACCCCCATAAGCCCATTTCAATCGGCTTGGGTAAACAAATGCTTATAGCTTATAAAAACTTCTGTTAGCTTGTGTGAAAAAAAATAAAAAAATAAAAAAACTTGTAAGCTTGTTAGCAAACACAACCTTAATTGTTGGACTTTGATTATAACCGGTCACAATGTAATAGTATCGTTTTTTTTTTTTTTTTTTTTTTTTTTTTTTTTTTTTTTTTAAATTGTGTACATTGTAAGTGAATATTTAAATTAAGACAGAAGAACTACTATCTATTTTTCCCTTATTATAAAAGTTATTAACATTTTCTTTTTACCCACTTAAAACACTTTTTCATTTTAATATTAAACATACCTTCGCACTTAACACACACAAAATGCTTTTACTTTGTTTAAATGCAACGGCTTGAACATGCCAAAAGGGAATTAAATTTTGCGTCAAAACTTTAATGGAAATGGTTTTCCCGAGCACCATAACCCAAAAAGTGATTTTGAAAGTAAAAGGGATAAGAGGGGGATGACTAGCATCGCACGGTCATACGGTAACATTTTTAGGTGACTAAATGTACCAGAATAAAATAAACAGCCACACTTGATCCGACTTGTGTGACCATTTCGTAAAAATATGTCACACATCTGTGTATATATGTGACCAGAGGGTAACTGGTAAATATTTTTCGACATTTTAGTCACTTTTAATCCGGGACGTGTGACATATACAAATCAGCTTGAAACATTAGTCACACTATATACATACATATGTGACAAATATATATCACACAATTGAAAAGTGTGACCAAAATAGATATATGGTCACATGAGGTAATTATGTATGTGGCTAAATTATATAGTCAAGTTTGTCACACATTATTTAAACGTGACTGCTATTTTTTGCTGAATATTTAGCCACATAGCATTTGAAATGTGTGACAACTGAAAAGTAAGTTTGAAGCGTAGTAATGAGGCGAAAAATGAACCACTTTTAGGGGGTCATTTAAGCCCGAAATTGAATTTATTTGATCAAATATTGCCCTAAATCATTCCTTTTGTGATTTTCGGTACTTTGGGAGTGAAATCTGGAAAAGGAAGCAATTCGGACGTTTTTGGAGCTTAAAAGCGAAGAAAACACCAAAGACTTAATTTTCTTTGCTGGAACAGTACCTGACGGCGTCACCAAGGCCGTCCCTAAGGCCGTCACGTGTGTTGGTGACTGGTAGCGTAGGGATTGCACCAGGCTTTACCTCTCAAGGGATCTCGAGAAGATTACAACCCCCACCAGGCAGTGTACCTGATCGATGTAGTATAGTATAATGACAAGTACCGGGGGATTGATCGTTCAGCTAGGAATAGTGTCGCTAGGATTAGAAAACCTAATTACTAGGTCTAGAGATGAAGGATGATTCTTTTTGTATTTTTATATTTTTTAGAAAGGAAGTAAAAATCTCGGGTTTTGACGGATATGGACGGAATTAGTTGCTAGTCAACTAACCCAATACTAAAGATGCAATCAAAATAAAATACTAGAAATGAAAATAAACTATAATAAACTAAGGTTGTGAGCAATAAGTGGAGAAATGTGTTTACTTAGATTTCACTACTCCCTAGATATCTTTTACACGTTAATTACTTGTTATAGTTGCGTGGATGACGGATTGTATTCCTTAACACCATTCATGGGGTGGCGTACTTAACTCCCCAATCCTATGAGTGCCTACTTCACTCCTATGTCGAGCTGGCTAAGAAGCTCCTAACATGGGATCATTAGAATTTACTCATGCATTAAATACAACCAATAAAACCTAGTACACATCGGTTCATGTTTCCTAAGACGTTCAAGCATGTTACCAATTGGAGATCTGCCAGTTTTCTTAAGCCTAACATTGAAATCATTCATCCAATACAACCATAAACAAGTAATCAACACATAATCAACATCAGGGTTTCATTAGATCTAAGCAAACACAAGATAAATCTAGCCTAGCATGGTGGAATCAAGACAAGCACAAGATATAGACAATCAACACATAGACATATTGATTGAATTAAAAGAACACTTATCTCAATTACACATGTAAGGGTTCAAGGGCTGAAAACACTTGAAAAACCTGTAAAATTCGTATATGGTTCGGCCTTAGGGTTTCTCCAAACTTGTTCCTTCTAATGAATGAAAATTAGAAAACTATATATAGAAAATTGAGTCTGACGGCGTCAAGAACAACCTTGTGACGCCGTCATCTCGCCGCAAAAAAAATTCTCGGACTGCCTTGATCTACATCTGACGCCGTCACGTTATACATTTTTCCAGGCCGTCACGTATTTAACTCTTGACGCTCTTCCTTGTGACGCCTTAATTTCTGTACTGGGCCGTCATGATTTTTAATCTTGACGCCGTCAGGATAATGCTCTTGACGCCGTCACACACTGTTCCCAGCTTGGAAAATTAAGTCTTTGGCGTTTTCTTCACTTTTATGCTCCAAAAACGTCCGAATTGCTTCCTTTTCCAGATTTCACTCCCAAAGTACCTAAAATCACAAAAGGAACGATTTAGAGCAATATTTGATCAAATAAATTCAATTCCGGGCTTAAATGACCCCGTAAAAGTGGTTCATTTTTCGCCTCATCATATACCCTTACACTTGAGATTTGCTTGTCCTCAAGCAAATGCGCTTTTATTCTAGTCAAAATACAAGTTATGGGTCATTTAACACTAATATAAAAGTAATTACAACAAATAATCGTTCCACTAAAGACCAAAGACAAGCACGGAGGTCATACGCTAGCACCTCACAAATAGTGTTTAGATACTCACATCTCTCGGGTGTAATAAAGTATAAATTACAATATGGAAACGGAAGATATCTCTCACTACTTGTCATAGCAAAATAGATTACCATAGGCTTGGGAAAGGATCAAACCTCCACTACATGGCGTAAGCACCTAGGATAAACTATCAAAGAGGTCTTTTAAAGGGTTATAACGTTAGGTGTAGGGATATGAAATACACGGTTTTGTTGGATATAGGCAGTCTTTACTGGTGGCGAGTTAACAATCTTGGTTAGTTACATGTACAATATGGCGTTGCTAAGCCAAGACTAGACTCGACTTAAGCTAATAAATGAAAAATAACAAAAACAGAAAATGAACATAGAATGAAAAGGGATGGTAGTCCGTATGCTTTTTTTTCTCTTTTCTTTTTTCCTTTTTCTATTTTTTTTTTCTTTTTCTTGATTATTTTTAGATTTTTTTTTTCATACACTCTTACCCTACCATCCAAAATAATACATCAAAGGGAATGAACATTCCCCTTACACTTGAATTTTTACATACTTTACAATAAACTAATCTAATGACTCGAATTAAGATAATCAAAACACTTGGAGTACTTTTAAGATTAACGTACATACGGGGGTAATATATGATGTTCTTCCCCATTACTCCATAAAATAAGTACTTTACCCATGAGTCCCAACCGTCCCAAAACAATATGTACAAGGATATGACTCGACATAGCAACGATGTAATCAATTAGATAGTTAACTTAGGGTTTAACAAATAACAATAATGCACTAAAGATGAGTGCATACACGGAAGGATAAGGCGATTTGGGTGTACATTTAAGTGGGGTGTAACAAATTCTTCCTTTAAGTAAAATGCTTAAAGTTAGAAACAAAAAGATAGGCTCGGAGGGGTGTACTAGGGGTTTCGTGTACTAAAAATGAGTACAACGCTAAGGTGTGGGAAAAATTAGTTGACTTAACTAGCCAAGTAATATGACTTAAATGGTCAAGTAATTATGATACGGGTTTAACACAAGGGTGATCCTGATGCCTCTTATCTTGTAGTAAATCCTACCACACGAATGTAGTCTCACTAGCGGTCTCGGGATGCATCACTAACGCAAGTTCTAGAATCTAAATGCTACCGGTACACTCATAAGTACTAATAGTAAATGCTTTTCCTTTCAAATCTAAAGGCGAACCTCACATATTTGGGTGGAAAATTTTTCTGAAAGTACGGTTATGTGCTAGTCATACAATCTCCTATCCATGAGACGCTTGCTATGGCTAAAGTTTCACTCCTAAATGTTGTAAAAAATTTAAGTTTGGCGCTAAAATTGCACTAACAAGTATTTCTCATAGTTTTATTACACATCTACCATTAAACAAACAAACTAAAGCGAAAGTGTATCTGTAAGGTATCATCATTTTACCCTCCCCTTACACTTAGGATGAACATTGTCCCCAATGTTCAAGTAAAGAATGTAAAAGTGAAAAAGTAAAAAGAATGAAATCAAATACTCCCCTGATTCGATCGGTATGGATAATAAGGTGGTCAGGTTAGATCTTCCTCCAAGAAAATGAACAATCAAAGCTTCCCTTCCAGAAAAATAAATCATCTTCTTGTCATACATAACCTGTAAATCCTGAGAAAACAAACAAGACAACCTCGCATAAAATCGGCGGCAATCTACATAAGTTACAAAATCCTAGAAAACAAAATAAGATATAATGCTTGTGGAATGAAATTTGCAGATTTCCTGGAGATTATAAAACTTAATAATTCAACAAAAACTTTAAAACTCCGTTAGAAAAACTAAATCGGTAAAATTTCTAGATTTTTACACGTGACGCCGTCAAGAGTAAACTCGTGACGCCGTCAGAAGTGACCTGCAGAAATTCTTATGTTAAGTTTCCAGAAAATTTCTGGAAAAACTTGGTCCTACTTCCTGGAAAATCTTGCAAAACATCATTATGACTCGATACAAGCATTTGACTCTAACAAATACGCATATACATGTTCACTTAATATTGCGGAGAACCATGATCGGTTTGTTTCTTAAAAACATATTTGGGGTTTCCCCTTACACTTATCTTTTGCAAAAATACCTTTAGGTGGAGTTAAGACTAGGCCAAAACAACAAAGTAAAGTATTTCCACTTTTTTAGTTTTGAAACATGATCTACCAACAATAAAAATAAAGCATGCATACGAAAGCAAATAACAAACAAACAAAATAAAATCACACAAAGCATGGGTTGCCTCCCAAGAAGCGCTTTTCTTTATTTACGAGTCTTGTAGCTAGACTCAAGGTCATGGGTTACTACGTGACCTCATCATTGGTTTCACTCTCTAGGTCGTCTTCTAAACCAGTTTTGTATTCCGGACCTAGTTGCAAGCATTCTTTGTAGAAACCAAGCATCCTATTCTTCACATACTCTACTCCTCTACGTCTATCCTCATCATTCCTATAATAAGCCGCTTGCTTGTGTTCCTTTTCTAAATTAGAGAGGAGGCGGTATTGCTCAATCTTGTAGGGCATTTGGTAGGCAATCTCATCATTCTCTTCCTTGAATCTAACTATCCCTAGAGTCGGATCATAACTCATCCTAGTGGCCTCAACAAATGGTTTTCCAAATATTATTTGGCTTAGGCAATCATCTATCACCGGACAAGTGTCTTCTACTATCATAAAATCAATCTCATAAATGAAATTGCCTATAATCACATGCAATCCCTTCACTCTTCCTACAAAATTACTTATCAGATTCTTATTGGGTATCATCCTAAAATCAAGTTGCTTCTTCATCACCCAATTGTAATAAGTCCTAGTTATGATGTTTACAGGAGATCTAGGATCGATATAAGCTTTCCATATGTGCATATGCCCGATGTTGCATGGTATGTTGATGTTAGAAGGGTCTCCCATTTTGATAAGGGGTTTGCCAAGGATATATGGTCTCTCAGGACTATCGAATAAATCCTTATGGTATTCCCGTTCTTCCTTGGTGGGCAACTTATCAAAGTACTTCTCTATAGTTTCTACTTCCTCTAACCCCTTTTCCTTATTAACCTCAACTTCCCTGCTTTCATCCCTAGTTTCGCTTTCTACTCCAACTTCATCCTTGTCACTTTCTTCTACCTCCTTATCTATTGGCTTAATGGTGACAACATTGACAAAGTGGACTTGTTTGGATGATGAGGGATCCTTAATTTGGATTCCGTTATTGGTGTCCCTAGTGTCCTTCCTAGGTGTAGTTAACGCTTGGTTGTTGAGGGCTTTCAACAAGTTGTCTATCTTGTTGGTCATCTCCGTTTGTTGTTGGTTGAATTCGGTTTCAAACCTAGCTATGCGAGCTTCTTGAGATGCCATGAACTTTGACATTAATCCTTCAAGATTGTTGGTACTACCATAGTTGTTAGAAGGATTGTTGTTAAAAGTATGGTTGGAGGGTGGACCGTTTGGTTGATAACGATTAGGCGGATTGGAAGAATTGGGTTGATTTTGTTTCCACCTAAGGTTTGGGTGATTTTTCCAAGAGGGGTTGTATGAATCACCGTAAGGGTTTGGCTCGGGCTTGAAAGTGTACCACTTATCTCCCGCTTCGTCGGTACGCGAGGATGCGCAGTCCGCAAAAGCTGTTCCGGGGAGTTCCACATAATCACGAGTGTCATGGGGACCACTACATAATTCGCATGAAGAAGTGATTTTGTTCACTTGGCTTGAAGGCTTAGGAGCTTCGTAGGATTTCATGAGAAACTTGACTTGGTCCTCAAGTTCCATGATCCTACGGTTGGGAGTGCTAGAGTTGTTCGAAGGCAAAGATATTGCCTTGACCGTTTTGTTCAAATCACGGGGTTCGTTCCAACTTTCGTTGTCATAGAGAGCAAGGTCTTCTATGAGTTCCCATGATTGTTCCGCACTTAGATCACATAGCTTACCACCGGCCGATTGGTCAATGACTCGCCTCGTGGAGAGATCGATATGGTCATAAAAGATTTGGACATGGAGCCAAAGATCTATGCCATGATGAGGGACTTTTTGGAGTAAGTCCTTGAAACGAGTCCATGCTTCATAAAGAGATTCATTTTGACGTTGTTGGAACATCAAGATGTCATTTCTGAGCTTAGTAGTTCTCCCCGGTGGGAAAAATTGAGCAAGGAAACGAGTGGTGAGATCATCCCATGTGGTGATGGATCCCGCGGGTAAACGCTCAAGCCATTGACTAGCTTGATCCCGTAGAGAGAATTGGAATCGGCGTAATCGGGTTGTCTCTCTAGTTTCAACATCTAGGTCTATGGAGTCTACGATTTTTAGGAAGACCTTAAGATGTTGGTTTGGATCTTCGGAACGAAGTCCATGGAATGCACATCCGCTTTGCACCAACCGGATGGTGTCGGATCGCAAGGGAGTCACATTGGCTCCGGTGAGTTCAATGGTGTTTTGGTAGACTTGGTGGCTAGGTCGGGAATACTCTCCTAAGGTTCGGGGCCTAAGAGGTTCTAGTGGTGGGTTTTATTGTGGTGGGATGACGGGTTCAAAGATGTTCCCATCGTCCATGATGTCAGGAGGCGAAGAGTTACGAACAAAGACACAAAGAAATAAGATAGACTAAAGAGAACCTAAAAATAAAAATAAAATCTTACTAGAAAGGAATCTAGCAAGTAGACCTAATAAAAAGAGATTCTAACCTAGACAATAACTATTCCTCGGGCTGCGGCGCCAAAAACTTGGTAGCGTAGGGATTGCACCGGGCTTTACCTCTCAAGGGATCTCGAGAAGCTTACAACCCCCACCAGGCAGTGTACCTGATCGATGTAGTATAGTATAATGACAAGTACCGGGGGATTGATCGTTCAGCTAGGAATAGTGTCGCTAGGATTAGAAAACCTAATTACTAGTTCTAGAGATGAAGGATGATTCATTTTTTATTTTTATATTTTTTAGAAAGCAAGTAAAAATCTCGGGTTTTGAAGGATATGGGCGGAATTAGTTGCTAGTCAACTAACCCAATACTAAAGATGCAATCAAAATAAAATACTGGAAATGAAAATAAACTATATTAAACTAAGGTTGTGAGCAATAAGTGGAGAAATGTGTTTACTTAGATTTCACTACTCCCTAGATATCTTTTACACGTTAATTACTTGTTATAGTTGCGTGGATGACGGATTGTATTCCTTGTTGGGAATTCTGTGAAGTAAGAATTCTGCTGCTGTTTCTGCTGAAAGGATTCTGCTGAAGAGTTGGTTTCTGCTGAAGCAGTATATCTGCTGAAGACTAGTTTCAGCTTTATTAGTTTCTGCGGATATAGTATTTCCGTATTTTATGTAATGTAGTTTGGATATGCATGAGTTTATTTAGGATGTGATAATGCATATCTTTTAGAAGTTTTAGAATATACGTTTCTTGTGAAACGGTTTAGGGTTCCTTGACTATAAAAGGAACACACGGTTTATGTATTGAATAACTTTTAGAGAATTCTTAATATTATTAAAAAGATCCATAGAGGATCAAGAGTTCTTAGTATCAAGCTTGTGTTTTGTTTCCGCTTTATAAATACAAGTTGCAGAGATTGTCTATTAGTGTGTTATTGATTACAGTGACATTACTAACGATTCTAGAGTGCTCAAGAAGATCTATCAAGGTCTATATAGTTTCAACAAGTGGTATCAGAGCCTCGAGAGAGTCTCTGTCATACTAAGAAACACAAATCTTACACCTTAAGAATCCAAACAAATCAACAACCATGCCTGGATCTGATGATGATACTGATACAACCCAAAACATTAACACCACTTCTCTTAAACAACTCACCCTCTCTAACAGTAATGCTAAGTTTCCATACTTGAAGAATGCTAAAGAATATCATCTGTGGTCCATGAAGATGCAGAACTGGATCACAAACATAGATTGGAATCTGTGGGAGATTGTTAAGAAGGGGAATAGCCTAAAGAGGTATGTTACAGATGCTGGTGGAGTTGTGAAAATTGTAGCTCCCAGAACTGCTGAAGAAATTCTGGCTGTGCAAAGGGAGAGCAAGGTAAGAACAATTCTGCTCCAAGCTATACCTGATGACCATATGGGTGACTTCCACTTTATGGAGGATGCCAAGGACATTTGGATGGCTATAAAAGCTAGATTTGGTGGGAATGATGAATCAAGAAGGTTGCAGAAGTCTATGCTAAAGCAGAAATTCCAAGAATTTCAGATATCTGAAGAAGAGGGAATTCATAAAGGCTATGACAGGTTTCATCGGATCTTAAGTCAACTTAATCAGTTGAAGGCTAGACCTGACAATGAGGACTACAATGCTAAGTTTTTGAGATCTTTGCCACCATCCTGGTTGCAAGTCAGTATTGCTCTCAAAACAAAGGGTGGCTTGGACTTAATCTCTTTTGATGACCTCTACAACAAGCTCAAATCACTTGAGCCTGATGTTAGAAGTCCTATTCGTCCATCTACTCATTCTGCATTTGTTGGTGCTTCTACAAAACCTGTACATCAAGCCTCAAGTTCATATTCATCAGGAGCATCTTCTCAAACTTATAATCAATCTGCTCCTAAACCAAGATCAAGTAGTGTATTGGAGGATCTTATTCATTCATTTGTGGCTGAATATGAACCTCAGCAGTTTATTGCTTATGAGGACTTTGAACAGGTAGATCCATTGGAAATGGAGGAGATGCACTTGAAATGGGAGCTTGCAATGATCTCAATGAACATCAGAAGGTTTGAAGCCAAGTCTGGAAGAAAGTTTGGTTTTAATGGAAAAGAGGCAGCAAGGTTTGATAGAAGGAAGGTTAAATGTTACACGTGTGGACAAGTGGGACATTTTTCAAGAGAATGCAAGGAGAGAAAGCCTGGAGATGAAGTTAGATATGGTTCTTATCCAGTGGATGCAGGGACAACTAAGGCTGCACCTTCAAAGGCTATGGTGACTCTGGATCACCAAATTGATTGGGCTAAACATGAACCTGCTGGAGAGGATGCTTCTACTTCCTCACAAGTGAATCTGCTGGCATACTCATCTTCAGATGAAAAGAAGGAGCAAGTCTCCTTGATGGGAATCTCTCAGGTACACAATTGTGTGTTTGGATGTAGTGTAAGATACAGTGAACTTAAAAAGGAATTTGATGAATTGAAACCAAAGTACAATGAGTGTTATATAGAGGTAGAGTCTTATAAATTGGCATTAAAAACTCTAGAGAAACAAAAAGTATGGTTTCAAAAGAATCAAGTTAAATATGATGAAAAATTAAGAGTTCTAGAAAGTGATTTAGAAATTGCTAAGATAGACTTAAAACGTACTAAAAAAGAGAAGTCTAATCTGGAAAAAGAAAACCAAGAATTACAAGTTAAGTTAGACAAAGAGATAGCTAGAGGTAAACAATGGCAAATGTCAAGTGATAATCTAGCTTGTGAACTCTATGGTAGTCAGGCTGTGAACTCTAAAATTGGTTTAGGATTTCAAAAATATGTTGGTTTAGAAGCTAGGAATGACCTAGGTAAAACCACATCGGCAGGATTAGCTCACTTTGTCAAAGAAGGTAACTTACATGCTGTCCCTGGACCTATAAGAGGGGAACATATGCCCATTGACCTATCCAAACCTAGTGACTTTGATGGATCACACCATCTCTATGGCAAAAAGTCAACTGACTTGCCAGACCCTAGTGTTAAATCTACTGACTTTGTCTCTTGTTGTGACAGTGACAAGTCTTCTGATGAAGGGTCTACCTTATTTGCCAGCTGTGATTCAAGTGAGAAGTCTGACCTGGCCAAGACCACTCCCAAGACCCTACCAAAGACATCACCCAAGACTCCCTACAAG
Organism: Artemisia argyi; assembly: GCA_030686995.1. NCBI lineage: Eukaryota > Viridiplantae > Streptophyta > Magnoliopsida > Asterales > Asteraceae > Artemisia > Artemisia argyi. Next base: position 145,617,830 of record CM060686.1, read on the forward strand.
CCTTCTAGAGTTGCTGTTGATAACAAGACAGTTTCTTCTGAAGACTTGTTTTTAAATTCTTTGCAAAATAATTCTTTTGGTTATGTTACAAACAATTCTGTTTATCATGGTGGTTTGAATACTTTTTCATGTTATGGAACTTCTTTTGGTTTAAATAAATCTTCTAAAAAGAAGAAGTGTTTTGTGTGTGGAAGTAAATATCACTTGATTAAGGATTGTACATTTCATGAGCAAAGAATGGGTGGATGTATTAATCAGAGGAAACCTAGGCAAATGTGGAAGAATGTTAGTGAAATACCATCTTTTGTTCCACATCAGCAGAAACCCAATTCTGCTAAACCACATTCTTCATGGAGAAGAACCAGTACTAGACCTTATGTTCGACCCACTAGTTCTTTCTTTTCTAATGGTTATTGGCCTAATCACTTTGACTCTATGTATTGTGGTGATGGGTGTTGGGATACTGCTGTGAAGCCCTCAGCAGGTTGTTCTTGGACCAAGAAGGGACCTAATTTGCAATACAGGCCCAAGAACAATGGTGGATCTCAAACATCTACATGGCCTATCACTAATGATCCACAAGGCAGGCTCAAGTCAGCAATGACTTGAGTCTCCAATGTGTACTAATTTTGTATAATTTGTTGTTATTGTAGGAACATCCTTTGAAAAGTACTGAAGTTGGTATTGTTGATAGTGGTTGTTCTAGAAGTATGTCAGGGAACAAGGATAAGATGCATGACTTTGAGCCCATTGAAGGAGGAGGCACTGTAACCTTTGGTGGTGGAGATGGCAAAATTAGAGGGAAAGGAACCATTAAGACACCCTTGTTAGACTTTGAAAATGTTTACTATGTGAAGGAACTGGAGCATTTTAATCTAATCTCAGTATCACAAATTTTTGACACTAAGCATAAGGTTTTCTTCTCTGAAGATGAGTGTCTTGTACTTTCCAAGGACTTTAAACTCCCAGAAGACACAACTGTATTGCTGAGAGTTCCTAGAACCTTCAACTTATACACATTCAATCTGAATGATGTTCAGCCTGAAGGTGATCTAACATGTTTGGTAGCCAAAGCTTCCCTGGATGAATCTAATAAATGGCATAGAAGAATGGCACATGTGAATTACAAGACCATCAACAAGTTATCCAAACTTGGTCTTGTTAAGGGCCTTCCTTCTAAACTCTTCACCAATGAACACAATTGTATTGCTTGCAATAAGGGAAAGCAACACAGAGCCTCTTTCAAAACAGTCCAAGCAGTGAGCACCATTTCAGAACCTCTTCAGTTGCTGCACATGGATCTCTTTGGTCCTACCCCCATTAGAAGTATTGATCACAAGTACTTCTGCTTGGTTATCATAGATGATTATAGCAGGTTTTGCTGGGTGTTCTTTCTCAAAACTAAGGATGAAACAACTCCAATCCTGAAAGACTTCATTATCTTAGTTGAGAACCAACTGAATAAAAAGGTTAAAGGAATTAGGCGTGACAATGGTACAGAATTCAAAAATGTTGTTTTCATAGAATTCTGTAAGTCTAAAGGGATTATAAGGGACTATTGTACTCCAAGAACTCCACAACAAAATGGGGTTGCTGAAAGGAAAAATAGAACCCTCATTGAGGCAGCAAGATCAATGCTTGCAGACTCTAAACTACCCACCATGTTCTGGACTGAAGCAGTAAGTACTGCATGTCATGTCTTGAACAGGGTTTCAATCACTAGACTTCATGTCAAGACACCTTATGAACTTCTCACTGGGAAAGTTCCACACATACATTACCTTAAGCCTTTTGGATGTAAAGTGACTATTTTGAATACTGCTGATATACTGGGTAAATTTGATGGGAAAGCTGATGAGGGGTATATAGTTGGGTATTCAGCTCATAGCAAGGCCTATAGGGTCTATAATCTGAATGCTAAAAAGATTGAAGAGACCCTCAATCTGAGATTTCTTGAAGATCAGCCTAATATTCAGGGACAAGGCCATTCTTGGTATTTTGACCTAGACTATTTGACTGACTATTTGGGTTATACTAGGCATGCTTCTAATCCTGATGCAGGTACCAAAGATTCAAGTTCTAACCCTGCAGGTTCCATGGATGATGACTCAGAATGTGAGTCTGAGCCAGAAGAGAATACTTTTGTTGTACCATCTTTTCCACCTAACCATTTTGTAGGTAATCACTCTGCTGTTGAACAAGATGATGAGTCACATTATGCAGAAGATCTTGCAAGATTGCAGAAGCAGGAACATGCTGCTACTAAGGAAGCTCAGAAACTCAATGACAAGGTTACACAAGAGACTGAGGCTATCCTACATCAGTCAGTACAAGCAGTCAGTGGAAACAAGGATACTGCTGGAGGCACACCTCTTCCTACTGCTAATGTCAAAGATGCTGATTCTGCTGATGTTCACTCTCCCATCTCTACTGAAGTCTCTGCAGATTTTGATAAGCCCTTTACCAGATTTCCAAGTCCTTCTGATCTTGGGAATTATCAACCTAAGCCTGGCTTGTTTAACTCAGCTTCATATGATACTGACTTTGAGCCTACAGTCACCAACATTGATGCCAACATTGATGTTCCACCTATAGCTACCAAAAGGATTCACAATGCTCATCCCCTATCAAAGATTATTGGTGATCCTAAAGACCCTGTTCGAACTAGAAGCACTGTCAAGAATACAAAATATGGAGAAGTTGCTTTTATCTCTTATGTCTACAATCAAAAGAGGAACAATCACACAGACTTCAAACATTGTTTGTTTGCATGCTTTCTTTCTCAGATTGAACCAACTAGTGTTCCTCAAGCACTGGCTGATTCAAGTTGGCTTGAGGCAATGCAAGAGGAAATGCTGCAATTTAAGAATCAGCAGGTTTGGATTTTAGTTCCTCTTCCTGATGGTAAATATGCCATTGGAACAAAATGGATTTTGAAGAATAAAAGAGATGCCAGGGGTATTGTGGTGAAGAACAAAGCAAGACTAGTGGCTCAAGGGTTTCGACAAGAGGAAGGCATTGACTATGATGAGGTCTTTGCACCTGTGGCCAGAGTTGAAGCAATTCGAATATTTTTGGCCTATGCCTCTTATATGGGCTTTATGGTTTATCAGATGGATGTTAAAGGTGCTTTCTTGTATGGGGAGATTGAAGAGGAGGTTTATGTGACTCAACCCAAGGGATTTGAAGACCCTGATCATCCTGAGTATGTGTACAAAGTTGTCAAAGCTCTCTATGGACTGCATCAAGCTCCCAGAGCTTGGTATGCTAGACTCTCCACATTTCTGCTGAAGCATGGCTACAGAAGAGGTGCCATTGACAAGACTTTATTTCTTAAGATAGATTCTAGGGATATTATTCTTGTGCAGGTGTATGTGGATGATATTATCTTTGGTTCTACCAAAGAAGCATGGTGTAGAGAGTTTGAGGATTTGATGAAGGGAGAATTTTAGATGAGTGCTATGGGAGAACTCATTTTCTTTCTGGATTTACAAGTTCAGCAGAAACCTGATGGTATATTCATACATCAGGAGAAATATGTAAAAGATATGTTGTCCAAGTTTGCTATGGAAAATGTCAGGACTGCCACTACTCCATATGAGGCTCCCAAACCAAAGAACAATCTTACTCCTGATCTTCCTGTGAATGTTCATTTATACAGGTCTATGATTGGTTCTTTGATGTATTTAACTGCCTCAAGACCTGATATTACATTTGCTGTGAGTGCATGTTCAAGACACCAAGTCACTCCATTTACTTCTCATATGAATGCTGTCAAGAAGATTTTCAAGTATCTTAAAGGCCAACCACACTTAGGTCTTTGGTATCCCAAAGAGTCTCCATTTCAGTTGGCAGCTTATAGTGACAGTGACTATGCTGGTGCCAATTTGGATAGAAGATCCACAACTGGAGGTTGCCAATTTCTTGGAAGAAGACTGATTTCTTGGCAATGCAAGAAACAGACCATTGTTGCTACCTCTACTACTGAAGCAGAGTATGTTGCTGCTGCCAATTGTTGTGGACAGGTTTTATGGATTCAGAATCAATTACTGGATTATGGGTATAACTTCATGAATACTACAATTTTCATTGACAATCAAAGTACAATTTGTATTGTTAAAAATCCAGTTTTTCATAATATAACCAAACATATTGAAATCAGGCATCATTTTATCAGGGATGCTTATGAGAAACATTTGGTTAAAGTGGTAAAAATTCACACAGATGAAAATGTGGCAGATTTGTTAACCAAAGCATTTGATGTACCAAGGTTTCAATATTTGGTGGTCCATATTGGAATGCTTAACCCTTAACTGCAAAGTTTAAGGGGAGGCATAAGCCTCAGGGGAGGCATATGCCTCCGGGGAGGATGATGACTGTAAACTTTGTATAATTTGTATAAGTTTTATAATTTTTGAGTTTTTAACACTAACTCTCTAACAGTTTGTGCAAGTTGTTTGGTGTATTTGCTTGTTTGATGGTTGTTTTGCAGATGTTCTGAGAATGAAAGTTTGATGATAAATGTCATCAAGAGCTAAAGTCAAAAGAATGTGGTCAATATGCTGAACATGGTTTCTACTGATCAATTGAAACATGATGAAGGTCTTACACAATGGATAAATTCAAATAAGATCTTTTCATTCATTCATAGAAACAAGTTACAGCTTACATTCAATATTACAAATGAGATACAATGACCATTCCTAAACTATTGGCTAATTCAGTACTAATAGCTTCTATCAATTATTAAATACTTGAGGCTATGACAAGTACAATGAAGAAGCTGAAGATGAAAATGGAAAAAGAAGAGAAGGAAGATTGGGAAGATGCTCATGAATTAAAGTCAAGAGAATACTCAAGAACTTTGCCTCATGGTTACATTCCTCAATCACCTACTTCAGCTTCTCTTTTCCCTTACGTATGATCTCAGTCTTCTTGCTCTGTCCAATATGTTCTTGATGTGGAAGACCAGGTTCTGGAGCAGGAAGATCCAACATCAAATTCTGTGATGTTGGAGGAGATGGATCCCTCTTAATTGATCTTGGTTGGGATCTCTCTGGTGTGGAAGGAGGAAGAAAGGTTGGATCTTCATTTTCCTCCTCTGAGGAGTCTTCATCAGAGGTATAGATGAAGGGAGAGATAAGCTCTCTCTCAGCAGGAATGGGTACAAGGCTTGGTTCACCCTTCCTATGAGCATTCCATTTCCTTTCTTGTGCATTCCATCTTTTCTCCATTTCTCTTTCAAAGTCAGGACCATCAAGACCCCATGGATATGGTGATAAATCTTCTTCAGATGATGGAGAAGAGGAATTTGGATTGGAGGTTTCTGGGTTTGAGGACATGATTTGGTGAAGAATTGGGTGTTAATTGGAAAATTGGGGTTTGAAAGATGAGTTAGGGTAACTTGGTGATTGAGATGTGAATGTGTCTAATGATGATGTTGCTGCAGTTAATGTTCCTCATGATGATTTGGATGAGCTTGTTACAGCTGAAGAAAGAGCTGGACAAGAAGAATTATTCCAAGAATGGGAAGATTATAAGAAGAATACTGATATGACTGAGGAACAACAAGCAAAGTTTGATGCAACATATGAGTCAGTCAATCAAAGATATGTTTCTACTTTGCCTATTGCCAGACAAAGAGAATTGGATGCAGCTGTTCAAGACTTTGATGAGTCTGATTGGCAACAGATTGGACAACAAATGCTTAATAATCATAATGTAGCTGCAGAAATTATTGGCAAAAAGGTAGAAAAACAAGACTGGCCTTTTGAAATTGTGAAATTGCTGAAGTTGAGAAAGAAGGTAGCTGATGAGTTGAAAGCTAAAGCTAAAAGAGATAAACCTATGACTCAAGCACAGCAAAGAGATTATATGAGAATATATGTAAAAAATCAAAGTAGTTCTTTGTTTAATAGTGCTTGGTCTAAGCAACAGGTGTGGGGACTTCCATTTGATAAACTGGTTGAGATTTATAACAGAATCAAGGCTAGGAATGATAAAGATGGAATGGGTGCTTCCAAGAATATTCCTCTCCTCAATACTGATGCTAGTGCTCCTGAGAAAGTATCTTTACTTGATACTTCTGCTGATATACCTCATGTTGCTTCAGATCCTCCAACTAGGAAGATTGTGGATAAAGGTAAAGCAAAAGTGATGACAGCAGATCCTCCAACTAGAAAAAGAACTAGGAAACAATTGGAGCAGGATAGATTGGGTGAAGAAGCTGCTAGGAAGTTAGATGAGTTACAAAAAGAGAAACAAAAAGCTGAACTTGCCAGATTTAATGAACTGAAGACAAGAGAAGTTGAACTTCAAGCTGCTAGAAACAAACAGATAAGGAAGGCTATGGATGAACAATATGCCTCTGCTGCACTTGAATCTTCTCAAGAGTCTACTGATGAACAACAGGATAATCCTTCAGTGGAAACTGATGTTGCAGAAGGTGAATCTGCTGAAACAGAAGTTCCTGCTGCTATTTATATTCCTGGAAGAAGAGGCAAGAGAATGGCTAAAGTAGGATCATCACATTCAAAACAAAGTTTAATTAATGTGAATGATTCTGATGCTTCATTTATAAGGGAAGGATCATCTGATGATTGGCCAGAAGGAACTAGAGTTGTTCTGGTGAATTGGGAGTTAAGTAAAGATGGTCAAATCAATACCATTTACAGATTGGATAATACTTCCATATCTTTTGTATTTCTTCAGCAGATTCTTCATCTTGTCAATTATCAAGATTTGGTCACTCTATATGAGTTGGTTATTCAGTATTATGCCACTCATACTCCTGAAGGTTTTGGATTGTATTTGTTGGGTGATCTTCAAGTATTGTTTGATTCTTCTACTCCTACTGGTGCAAGTTATGATATCTGGAAGCATAATCAGAAATGGAAAGTTCAGAGTTGGAAGTTCTATCCTATGTCTTATGTTCATGTGCTGGAAACTACCACTTGTCTGAGGATTATTATGGATCTTACCCACAAATATCCTCTGAAGGTATCATTGATGGAGAAAATGTTACAACAGAAGTTGGAAATTCCTCCTGAACCAGTTGGTAATACAAGATTGTTTGCTGAATCTTTGGTGAAGGTTTTCAAACAAAGGATTAAGACTTCTAGAGCTGCATCTGATTTGGGATATTATGTTGTATATTTGTTTTTATTTTTTAGTAAAAAAAAAAAAAAAAAAAAAAAAAAAAAAAAAAAAAAAAAAAACTAACTTGTTGTTGTATAGTTTTGTATGCAGGTTTGGTTATCAACTTACCTGATGTTGACTATTCCATCATAAAGTTGGCTAGTCCAAAGGGTACAGCTTTGGTAAAGACATGTCAAATCTGTTGATAGCTTTAATGGTTTGCTCAAAACCATAGGGTTTTCAACTGACCCATGCTTTATTGCTGAGTAGTTGAAATGGTTGTCAATTGACCATGGATTTTTTCTTTATGGATTCCAAATAATTGGCTAGTCCACATGTATATGGCTTGTGGTAAAGGCAGTGGAAAACCATATTTGGTAATCAGTTAACCAAGATGATTTTCATCAAAATAATTGGCTAGTCCTGAGCAAACGGCTACAGGTAAAGACATCTCAAATCCGTTTATAGCTGATGATTTGCTAAAAATCATGTGGTTATCAGTGTACCTTTGAACACTTGGCTACTCCAGTAGTGATGGCTATTGGTAAAGAGACATCAAATCCATTTATTTTCAATGATTCACCTCTCACAGGAGTTCACACACCTGGAAGTGATGAGAATAGTATGAAACTAATTTGTTTTGATGTACATTTAGTCATTTGTTGCTGCAAAGAATGGAGCTTTCTTATATGTGCTGATCATAGAGATTATGCTGAAGATGATTCTTTGCTGGTGCTATCTTATTACAATCCTCTTGGTATGTTATTTTAAAGATCTATCAAGAATCTTGAATTTAACTGGGTCAAATTCAAGATTAGGGGAGGATTGTTGGGAATTCTGTGAAGTAAGAATTCTGCTGCTGTTTCTGCTGAAAGGATTCTGCTGAAGAGTTGGTTTCTGCTGAAGCAGTATATCTGTTGAAGACTAGTTTCAGCTTTATTAGTTTCTGCGGATATAGTATTTCCGTATTTTATGTAATGTAGTTTGGATATGCATAAGTTTATTTAGGATGTGATAATGCATATCTTTTAGAAGTTTTAGAATATACGTTTCTTGTGAAACGGTTTAGGGTTCCTTGACTATAAAAGGAACACACGGTTTATGTATTGAATAACTTTTAGAGAATTCTTAATATTATTAAAAAGATCCATAGAGGATCAAGAGTTCTTAGTATCAAGCTTGTGTTTTGTTTCCGCTTTATAAATACAAGTTGCAGAGATTGTCTATTAGTGTGTTATTGATTACAGTGACATTACTAATGATTCTAGAGTGCTCAAGAAGATCTATCAAGGTCTATATAGTTTCAACATTCCTTAATACCATTCATGGGGTGTCGTACTTAACTCCCCAATCCTATGAGTGCCTACTTCACTCCTATGTCGAGCCGGCTAAGAAGCTCCTAACATGGGATCATTAGAATTTACTCATGCATTAAATACAACCAATAAAACCTAGTACACATCGGTTCATGTTTCCTAAGACGTTCAAGCATGTTACCAATTGGAGATCTGCCAGTTTTCTTAAACCTAACATTGAAATCATTCATCCAATACAACCATAAACAAGTAATCAACACATAATCAACATCTAGGTTTCATTAGATCTAAGCAAAAACAAGATAAATATAGCATAGCATGGTGGAATCAAGACAAGCACAAGATACAGACAACCAACACATAGACATATTGATTGAATTAAAAGAACACTTATCTCAATTACACATGTAAGGGTTCAAGGTCTGAAAACCCTTGAAAAACCTGTAAAATTCGTATATGGTTTGGCCTTAGGGTTTCTCCAAACTTGTTCCTTCTAATGAATGAAAATTAGAAAACTATATATAGAAAATTGAGTCTGACGGCGTCAAGACCAACCTTGTGACGCCGTTATCTCGCCGCCAAAAGAATTCTCGGACTGCCTTGATCTACATCTGACGCCGTCACGTTATACATTTTGCCAGGCCGTCACGTATTTAACTCTTGACGCTCTTCCTTGTGACACCTTCATTTCTGTACTGGGCCGTCATGATTTTTACTCTTGACGCCGTCAGGATAATGCTCTTGATGCCGTCACACACTGTTCCCAGCTTGGAAAATTAAGTCTTTGGCGTTTTCTTCACATTTATGCTCCAAAAACGTCCGAATTGCTTCCTTTTCCAGATTTCACTCCCAAAGTACCTAAAATCACAAAAGGAACGATTTAGGGCAATATTTGATCAAATAAATTCAATTCCGGGCTTAACTGACCCCCTAAAAGTGGTTCATTTTTCGCCTCATCAGTGACGGCCTAGAAACTTCATGAAGGCGTCACGTAGGCCGTCACGTGTAAATTGTCACAACTTGCGCGCGCGGTAGCTGACACCGTTTTGGTTATAACTTTTGCATACGAACTCGGATTTAAGCGATTCAAAAAAGAAAATGATTGGGACGAAAAGATCTACGATTTGGTGAAGAAAAATAGTTCATGACGCCATCAAGGTTTGGATGACGCCGTCATGATCGGGCCGGGCAGAAAATAACCTATAAATATAACATCATAACTTCACTTTTTGTAAGCCCTAAAGCCTAAGGTTGATTCATGGGTTTAGGTAGGTGTTTTTCCAGCAACTTAGAGGGTTTCAATCACTCCATAAACATCATGTATTGGTTTGTTGATTCTATCATATTATGTTTTCCATTATCATTGTTGATTGCACTTCTTTGATGATGTTTTGCTAATTCACCTTGTGTCTACTTATGATTGTGTGAAACTTGTGTATAATTAATTAGATCTCATTGATTTCTTGTTGATGTTTGTGTCTATCTCCATCAATAAGGGCTTGTTGATGTGTGTGTCTATCTCCATCAATTAAGGCATGACAACTTCAATAGATCTAGTTGGTTTAGTTTATAATTCTTGTTTCCTATTGATTCTTGTTTTGATTGAATGTCTCATCAATGTTAGGCTTAAGAAAACTGGCAGATCTCCATTGTGTAACTTGCTTGAACGTCTTAAGAAACATGAACCGATGTGTACTAGGTTTTTATGGTTGTATTTAATGCATGAGCGAATTCTAGTGATCCCATGTTAGGAGCTTCTTAGCCGGCTGGACATAGGAGTGAAGTAGGAGCTTATAGGATTGGGGAAGTAAGTACGCCACCCCATGAATGGTATTAAGGAATACAACCCGTCAATTAAAACAAGGTTTTACAATTCAAAAGGTAGAATTGGATAGCTAGCAAGGAGTAACATATCATGGGTAGACATGCTTCACTTATCTTGTAGAACCTTAGTTTAGTTTTCTTGCACATTAGTTTAATTAGTAGCTTTTGGGTTAGTTGATTAGCAACTAATTCCGCCCCTTCTTCCAAAAACCGAGATTTTCACTTGCTTTTCATAAAATATAAAAACACAAAAAGAATCATCCTTCACCTTTAGACCTAGTTAGATCAATTTCAATCCTAACGACACTATTCCTGGCTGAACGATCAATCCCCCGGTACTTGTTACTATACTATACTACAACGATCAGGTACATTGCCTAGTGGGGGTTGTAAGCTTCTCGAGATCCCTCGAGAGGTAAAGCCTGGTGCAATTCCCACGCATCAAGTTTTTGGCGCCACAGCCCGGGGAATAGTTATTGTTTAGGTTGAATTTGATTTTTATTAGGTCTACTCATTAGATTCCTATCAAGTGAGAATTTTTCTTTTTACTTTGTAGCTTTCTCGTAGTCTATCTTTTCTTTGTGATTTTGTATGTAATTTGCTTCAAATGGACACTTCACTTAGACTTCTAAGATTGCAAGATATGGTTGAGTGGCTAGAACAACAAGAAGTGCAAAATACCTCATTTAGAGACACCTATGAATCATATGAGCCTTCACCTAGGATAGATTCTTATGAACAACCTCCATGTTTAGGATCTCGTTTTAGTGAGGCTAACAGAAAAAGTTACCTAGTTTTCCAAGGAATTATGGATAGAGCCGTATCAATAAACCATAAGTTGGATGAAGCACTAGGTTTGTTATTATCACTACCTAAGGATATAGGTGATCGTGACACGTGGAATGATGAGGTAAGTAACATAAGCCCACAAAATACTCAACCATCATTTGAGGCACACACACCGCCCGTGACTTACCCAGAGGAAGTAGAAGAAACTTTAGGAATTCCGATGGAGGTAGAACCCTTGGACCAGGCACCACTTGAGGATATAGGTTTGAATACTTGTAGTGATAACCATACTCCTATTTCTAGGGAATTTCCTAGTGTTGATGAACCGGAACCTCAATCTTTACAGACATTTCCATCCTTAGATATATTTCTAGGAGACAAAAAAGGAACCGACCCACCCATTCACTCACCCCCTTCACCTCACGTGGCATATTTCCACCCTAAGGGTGTGTATCGCTACTTCCACCCGCACTTAATCCTAAGTGTAGGGAAAACCTCCCATATTTCCGTTAAATAAGGGTAGAGTCAGGCTCGTGACTTGAACAAAAACAAGCGCTTATTGGGAGGCAACCCAAGCTTTATTTATTTGTTTGTTTGTTTGTTTGTTAGATTTTATTTGTTTCCGTACGCATGCTTTATTTTTATTGTTTGTGTTTTATGTTTCAAAGTAAATTGTGAAAATGCTTTATTTTGTTTTTAACTTCGTCTTAATTGCATATAAAGGTATTTTGCAAAAGATAAGTGTAAGGGAGATCCAAATTTGTTTATAAGAACGAAATTGAGCATGAACCACAACAATACTAAATGGACATGTGTATTAGCACTTGTTAGAGTCAAATGCTTGTATCGAGTCATAATGATGTTTTGCAGGATTTTCCAGGAAGTAGGACATAAGTTTTTTCAGAAATTTTCCGGAAACTTAACGTAAAGATTTCTGCAGGTCACTTCTGACGGGGTCATGAGCTTACTCTTGACGGCGTCACGTGTAAAAATCTGGAAATTTTACCGGTTTTGTTTTTCTAACGGAGTCTTAAAGTTTTTGTTGAATTGTTAAGTTTTATAATCTCCAGGAAATCTGCAAACTTCATTCCACAAGCATTATATCTTATTTTGTTTTCTAGGATTTAGTAACTTATGTAGATTGCCGCCGATTTTATGCGAGGTTGCCTTGTCTGTTTTCTCAGGATTTACAGGTTATGTATGACAAGAAGATGATTATTTTTCTGGAAGGGAAGCTTTGATTGTTCGTTTGCTTGGAGGAAGATTTAACCTGGCCACCTTATTATCCATATCGAGCGAATCAGGGGAGTATTTGATTTCATTCGTTTTACTTATTTCACTTTTACATTCTTTACTTGAACATTGGGGACAATGTTCATCTTAAGTGTAAGGGGAGGGTAAAATGATGATACCTCACAAATACACTTTCGCTTGAGTTTGTTTGTTTGATAGTAGATGTGTAATAAAACTATGAGAAATACTTGTTAGTGCAATTTTAGCCCCAAATTTAAAATTTTTTTACAACATTTAGGAGTGAAACTTTAGCCATAGCAGGCAACTCATGGATAGGAGATTGTATGACTAGCACAAAACCGTACTTTCAGAAAAATTTTCCACCCAAATATGTGAGGTTCGCCTTTAGATTTGATAGGAAAAGCATTTACTATTAGTGCTTATGAGTGTACCGGTAGCATTTAGATTCTAGAACTTGTGTTAGTGATGCATCCCGAGACCGCTAGTTAGACTACATTCGTGTAGTAGGATTTACTACATGATAAGAGGCATTAGGATAACCCTTGTGTTACACCCGTATCATAATTACTTGACCACTTAAGTCATATTACTTGGCTAGTTAAGTCAACTAATTTTTCCCACACCTTAGCGTTGTACTTATTTTTAGTACACGAAACCCCTAGTACACCCCTTCGAGCCTATCTTTTCGTTTCTAACTTTAAGCATTTTACTTAAAGGAAGAATTTGTTACACCCCACTTAAATGTAAACCCAAATTGCCTTTGCCTTCCGTGTATGCGCTCATCTTTAGTGCATTATTGTTATTTGTTAAACCCTAAGTTAATTATCTAATTGATTACATGGTTGCTAAGTCGAGTCATATCCTAGTACATATTATTTTGGGACGATTGTGACTCATGGGTAAAGTACTTATTTTATGGAGTAATGGGGAAGAACATAATATTATTACCCCCGTATGTGCGTTAATCTTAAAAGTACTCCAAGTGTTTTGATTATCTTAATTCGAGTCACTAGATTAGTTTATTGTAAAGTATGTAAAAATTAAAGTGTAAGGGGAATGTTCATTCCCTATGATGTATTATTTTGGATGGTAAGGTAAGAGTGTATGCAAAAAAAAAAAAAAAAAAAAAAAAAAAAAAAAAAAAAAATCGAAAAAACAAGAAAAAAGAAAAAATAAATATATAGAAAAAAAAAAGAAAAAACATACGGACTACCATCCCTTTTCATTCTATGTTCATTTATTGTTTTTGTTATTTTTCATTTATTAGCTTAAGTCGAGTCTAGTCTTGGCTTAGCAACGCCATATTGTACATATAATTAACCAAGATTGTTAACTCGCCACCAGTAAATACTGCCTATATCCAACAAAACCGTGTATTTCATATCCCTACACCTAACATTACAACCCTTTAAAAGACCTCTTTGATAGTTTATCCTAGATGCTTACGCCATGTGGTGGAGGTTTGATCCTTTCCCAAGCCTATGGTAATCTATTTTGCTATGACAGGTAGTGAGAGATATCTTCCGTTTCCATATTGTAATTTATACTTTATTACACCCGAGAGATGTGAGTATCTAAACACTATTTGTGAGGTGCTAGTGTATGACCTCCGTGCTTGTCTTTGGTCTTTAGTGGAACGATTATTTTTTGTAATTACTTTTATATTAGTGTTAAATGACCCCTAACTTGTTTTTTTATTAGAATAAAAGCGCATTTGCTTGAGGACAAGCAAATCTCAAGTGTAAGGGTATATGATGAGGCGAAAAATGAACCACTTTTAGGGGGTCATTTAAGCCCGGAAATGAATTCATTTGATCAAATCTTGCCCTAAATCGTTTCTTTTGTGATTTTAGGTACTTTGGGAGTGAAGTCTGGAAATGGAAGCAATTCGGACATTTTTGGAGCATAAAAGTGAAGAAAACGCCAAAGACTTAATTTTCCTTGCTGGAACAGTACCTGAAGGCGTCACCAAGGCCGTCACTAAGGCCGTCACGTGTGTTGGTGACGGCCCAGAAACTTCATGAAGGCGTCACGTAGGCCGTCACGTGTAAATTGTCACAACTTGCGCGCGCGGTAGCTGACACCGTTTTGGTCATAACTTTTGCATATGAACTCGGATTTGAGCGATTCAAAAAAGAAAACGATCGGGACAAAAAGATCTACGATTTGGTGAAGAAAAATTGTTCATGACGCCGTCAAGGTTTGGCTGACGCCGTCATGATCGGGCCGGGCAGAAAATAGCCTATAAATATAACATCATAACTTCACTTTTTGTAAGCCCTAAACCCTAAGGTCGATTCCTAGGTTTAGGTAGGTGTTTTTCTAGCAACTTAGAGGGTTTCAATCACTCCATAAACATCATGTATTGGTTTGTTGATTCTATCTTAATTATGTTTTCCATTATCATTGTTGATTGCTCTTCTTTGATGATGTTTTGCTAATTCACCTTGTGTCTACTTATGATTGTGTGAAACTTGTGTATAATTAATTAGATCTCATTGATTTCTTATTGCTGTTTGTGTCTATCTCCATCAATAAGGGCTTGTTGATGTGTGTGTCTATCTCCATCAATTAAGGCATGACAACTTCAATAGATCTAGTTGGTTTAGTTTATAATTCTTGTTTCCTATTGATTCTTGTTTTGATTGAATGTCTCATCAATGTTAGGCTTAAGAAAACTGGCAGATCTCCATTGTGTAACTTGCTTGAACGTCTTAAGAAACATGAACCGATGTGTACTAGGTTTTTATGGTTGTATTTAATGCATGAGCGAATTCTAGTGATCCCATGTTAGGAGCTTCTTAGCCGGCTCGACATAGGAGTGAAGTAGGAGCTTATAGGATTGGGGAAGTAAGTAGGCCACCCCATGAATGGTATTAAGGAATACAACCCGTCAATTAAAACAAGGTTTTACAATTCAATAGGTAGAATTGGATAGCTAGCAAGGAGTAACATATCATGGGTAGACATGCTTCACTTATCTTGTAGAACCTTAGTTTAGTTTTCTTGCACATTAGTTTAATTAGTAGCTTTTGGGTTAGTTGATTAGCAACTAATTCCGCCCTTTCTTCTAAAACCCGAGATTTTCACTTGCTTTTCATAAAATATAAAAACACAAAAAGAATCATCCTTCACCTTTAGACCTAGTTAGATCAATTTCAATCCTAACGACACTATTGCTAGCTGAACGATCAATCCCCCGGTACTTGTCACTATACTATACTACAACGATCAGGTACACTGCCTAGTGGGGGTTGTAAGCTTCTCGAGATCCCTCGAGAGGTAAAGCCTGGTGCAATTCCCACGCATCACGTAGTCACGATATGCATTTAATAATGACAAATATATGTCACACACTTGACGAGTGTGACAAAATGTCATATATGGTCACACTAAACCGTAGAAACATGATTAAGTGTAACAAAAATTTGATACATATGGTCACGCAAGTTAATATGTGTGTCTAAAGTTTAGTGTGTATTTGCTTGCCAAATCCTAATGTGTATAGTCACACTTAATTGAAGCACGATCATGTGACTATAGGCTTTACAATAGTCACACCATATCACAAATGTGTATCTAAATGATGTTTATGGCCACATTATAAGGGTAGTATATGTGACCAATACATTCAAAATAGTCACATTGTGAAATATTCATGTGACTATTATTTATAACAAAGTGTGAAGTCATGAGTTATCATTAACCTTGATATTAGTCACATTGAGTTTTTGTGTGACTAAATCATAGTCATATTTTGTCACACATTACTTAAGCATAGTCACAATTCGATAAATATGGTCACACATTTCTGATAACTTATTTAATTTGATATTAACTTAATTGAGTTCAGTCTATTAGTCATGACTACACATTGACTACTTTTTCAACCATTATTTTTTCAACAAAGTGCCTGAAATTGAGAATATTTCATACTAAACACTGTTTTTTTTCAACTCTGCACTATATAAAGGCATAACCACATACATGAAAACTGCAGATACAAGACAACTATAACAAAAATATGCAGGGTATTTACTACTGCTAGTACATAGTTAATACTACTAGTACACAGTTTATGCTGCCAGAAGTTATAGTTTTGTATAATCTGGAATCCTTTAAAAGAGTATTCGCAAGTACGAACTAAACAATTAACACAACAACAACAACATAAATCCTTTAAAAGAGTATTTGTAGCAAAATAAAAGCTTAAATAGGTTCTGCAGACAAAAATAAATCCCTAAACAGAGTGTTACAACTTGAGAATGACACGTGCTTCACGTTGATTTTCGTATAACAATACCTTCACAGTCGGTTCGATAGTAGGCATCTTTTGCTTGTGGATTTATTCGCGGCAATATGTTATCATTTTGCTCGTGAATGACTGTACTAAATTCCTCATCGACATCGTCATACGTATCTTTGTAATTCTTGGTAGGTGTTTTAAAGACAATAGACAATTTTTCATCTGTCTGGTCTTTCACATAAAACATTTGTCATGCTTGTGAGACTAATATGAACGGATCATTCTTGTGGCCTAAATTATTCAGGTCTACTAATGTGTAACCAAGAGTATCGCGTTTGATCCCACCATTTTTTGAATTAACCCAATCACATTTGAAAAGAGGAATTTGCCTGAAACTGTAATCTAGTACCCATATCTCTTGTAAAATACCATAATAAAATGCTTTTCTTGTGGTTGCAACTTCTTTGGATATGTGAAGATCTGCTGCCTCAACACTAACCCCACTGTTCTGGTAAACTATGCCATCATTAGTTTTCATACGAAATGTATACCCATTGATGTTATATGCCTCGTATTTCACTACGTCGGCGCGTGGTCCAAATGATATCCACCTCATAGATTCTGATACACTATCTTTGGATATCACTAACTCTCTCTCAACCTGAATTTCATTACAAGTATATATTACCTTTAAATTGCAGGAACAACTCACTTATATTTATCAACAAACAAACAAGTAGTATAAACAACATACGAGTAATTACCTCTTCGTGTAACCACTTAGCAAAAGATTTAGTGTGCTCATTCTCCAGCAATGCCATTTTTTTTACCCGGGTATTTTATTTTCAAAAATCGCTTGTGTCAGCTGAAACAAAATAATGTATTTGATTATTATATTTGATACAACATTTTAAGCAACGAAATAGACATGTGTTAGTAATACTTACTCGATATACGGCACAATTTCATCTGTATTATGTATTAGATACAAATGTGCTTTCTGAAAGACATCTCTGGTAAGTACATTTGATTTGTCGGCCGACAATGGCTTTTCATCCTCATTTTCATTGGTTACACATTTATCAGTTGGGATACCAATAGTTTTCATGATTTTATGATACTCGCTAAAAAACTCTGTTGTTTCTTCCGCGATAGTCTCCTCAGCAATGCATCCCTCTGGTCTATTTCTGTTTCGCACATGTCCTTTAATAACCTTCATACATCTTTCGAAGGGATACATCCACCGAAAGCATACGGGAACCACATAATTTTACATCCCTAGTTAGGCGCACTGTCAAGTGTATCACAATATCAAAAAATGACGGAGGAAAGAACTTCTCGAAAAGGCACAGTGTCACAACAAGTTCTTGTTGCATCTTATCTGGTTCTTGCAAGATGATTTCTTTCCTACATATAGCTTTAAAGAAAAAGCAAAACCTGATAATAGCAAATCGTGTGGGTGGGTGCATGATTGAACGTATAGCAATGGGCAAAAACTCTTGCATTAGCATGTGATAGTCATGCGATTTAAGGCCAATGAGCTTCTTATCATTTTGGCTGACCAAAATAGAGAAATTTGAACAATAGCCTTGTGGTACCCTGATGTTGCTTAGCGTTTCACAAAAGATGTCTTTTTCAGCATTCGTTAATGTGTAACCTGCTGGAGGTAGTGTTGTTTTGTCTGCTTCTTTTCTAGCAAACAACTCTTTTTTTATCCCCAACTCTTCTAGATCCAATCGAGCATTCATTCCATCTTTTGTCTTTCCAGGAACATTCAGCAAAGTTCCGACTAGACTCTCAGTAACATTCTTTTCTACATGCATGAAGTCAATACAATGTGGAACAGCATTATGCCTCCAATACTTTAGCTTTCGATACCAAATATTGAATTTCTTCCAATATGGTTCATTTACTTGGCTTGCACTACCCTCTGCTTCTGTTGTTTTCCTTTTCTACGTTGTAATCTTCCCACCACTGCCTCTCATATCTTTTTGGTTATTCGAGGTGTTATTCTTTGTTCGTTTTCCTTTTCCCCACTTATTTTCAATTAGTTGTACCTCGTTGTGTATTTGTTCACCAGTCAATGGAGTTGGAGCATGCTGAAAATCTTCTTTTCCATTAAACGCCGCCGTTTGCTTTCTGAACACATGGATGTATGGTAGATATCGTCTGTGTCCATCATAACTTTGCTTGGATGAGGCGGAAAGTCTAACACAGTGTGTATCTTTCCTACATACTACACAACCTTTGAATCCACTATATGGGCAGCCACATAATGTACCAAGTGTAGGGTAATCATTTATCATCCATAACACAGCGGCATGCAGTTTTACCTTTTTTGTACAAGCATCATATGTATCAACCCCATCCTCGAATAAGGTATGCAGATCATTAACCAACGGTTCTAAAAATGTGTCAATATCATTTCCCAGGTATCCCGATATCAACACCGAAAGCATGATAAACTTTATTTTCATACACAACCATGGAGGAAGGTTGTATACGACAGATAAAACTGGCCATACACTGTGATGCCTAGTTCTTGAGTTGACGTCAACACCATCAGCCAATATTCCTAGTCGTAGATTTCTCGGATCTTCAGCAAAGTGGGGGAATTTTTCATCTATGGTACGCCATTCCTATGAATCTGCAGGGTGACGTAAAACACCATCTGTTACCCTCCTTGTTGCGTGCCATCTTAGATCTTCTGAAATACTCTCTAACTTAAAGATTCGTTGCAGTCTTGGTATAATTAGAAAGTACCACATGACCTTTGCCGGAATGTTTTCATACACTTTACGTGTCTTATTATCCACCTTCCATCTTGATATCCCACAAGTTGGACAAATAATCAACTCCTTGTTAGTCTTCCAGTAAAGAATGTAGTTGTTGCTACACACATGTATCTTTTCGTATCCTGATCCCATCATTCTCATTAGTTTTTTTGGCCTGATAAGTTTTTTCAACCATTTCGTTACCAGCACGTAGCATTTTTTTTATCAATCCTAGTAATTCAGTAAAGAACTTATCAGAAGCTCCATTGATGCGTAGGGATTGCACCAGGCTTTACCTCTCAAGGGATCTTGAGAAGCTTACAACCCCCACCAGGCAGTGTACCTGATCGATGTAGTATAGTATAATGACAAGTACCGGGGGATTGATCGTTCAGCTAGGAAAAGTGTCGCTAGGATTAGAAAACCTAAAGATTAAGTCTAGAAATGAGGGATGATTCTTTTTGTATTTTTATATTTTTTAGAAAGCAAATTAAAATCTCGGGTTTGAAAGATTTGGGCGGAATTAGTTGCTAGTCAACTAACCCAATACTAAGATGCAATCAAAATAAAATACTAAAAATGAAATTAAACTAATTATACTAAAGTTGTGAGCAATAAGTGGGAGAAATGTGTTTACTTAGATTTCACTACTCCCTAGATATCTTTTACACGTTAATTACTTGTTATAGTTGCGTGGATGACGGATTGTATTCCTTAATACCATTCATGGGGTGGCGTACTTAACTCCCCAATCCTATGAGTGCCTACTTCACTCCTATGTCGAGCCGGCTAAGAAGCTCTTAACATGGGATCATTAGAATTTACTCATGCATTAAATACAACCAATAAAACCTAGTACACATCGGTTCATGTTTCCTAAGACGTTCAAGCATGTTACCAATTGGAGATCTGCCAGTTTTCTTAAGCCCAACATTGAAATCATTCATCCAATACAACCATAAACAAGTAATCAACACAAAATTAACATCTAGGTTTCATTAGATCTAAGCAAACACAAGATAGATCTAGCCTAACATGGTGGAATCAAGACAAGCACAAGATACAGACAACCAACACATAGACATATTGATTGAATTAAGAGAAGACTTATCTCAATAGCACATGTAAGCATTCAAGGGCTGAAAACCCTTGAATATACTGTAAAATTCGTACAAGGTTCGGCCTTAGGGTTTTTCCAAACTTGTTCCTCTCTAATGAATGAAAATTAGAAAAATATATATAGATTTTAGAAGGTGACGGTGTCAAGAACAAAGGTCTGACGCCGTCATATCGCCGCCAAATAATTCCTCGGACTGCCTAGATCTGGATCTGACGCCGTCATGTAGTCCTCTTTTGCAGGCCGTCACACAATTAACTCTTGACGCTCTTCTTGTGACGCCTTCAGGTTTCTTCTGGGTCGTCATGGACTTTACTCTTGACGCCGTCAGGAATGTCCTCTTGACGCCGTCATACACTGTTTCCAGCATGGAAAATTAAGTCTTTGGCGTTTTCTTCACTTTTATGCTACAAAAATGTCCAAATTGCTTCCTTTTCCAGATTTCACTCCCAAAGTACCTAAAATCACAAAAGGAATGATTTAGGGTAATATTTGATCAAATAAATTCAATTCCGGTCTTAAATGACCCCCTAAAAGTGGTTCATTTTTCGCCTCATCATCCATACTTACCCTTCAAGTTGAGTAGTTTAACTATTGCGGACAACTTTGTGAAGTCAAGACATCCTTTATAAAGTGGCTTCTCCGCGTCTAATAATAGTTTTTGAAACTTGGCAAGGTCATCCTCATCAAAATTTTCTTTCGTAGCATTAACCATTTCTACTGTTGCTGGGCCCTCTGTTGGAATTTCTGAATGTGACTTCATGTCGAAATCCGTGTTGTCAATAAACTCTGTTTCTGCATTATCAGGTATTTGGGCTGTTGTTGCTTGCTCATCCTTTTCTCCATGTTTATCCCATTTTTTGTATCTAAGATTAATCCCGTTAGAGAATAAATGTTACACCACGTCATCCACTGTTTGCTCTATTTTGTTTAAACATGTGGTACACGGACATGGCATCTTAAGCTGTCGTATATTAACTTGTGGGTTGATGTTCTTCGTCTTCTACAAGTTGTGTAGTGCATACTTAATAAACGCTGCTACTCCATCAATATATTGTTTGTTGATCCTACTAGTTGTCATCCAAGACTTGTCCATGCTATTATTGTTGAGGTCAAATGATAACGTATATATCCTACAAGTTACAAGTTAAACCAATATAAGCATATATGAAGCTTTAGATTGATCAAGTTCTAATGTCAAGTCACAAGTGTCTAGCTAATTAATAAGCTAGGTTTACAATAAGAATTGCAACAACACAATGGAATGAATGTATTGGGCATCAATCTAATTAAGCTTCAAATGTCAAATATGAAAACGTGTATTAAGAAAAATGTGTAAATTACAACATGTTATCTTTATTGTGTTGTTGGTTAATTAAACGATTCGGCCAAAAACACGATAAGTTAATATTACCAAAGAAACAAGAAATAAACAAATCCATAACAAATAAAATTGACAATGAAAATGAATAATAAGTTAAAATTCCAACATGATGAATTCCTAATTCAAAAGAGTACCTAATTTAGATCTAAATGAACCTCCCTCCATTGTTGATGGCCGGACAGACAAGTAATATGATAGATGGTGACTGGTGAGTGGTGATTGGTGAGAAATGTGAGAAACATGGGTGGAGATGGAAATAGGTGGAGGGAGAATTCAAAATTTGGTGAAAAAAATATAGAGGGTGATGCGGGGGGATTGCACTAGGCTTTACCTCTCGAGGGATCTCGAGAAGCTTACAACCCCCACCAGGCAGTGTACCTGATCGTTGTAGTATAGTATAGTGACAAGTACCGGGGGATTGATCGTTCAGCTAGGAATAGTGTCACTAGGATTAGAAAACCTAAATACTAGTTCTAGAGATGAAGGACGATTATTTTTTGTATTTTTATATTTTTTTAGAAAGCAAGTAAAAATCTCGGGTTTGAAGGATTTGGGCGGAATTAGTTGCTAGTCAACTAACCCAATACTAAAGATGCAATCAAAATAAAATACTAGAAATGAAAATAAAACTAAATTAAACTAAGGTTGTGAGCAATAAGTGGAGAAATGTGTTTACTTAGATTTCACTACTCCCTATATATCTTTTACATGTTAATTACTTGTTATAGTTGCGTGGATGACGGATTGTATTCCTTAATACCATTCATGGGGTGGCGTACTTAACTCCCCAATCCTATGAGTGCCTACTTCACTCCTATGTCGAGCCGGCTAAGAAGCTCCTAACATGGGATCATTAGAATTTACTCATGCATTAAATACAACCAATAAAACCTAGTACACATCGGTTCATGTTTCTTAAGACATTCAAGCTTGTTACCATTTGGAGATCTGCCAGTTTTCTTAAGACTAACATTGAAATTATTCATCCAATACAACCATAAACAAGTAATCAACACATAATCAACATCTAGGTTTCATTAGATCTAAGCAAACAAAAGATAAATCTAGCCTAGCATGGTGGAATCAAGACAAGCACAAGATATAGACAACCAACACATAGACATATTTATTGAATTAAAAGAACACTTATCTCAATTACACATGTAAGGGTTCAAGGGCTGAAAACCCTTGAAAAACCTGTAAAATTCGTAATAGGTTAGGCCTTAGGGTTTCTCCAAAACTTCTCCTCCTCTTTATGAATGAAAATTAGGAAACTATATATAGAAAACTAAGGCTGACAGCGTCAAGAACAAAGGGGTGACGCCGTCATCTCGCCGCCAAAAGAATCCTCGGACTGCCTTGATTTACATCTGACGCCGTCATGTATTACGTTTTTCCAGGCCGTCACGTATTTAACTCTTGATGCTCTTCCTTGTGACACCTTCATTTCTGTACTGGGCCGTCATGCAATTTACTCTTGACGCCGTCAGGATGGTACTCTTGACGCCGTCACATACCGTTCCCAGCTTGGAAAATTAAGACTTTGGCGTTTTCTTCACTTTTATGCTCCAAAAACCTCCGGATTGCTTCCTTTTCCAGATTTCACTCCCAAAGTACCTAAAATCACAAAAGGAACGATTTAGGGCAATATTTGATCAAATAAATTCAATTCCGGGCTTAAATGACCCCCTAAAAGTGGTTCATTTTTTGCCTCATCATATACCCTTACACTTGAGATTTGCTTGTCCTCAAGCAAATGCGCTTTTATTCTAGTCAAAATACAAGTTAGGGGTCATTTAACACTAATATAAAAGTAATTACAACAAATAATCGTTCCACTAAAGACCAAAGACAAGCACGGAGGTCATACACAAGCACCTCATAAATAGTGTTTAGATACTCACATCTCTCGGGTGTAATAAAGTATAAATTACAATATGGAAATGGAAGATATCTCTCACTACATGTCATAGCAAAATAGATTACCATAGGCTTGGGAAAGGATCAAACCTCCACCACATGATGTAAGCACCTAGGATAAACTATCAAAGAGGTCTTTTAAAGGGTTGTAACGTTAGGTGTAGGGATATGGAATAAACGGTTTTGTTGGATATAGGCAGTCTTTACTGGTGGCGAGTTAACAATCTTGGTTAATTACATGTACAATATGGCGTTGCTAAGCCAAGACTAGACTCTACTTAAGCAAATAAATGAAAAATAACAAAAAACATAAAATGAACATAGAATAAAAAGGGATGGTAGTCCGTATGTTTTTTCTCTTTTTCTTTTTCTATTTTTTTTCTTTTCTTTTTTCTTGATTTTTCGATTTTTTTTTTCTTTTTTTTTTTTTTTTGCATACACTCTTACCCTACCATCCAAAATAATACATCATAGGGAATGAAAATTCCCCTTATACTTGAATTTTTACATACTTTACAATTAACTAATCTAATGACTCGAATTAAGAAAATCGAAACACTTGGAGTACTTTTAAGATTAACGCACATACGGGGGTAATATATTATGTTCTTCCCCATTACTCCATAAAATAAGTACTTTACCCATGAGTCCCAATCGTCCCATAACAATATGTACACGGATATGACTCGACTTAGCAACCATGTAATCAATTAGATAGTTAACTTAGGGTTTAACAAATAACAGTAATGCACTAAAAATGAGCGCATACACGGAAGGCTAAGGCGATTTGGGTGTACATTTAAGTGGGGTGTATTCTTCCTTTAAGTAAATTGCTAAAAGTTAGAAACGAAAAGATAGGCTCGGAGGAGTGTACTAGGGGTTTCGTCTACTAAAAATGAGTACAACGCTAAGGTGTGGGAAAAATTAGTTGACTTAACTAGCCAAGTAATATGACTTAAATGGTCAAGTAATTATAATACGGGTTTAACACAAGGGTGATCCTAATGCCTCTTATCATATAGTAAATCCTACTACACGAATGTACTCTCACTAGCGGTCTCGGGATGCATCACTAATGCAAGTTCTAGAATCTAAATGCTACCGGTACACTCATAAGCATTAATAGTAAATGCTTTTCTATCAAATCTAAAGGCGAACCTCACATATTTGGGTGGAAAATTTTTCTGAATATACGGTTATATGCTAGTCATACAATCTCCTATCCATGAGATGGTTGCTATGGCTAAAGTTTCACTCATAAATGTTGTAAAAAAATTTAAATTTGGCACTAAAATTGCACTGACAAATATTTCTCATAGTTTTATTACACATCTACCATTAAACAAAACAAACTCAAGCGAAAGTGTATCTGTAAGGTATCATCATTTTACCCTCCCCTTACACTTAGGATGAACATTGTCCCCAATGTTCAAGTAAAGAATGTAAAAGTGAATTAAGTAAAACAAATGAAATCAAATACTCCCCTGATTCGCTTGGTATGGATAATAAGGTGGCCAGGTTAGATCTTCCTCCAAGAAAATGAACAATCAAAGCTTCCCTTCCAGAATATAATCATCTTCTTGTCATACCTAACCTGTAAATCCTGAGAAAATAAACAAAGCAACCTCGCATAAAATCGGCGGCAATCTACATAAGTTACTAAATCCTAGAAGACAAGGTAAGATATAATGCTTGTGGAATGAAGTTTGCAGATTTTCTGGAGATTATAAAACTTAATAATTCAACAAAAACTTTAAGACTCCGTTAGAAAAACAAAACTGGTAAAATTTCCAGATTTTTACACGTGACGCCATCAAGAGTAAACTCGTGACGCCGTCAGAAGTGACTTGCAGAAAATCTTATGTTAAGTTTCCGGAAAATTTCTGGAAAAACTTGGTCCTACTTCCTGGAAAATCCTGCAAAACTTCATTATGACTCAATACAAGCATTTGACTCTAACAAGTACGAATATACATGTTCACTTAATATTGTGGAGAATCATGATCGGTTTGTTTCTTAAAAACATATTTGGGGTTTCCCCTTACACTTATCTTTTGCAAAAATACCTTTAGGTGGAGTTAAGACTAGGACAAACAACAAAGTAAAGTATTTCCACTTTTTAGTTTAGAAACATGATCTACCAACAATAAAAATAAAGCATGCATACGGAAGCAAATAACAAACAAACAAAAATAAAAATCACACAAAACATGGGTTGCCTCCCAAGAAGCGCTTGTTTTTGTTCGAGTCACGAGCCTGACTCTACCCTTATTTAACGGAAATAGGGGAGGTTTTCCCTACACTTTGAATTAAGTGCGAGTGGAAGTAGCGATACACACCCTTAGGGTGGAAATATGTCATGTGAGGAAAGAGTGGTGGATGAATTATATGCTCAAAGGGGTGTGCTTCTATCATCATAACCTTACCTAATTTAATCGGGTTAATGGGCGGATTAAGATTTTCTCTCAAAAATGGATCATTTTCTATCAACTTCGAGAGATTACTAGTTGGGAATCCATCTTGACCTAATAAACCTAGTTTAAACCCATAATGTTTCTTATGATCAATTATGAATGGGCGATGTAAGTATGTAAGGTCATGTTCCACTCCTATGTCAGCTTCCTCTCTACAAGGCTTAGAGTCTACTACCTTTGTCCTAAGACTACCCGGACTATATGGTTTAATGGGTGGATCGGAACCTATTTCAATTCCTAAATTTTCATCCAAGGATGGAAGATTAGGTAACGGTTTTGGTTGAGGCTCTGGTTCATCAAAACTAGGAACTTCCCTAGAACTAAGAGTAAGGTTATCATTATAAGAATTCAAACCTATATCCTCTAGTTGTGTTTGGTTCAAGGCTCTACCTCTATTGGGGATCCTATAGTCTCTTCTACTTCTTCCGGGTAAGTCACGGGCGATGTGTATGCCTCAAATGATGGTAGGACTTGTGGGGTACTTAGTGGGCTTGGGTTTTCTACTATCTCTTCCATCACATCAATATCACCTATGTGTTCATCTTGTATTATGGTAGTGCCTAACCATGACATGCAACTAGGTGGCTCGACACTAATCTTTTTATTCCCAAGCAAACTTTTCGATTGAGCCTTCCATATTGAAAATAGGTCTACACTTACGTTTTTTGGGTCCCATGTTCCACTTCTGTATTGGGCGTGAATCTCAAAGTTTTCCCATGCGTTTTTTACATCATACTCTCAAAACTCCCCATCTGTTACATAGTCAAGCCTCATTTGGGTTTCGTAGTCGATACGAGTGTGAAATAATTGAAGTAGAGGCAATAAATCAATACCATAGTGAAGG
Organism: Artemisia argyi; assembly: GCA_030686995.1. NCBI lineage: Eukaryota > Viridiplantae > Streptophyta > Magnoliopsida > Asterales > Asteraceae > Artemisia > Artemisia argyi. The sequence continues at coordinate 145,644,909 of CM060686.1, forward strand.
ACTTTTTGTAGTAAGTATTTGAAACGAGTCCATGCATCGGGAAAAGATTCACCATGATGTTGTCGAAACATCAAGATGTCATTTTGAAGTGAAAAGGGTAGATTTTGTAGTGGGTTTGGTCGATTGGATGAAAAATTTGGTGGATTCGCGTTCTCCATAATGGTGAACGGAAAAGTCAATGGAAATGTTTTTACAAACAAAGACACAAAGAAAAGATAGACTAAAGAGAACCTAAAAATAAAAATAAAATCTTACTAGAAAGGAATCTAGCAAGTAGACCTAATAAAAAGAAATTCTAACCTAGACAATACCTATTCCCCGGGCTGCGGCGCCAAAAACTTGATGCGTGGGGATTGCACCAGGCTTTACCTCTCGAGGGATCTCAAGAAGCTTACAACCCCGACCAGGCAGTGTACCTGATCGTTGTAGTATAGTATAGTGACAAGTACCGGGGGATTGATCGTTCAGCTAGGAATAGTGTCGCTAGGATTAGAAAACCTAAATACTAGTTCTAGAGATGAAGGACGATTATTTTTTGTATTTTTATATTTTTTTAGAAAGCAAGTAAAAATCTCGGGTATGAAGGATTTGGGCGGAATTAGTTGCTAGTCAACTAACCCAATACTAAAGATGCAATCAAAATAAAATACTAAAAATGAAAATAAAACTAAATTAAACTAAGGTTGTGAGCAATAAGTGGAGAAATGTGTTTACTTAGATTTCACTACTCCCTAGATATCTTTTACATGTTAATTACTTGTTATAAGTGCGTGGATGACGGATTGTATTTCTTAATACCATTCATGGGGTGGCGTACTTAACTCCCCAATCCTATGAGTGCCTACTTCACTCCTATGTCGAGCCGGCTAAGAAGCTCCTAACATGGGATCATTAGAATTTACGCATGCATTAAATACAACCAATAAAACCTAGTACACATTGGTTCATGTTTCCTAAGACGTTCAAGCATATTACCATTTGGAGATCTGCCAGTTTTCTTAAGCCTAACATTGAAATCATTCATCCAATAAAACAATAAACAAGTAATCAACACATAATCAATATCTAGGTTTCATTAGATCTAAGCAAACACAAGATAAATCTAGCCTAGCATGGTGATGAGGTGAAAAATGAACCACTTTTAAGGGGTTATTTAAGCCCGAAATTGAATTTATTTGATCAAATATTGCCCTAAATCGTTCCTTTTGTGATTTTAGGTACTTTGGGTGTGAAATCTGGAAAACGAAGCAATTCGGACGTTTTTGGAGCATAAAAGTGAAGAAAACGCCAAAGTCTTAATTTTCCTTGCTGGGAACAGTAGGTGACGGCGTCAAGAGCAACATCCTGACGGCGTCAAGAGTAATTTGCATGACGGCCCAGTACAAACATGAAGGCGTCACAAGTAGAGCGTCAAGAGTAAAAGACGTGACGGCCTGGAAGACCATAACACATGACGGCGTCAGATGAAGATTAAGGCAGTCCGAGAAGTATTTTGGCGGCGAGATGACGGCGTCACCTATTTGGTCTTCACGCCGTCACCCTCAATTTCCTATATATAGTTTTCTAATTTTCATTCATAAAAAAGAGAGAAGTTGGGAGAAACCCTAAGGCCGAACCTATTACAAATTTTACAGGTTTTTCAAGGGTTTTCAGCCCTTGAACCATTTAATGTGTAATTGAGATAAGTGTTCTTCTAATTCAATCAATATGTCTATGTGTTGGTTGTCTATATCTTGTTCTTGTCTTAATTCCATCATGCTAGGCTAGATCTATCTTGTGTTTGCTTAGATCTAATGAAATCTAGATGTTGATTATGTGTTGATTACTTGTTTATGGTTGTATTGGATGAATGATTTCGATGTTAGGCTTAAGAAAACTGGCAGATCTCCAAATGGTAACATGCTTGAACGTCTAAGGAATCATGAACTGACGTGCACTAGGTTTTATTGGTTGTATTTAATGCATGAGTAAATTCTAATGATCCCATGTTAGGAGCTTCTTAGCCGGCTCGACATAGGAGTGAAGTAGGCACTCATAGGATTGGGGAATTAAGTACGCCACCCCATGAATGGTATTAAGGATTACAATCCGTCATCCACGCAACTATAACAAGTAATTAATGTGTAAAAGATATCTAGGGAGTAGTGAAATCTAAGTAAACACAATTTCTCCACTTATTGCTCACAACCTTAGTTTAATTTAGTTTTATTTTCATTTCTTGTATTTTATTTTGATTGCATCTTTAGTATTGGGTTAGTTGACTAGCAACTAATTCCGCCCAAATCCTTCAAACCCGAGATTTTTACTTGCTTTCTAAAAAATATAAAAATACAAAAATAATCATCCATCATCTCTAGAACTAGTATTTAGGTTTTCTAATTCTAGCGACACTATTCCTAGCTGAACGATCAATCCCCCGGTACTTGTCACTATACTATACTACAACGATCAGGTACACTGCCTGGTGGGGGTTGTAAGCTTCTCAAGATCCCTTGAGAGGTAAAGCCTGGTGCAATCCCTACGCATCAAGTTTTTGGCGCCGCCGCCCAGGGAATAGTTATTGTCTAGGTTAGAATCTCTTTTTATTAGGTCTACTTGCTAGATTCCTTTCTAGTAAGATTTTATTTTTATATTTAGGTTTTCTTTAGTCTATCTTATTTCTTTGTGTTTTTGTTCGTAACTCTTCACCACCCAACATCATGGACGATGGGAACATCTTGGAACCCGTCATCCCACCACAACAAAACCCACCACTAAAACCTCTTAGGCCCCAAACCTTAGGAGAGTATTCCCGACCTAGCCACCAAGGCTACCGAAACACCATTGAGCTCACCGGAGCCAATGTGACCCCCTTGCGATCCGACACCATCCGGTTGGTGCAAAGCGGATGTGCATTCCATGGACTTCGTTCCGAAGATCCAAACCAACATCTTAAGGACTTCCTAAAAATCGTAGATTCCATAGACCTAGATGTTGAAACTAGAGAGACAACCCGATTACGCCTATTCCAATTCTCTCTACGGGATCAAGCTAGTCAATGGTTTGAGCGTTTACCCGCGGGATCCATCACCACATGGGATAATCTCACCAATCGCTTCCTTACTCAATTCTTCCCACCGGGGAAGACTGCAATGCTTAGAAATGACATTTTGATGTTTGAACAACATCAGGGTAAAACTTTCTACGAAGCATGGGCCCGCTTTAAGGATCTCCTCCATAAGGTCCCTCATCATGGTATAAACCTTTGGTTATTAGTTCAGATTTTCTACGACCATGTTGACTATCACACTAACGTACAATCGATAGGGCCGCGGGAGGTAAACTGCGTGATAAGAATGCCGAGGAGTCCTGGGCAATTATTGAGGAGCTCGCCGCCGATAATCAAGAGATGTGGGAGTTTAATCATACAATAAAAGCGGCCATCAATGCAGTCTCAACATCTGGAGGAACCACCGAAATCCCCGATGAACTCCTGTGCAAACTCGAGGCAAAAGTTGACTAGTTTGAGGAAAGGCAAAGGAGACCTTTAAGTCCTAGGCGGGCTACTGTCAATTCTGTCTCGAAACCGACTTCAACACCATTATCAGAGTCACCCTCTAGAGAAAATGTCGAGACTTTTCAAAACTATGCTCCACCTTATTCTCCTACCGAGGAGCTTAGCTTAGAGTTTGAAGCTAGGATGAGAGAATATATGGCAACTCATTCAGATCGGCTTGCTAGATTCGAGGAAGTAGTTTATAAGCAAAAAGAGGAGATGCAAGAGAAAATGAATGAGATGATGAGTCTATTAGAGGAGTATGCTAACCAGAGAACCCCCGAAAGAATGCTACTAAGGAAAGAAAGCGCTACTCCCACTACCCAATTTGTTAATTCCATCACAATTGTCCACAAGGATAACGAGAAGGTAGAAGCCCCTACTAAACAGACCTTAGAAAAGCCACCAAAATCCCAACCCTTGAGTCACTACCTGAAACATGATATAAACAAAAACACCATAACAAATTGGATTAAGCGTGACGGGTGTAACCAACCTTCCAAACAGGGTACTGAGAAAGAGGAAAAGGGAAAAGATGAGTATGATACGTTACCTGGGGAGTCAATATTCGAGAGGCTATTGGTACAAAAAGTGGCAACTAAGCAGATAGCGTGTGGAAACTTTGAGATACCAACTAGCATCGGGGATTTGAAATATCTTAATGCTTTCGCCGACCAAGGATCGGAAGTAAATCTTATGCCCCTAACTATTTACATCCAACTAACGTCAAAAATGCCAGCCCCTACTCGTGTTAGGTTGTCCCTAGCTGGACACTCGTACGTATACCCCCTAGGGATCGCAGAAGATGTATTAGTTAATGTCACAGGATTCATGTACCCCGTTGATTTTATGATCATCGATGATAAGGGAGATGGATGCATGCCAATAATCCTTGGAGCACCAATCCTCGCCACCGCTAGAGCTGTCATTAAGTATGAAGGTAGGAAAATTGAGCTTAAATCTGGAAAAAGAAAGATTAGCTTCTCCATGACTCCGCGAAGTGGGCATGAGAATTCGAGTTGGAGAAAGCTCAAAAACAACATTGACACGACACCCATTCATGTTCAGAATAAAATTCATGCATGGGAGGCAAGAATCAAAAGCTACAAGGAGGCTAAATATGAAAGAAGCAAAAACAATAAGGTTCAGGTCGAATTCGAACACACGCAACCCGCAGAAAATCATTTACCATTTGGGGAAGGGAACTTGGTACTCTTGAGACACTTGGAAACAACAATACCACCCGATAAACCAAGTCCTTGGTGGTATGGGCCTTTCACACTTGAGAGCATGAACCAAGATGGGATGGCTAACCTGAGAAGTGAAGTAGGTGGAGAGGTGATTGCAAGTATCGACAGGTTGAGGAACTACCACCACAATAGTAATGATCACAACTACATGGGGTACATCATCTCAAGGGATGAGGTCACGTAGTAACCCATCACCTTGAGTCTAGCTACAAGACTCGTAAATAAATAAAAGCGCTTCTTGGGAGGCAACCCATGCTTTGTGTGATTTTTATGTTGTTTGTTTGTTTGTTATTTGCTTCCGTATGCATGCTTTATTTTTATTGTTGGTAGATCATGTTTCTAAACTAAATAGTGGAAATACTTTACTTTGTTGTTTTGGCCTAGTCTTAACTCCACCTAAAAGTATTTTTGCAAAAGATAAGTGTAAGGGGAAACCCCAAATATGTTTTTAAGAAACAAAGCGATCATGATTCTCCACAATATTAAGTGAACATGTATATTCGTATTTGTTAGAGTCAAATGCTTGTATTGAGTCATAATGAAGTTTTGCAGGATTTTCCAGCAAGTAGGACCAAGTTTTTCCAAAAATTTTTCGGAAACTTAACATAAGAATTTCTGCAGATCACTTCTGACGGCGTCAGGAGTTAACTCTTGACGGCGTCACGTGTAAAAATCTGGAAATTTTACCGGTTTTGTTTTTCTAACGGAGTCTTAAAGTTTTTGTGAATTATTAAGTTTTATAATCTCCAGGAAATTTGCAAACTTCATTCCACAAGCATTATATCTTATTTTGTTTTCTAGGATTTAATAACTTATATAGATTGCCGCCGATTTTATGCGAGGTTGCCTTGTTTGTTTTCTCAGGATTTACAGTTTATGTATGACAAGAAGATGATTTATATTCTGGAAGGGAAGCTTTGATTGTTCATTTTCTTGGAGGAAGATTTAACCTGGCCACCTTATTATCCATACCGAGCGAATCAGGGGAGTATTTGATTTCATTCTTTTTACTTTTTCACTTTTACATTCTTTACTTGAACATTGGGGACAATGTTCATCCTAAGTGTAAGGGGAGGGTAAAATGATGATACCTTACATGTACACTTTCGCTTGAGTTTGTTCTGTCTAACGGTAGATGTGTAATAAAACTATGAGAAATACTTGTTAGTGCAATTTTAGCGCCAAATTTAAATTTTTTTACAACATTTAGGAGTGAAACTTTAGCCATAGCAAGCGTCTCATGGATAGGAGATTGTATGACTAGCACATAACCATACTTTCAGAAAAATTTTCCACCCAAATATGTGAGGTTCGCCTTTAGATTTGATAGGAAAAGCATTTATTATTAGTGCTTATGAGTGTACCGGCAGTATTTAGTTTCTAAACTTGCGTTAGTGATGCATCCCGAGACCGCTAGTGAGACTACATTCGTGTGGAAGGATTTACTACATGATAAGAGGCATTAGGATTACCCTTGTGTTAAACCCGTATTATAATTACTTGACCATTTAAGTCATATTACTTGGCTAGTTAAGTCAACTAATTTTTCCCACACACTTAGCGTTGTACTCATTTTTAGTACACGAAACCCCTAGTACACCCCTTCGAGCCTATCTTTTCGTTTCTAACTTTAAGCATTTTACTTAAAGGAAGAATTTGTTACACCCCACTTAAATGTACAACCAAATCGCCTTAGCCTTCCGTGTATGCACTCATATTTAGTGCATTATTGTTATTTGTTAAACCCTAAGTTAACTATCTAATTGATTGCATGGTTGCAAAGTCGAGTCATATCCTTGTACATATTGTTTTGGGACGATTGGGACTCATGGGTAAAGTACTTATTTTATGGAGTAATGGGGAAGAACATCATTTATTACCCCCATATGTACGTTAATCTTAAAAGTGCTCCAAGTGTTTTGATTTTCTTAATTCGAGTCATTAGATTAATTTATTGTAAAGTATGTAAAAATTCAAGTGTAAGGGGAATTTTCATTCCCTATGATATATTATTTTGGATGGTAGGGTAAGAGTGTATGAAAAAAAAAATAAAAATAAAAAATAAAATAAAATAAAATAAATAAAAAAGAAAAAGAGAAAAACATACGGACTACCATCCCTTTTCATTCTATGTTTATTTTATGTTTTTGTTATTTTTCATTTATTAGCTCAAGTCGAGTCTAGTCTTGGCTTAGCAACGCCATATTGTACATGTAATTAACCAAGATTGTTAACTCGCCACCAGTAAAAACTTCCTTTATCCAACAAAACCGTGTATTTCATATCCCTACACCTAACGTTACAACCCTTTAAAAGACCTCTTTGATAGTTTATCCTAGGTGCTTACGCCATGTGGTGGAGGTTTGATCCTTTCCCAAGCCTATGGTAATCTATTTTGCTATGACAGGTAGTGAGAGATATCTTCCGTTTCCATATTTTAATTTATACTTTATAACACCCGAGAGATGTGAGTATCTAAACACTATTTGTGAGGTGCTAGTGTATGACCTCCGTGCTTGTCTTTGGTCTTTAGTGGAACGATTATTTGTTGTAATTACTTTTATATTAGTGTTAAATGACCCCTAACTTGTATTTTGACTAGAATAAAAGCACATTTGCTTGAGGACAAGCAAATCTCAAGTGTAAGGGTATATGATGAGGTGAAAAATGAACCACTTTTAGGGGGTCATTTAAGCCCGGAATTGAATTTATTTGATCAAATATTGCCCTAAATCGTTCCTTTTGTGATTTTAGGTACTTTGGGAGTAAAATCTGGAAAAGGAAGCAATTCGGACGTTTTTGGAGCATAAAAGTGAAGAAAACGCCAAAGTCTTAATTTTCCTTGCTGGGAACAGTACGTGACGGCGTCAAGAGCAACATCCTGACGGCGTCAAGAGTAATTTGCATGACGGCCCAGTACAAACATGAAGGCGTCACAAGTAGAGCGTCAAGAGTAAAAGACGTGACGGCCTGGAAGACCATAACACATGATGGCGTCAGATGAAGATTAAGGCAGTCCGAGAAGTATTTTGGCGGCGAGATGACGGTGTCACCTATTTGGTCTTGAAGCCGTTACCCTCAATTTCCTATATATAGTTTTCTAATTTTCATTCATAAAAAAGAGAGAAGTTGGGAGAAACCCTAAGGCCGAACCTATTACAAATTTTACAGGTTTTTCAAGGGTTTTCAGCCCTTGAACCCTTTCATGTGTAATTGAGATAAGTGTTCTTCTAATTCAATCAATATGTCTATGTGTTGGTTGTCTATATCTTGTTCTTGTCTTAATTCCATCATGCTAGGCTAGATCTATCTTGGGTTTGCTTAGATCTAATGAAACCTAGATGTTGATTATGTGTTGATTACTTGTTTATGGTTGTATTGGATGAATGATTTCGATGTTAGGCTTAAGAAAACTGGCAGATCTCCAAATGGTAACATGCTTGAACGTCTTAGGAAAGATGAACTGACGTGCACTAGGTTTTATTGGTTGTATTTAATGCATGAGTAAATTCTAATGATCCCATGTTAGGAGCTTCTTAGCCGGCTCGACATAGGAGTGAAGTAGGCACTCATAGGATTGGGGAATTAAGTGCGCCACCCCATGAATGGTATTAAGGAATACAATCCTTCGTCCACGCAACTATAACAAGTAATTAATGTGTAAAAGATATCTAGGGAGTAGTGAAATCTAAGTAAACACATTTTCTCCACTTATTGCTCACAACCTTAGTTTAATTTAGTTTTATTTTCATTTTTAGTATTTTATTTTGATTGCATCTTTAGTATTGGGTTAGTTGACTAGCAACTAATTCCGCCCAAATCCTTCAAACCCGAGATTTTTACTTGCTTTCTAAAAAATATAAAAATACAAAATTAATCATCCATCATCTCTATAACTAGTATTTAGGTTTTCTAATCCTAGCGACACTATTCCTAGCTGAACGATCAATCCCCCGGTACTTGTCACTATACTATACTACAACGATCAGGTACACTGCCTGGTGGGGGTTGTAAGCTTCTCAAGATCCCTTGAGAGGTAAAGCCTGGTGCAATCCCTACGCATCACATGGTGGAATCAAGACAAGCACAAGATATAGACAACCAACACATAGACATATTGATTGAATTAAAAGAACAGTTATCTCAATTACACATGTGAGGGTTCAAGGGCTGAAAACCCTTGAAAAACCTGTAAAATTCGTAATAGGTTCGGCCTTAGGGTTTCTCCAAACTTCTCCTCCTCTTTATGAATGAAAATTAGAAAACTATATATAGAAAACTGAGGCTGACGGCGTCAAGAACAAAGGGGTGACGCCGTTATCTCGCCGCCAAAAGAATCCTCGGACTGCCTTGATCTACATCTGACGCCGTCATGTATTAGGTTTTTCCAGGCCGTCACGTATTTAACTCTTGACGCTCTTTCTTGTGACGCCTTCATTTCTGTACTGGGCCGTCATGCAATTTACTCTTGACGCCGTCAGGATGGTACTCTTGACGCCGTCACATACTGTTTCCAGCTTGGAAAATTAAGTCTTTGGCGTTTTCTTCACTTTTATGCTCCAAAAAAGTCCGAATTGCTTCCTTTTCTAGATTTCACTCGCAAAGTACCTAAAATCACAAAAGGAACGATTTAGGGCAATATTTGATCAAATAAATTCAATTCTGGGCTTAAATGACCCCCTAAAAGTGGTTCATTTTTCGCCTCATCAGAGGGCTTTTCAAAAATTTTGGGGAGGACATACCAAAAAAGGGAGCCACATGTATCGAACAAGTGACCTCCACTTCAAAACACCAAAAACTCAACCATCTCCGCCCTTGGGTCTTTCACGCATATAAGTTATTTTATATTCCTCTTATAGAATATTTTTTCATTTTGTTACAAAATCTAAACAACTAAACTATAGAAACTGACTAGGATGGAATTAGGAAGGGTTTTGTTTAGTGGAAATGTAGCCAATAAGGGATAGTTCTCCATGGTTGCCTAGATGTTAGCATGTAGTTGCTAAGTCCAGAAGAATGGTGGATATTGAATCAGCTAGTTTCGTGAATGATTGTGTAGAATGTATCTGTTATATTGCATTAGTCAAATGAGTGTGTTAAATTTGACTACTTGTATAATGTTTGTAAGTTGCTGGTTCCTTAATTAATAAAATTCACCATTTCAGGAAGGAAAAAAGTGTAGAAACTGATATGGGCATTCCCAAGATCAGATACAAAGAAGAACATACAATCCAAACCTCTACAGCAGTTGTAATCTGACAAAAGGTGAATTATATTACTTACCAAAAGTTTTTTTACAACATTAACAATTGCTGATATGGACATTCCCAAGATCAGATACAAAGAAGAACATACAATCCAAACCTCTACAGCAGTAGAAACTTCAGAAGTATAAACTTGATCTTGTTGTACCATCTTAGCCATTTCTTCAACATTATTAGTAGCATCAGTTTCTCCCAAAAGTGGGTGAAAGTTTTATATGCAAAATCCTCCCACTTTCATTACTTTACTTTCACTTTATTTCCTAAATAAAACTTGAGAACACAACAAAAAATACTTTCATTTTCTTTCCCTCTTTTTACTCAACTTGAGAACATAGTGTAACTTTTTTGTCACTTTTTGCTGACTTCTTTTTTGATGCAGACTGGCTTGAACCTTCGCAACATCTTCTGGCCAATCATGATCCATTCGGATGAGCATTTTCCAGGGATGAATGATTATAATTCTTGACAGAACTATAAATACATTAGTCACCAACGAAGACTAGCCTCAATGGAACATGATTGACCTGAAGAAATCTACAAAATTTTGTAGTACAGTTGTGTAATGTTATCACAACCTGAGTACCAACTAAAAAAGCTACTTAAACACAAATAATCTAATTAACTTGCAAACATATCCATACATCAATTTCAAGCAACCATTAATAATCCATCCGAACCCTTAATAATCCATCCCAAACACTCTATAACATCTATAGCATACAATAAGAATCAAGCAACCCTTAATAATCCATCCGAACCACACAAAAAATATAACCTAATCAACTTAAAAATCTTATTAGCAAACAATTAAAAAACTAATACATGAATGACTTGATAAACACCCAAATGGATGCCTGTATCGATGATAAAACAATCAAGCTCTTATATAGAGCGTTTATTTTGATTATTTAATGCTTGATGCCTGTAGTGGCTGATGGTGGTGGTGGTGGCTGGTGGTGGTTACTGCTGGTGGTGGTAGCTGGTGTGACAACTGGCAAATTAGGGAGCCATTTTGAAAACCCGCATTACGTTAAAAGTTCGTTTATAAATTTATGTTTGAAATTTTATTCGTAACGAACTTGTAAAACCTATATTGTGGTTGATTATATTAAAAATCTTTATGGAATCGAGATTTGGATTATCGATGTGACATGAATTTATTTTGAGATTTTCATTTGCCACTACGTTGACTCCGGCACTAGATAACCTAACAAAAATTTAATGTTTCGAATTTACGGTTCGATTATATAATTATTTTGAACGTCTCGTGGGATATTAAATAATTTGGAACGAGCTTGGTTTGAGAATGTCGAAACACTTTGAAAAGTTTACGGGTTTGGCCTTGCATTTTATAACTAGCCACTTTACCCCCACACTAATAATATTATTATTATTATGACTATTAATATTTTTTTTTAAATAATAATAAAATAAATAAATAAATAAACTACAAACTGGTCCTTGTGGTTGGGCCAGTTCACACACAACCAAACACACACCCTCACTACTTCATCTCATCTCTCTCCCCCTCTAATATCAAAACCCTAGCCGCGACCTTTGGTCGGTCGTCACCATCACACCGCCGCTCTCTACCATACGCGACCGCCACCACCTCAACCCTCTCATCACCCTCTTTCTTTTGGTGTACTACACGCGTGACCCAAACACCCCTAACCCCTCGTTTGAGTCACCACCGCCACCTAAAAAACCACCACCACCATTAATATTTTGATTCTTCAAAGAATATTGAGCATGGAGTCGTCTTGAAGGTAGGAAACCACAAATTTCATTTTTGTGTGCCTCGATTTTGGTTTGAAACCGTGCATATGCGGATTTTTTTGGTTAAGCTTTGTAAAATATTGATGGGAAATGACATTTTGATGACAAAACTCCGTTTGGTATCCGGGTTTATGGGTTTTCATTGGTGTCGACTTGAAACCGTGAGCCATGGCTCTTGGCTAGGCTTGGTTCGAGTCTGGTGGCTCATTTTGTTGATGGGTTTTGACCAAGTAATGTGGTGTCAAGAGTTTTGGTACTTTGGAGTTGTTTGTGGATTGATATTGGGTCGACTTGGTGCTTGTTGTTGTTGTTTGATATTGCCAAGGGGTCCGTTTGGCAGGTTTGTTAGTGCTCTGGTGAGCTTAATCCGAGACCAAGAGGTCTTGGGTTTGAGTCTTTGTGACTCGTGGTCTAGCCGAGACCCAAGTGGGTCTCTCGGATCGGGTTTGTCCTGGTAAACCAACCCGGATTGCGTGTAACTAGATGACTTTTGTTTCGGTTCATGTTATCGTTATTGTTGTTGTTGTGGTATGTTTTGGTATTGGCATTGTTGATGTTATTGTTGTTTGCTTGGGAGCCGAGAATTAATGGTATAATGGTTGTTTTGTGGAGTTGTGGACAAGAATGATATGGGGACCGATGGTGAGACGGTCAAATTAGATTGACGGAGATAGGTTAGTTGGGTGCCGTAGTCGGACCCTATTGTTGTAGCACGTGATGTGGGAATTGTTGGACGGAGATGGATTACTTGGTTGTATTTGTTATTATTACTTGGACTTGGACAATGAGCCGAGAGTGATGACTCGGACATGTAACCATCTATATAACTCGATAATTATTTATAATCAAACATAAATAATAAAACTCGTAAGAATATTATTAATAATATAAATGTTTATATAAAAGTATATAGACATGAAAACGTATATATAACTATATAAGTGCGTATATTAAAAATAAAACGATCACGAGTAATATTATAATAATGTGATGATATATATTGTACTATGTGAATAGTGTAATAAATGTCAGGAACGTTATTATAATTAAACATCTATAAATGACGATGAAATCCATAACGTTGGATAATTATATTAAATAAAGTACCTTTTTAAAAATAAACGAGGAAACTATCGAGTTATACGGAGTCGTGGTCACTTGAGTCCAAGTGGGCCATATTGTTTATTTTGTGACTTTTGTGTTTGTCACGGATATGTAACGTTAATAAATCCATTATCCATAACTACGTAACTTATTTGATCGAAAGATTAAATAGGATCTATTTAGTTATATAAAATGAGTATATTAATGGGAATTGTATCCTACGACGCCCATAGGTTGTGGTATGTGTATGGGGATAATGGATTACTAAATATCTCGTGAAGTTTGCCAAGTTGACGAATTTGGTAAGCTTGACGACGTAATTAGAGAATTTATTAAACTTTGATACATACCATATAGTACTATACGTGCTATGTGATCTAGGTTTTGGGTATGATCTTGGAATAATATATTAGGTAAATAAGTTGTGGAAGGATACCAAGTCGACGGATTTTGTAACACCCCCAATTCATGGATGCAGCGGAATTCGAAATGGGTGTTACTCGACGGCACAATAGTCACAATAATAGAAAACGAACTCTAATTGAGTCGTTTTAAAAGATTTATCATTCAAATTATATAAATATCAGAGATTACAAAATGAGGTCCCAGATGGTTCCATGTTTACAAATTACATTAAATGAGTTTTTGAATGATAATAAAATTTATAGCCCTCTTGAATATCCGTGCCCTTCCGTGCCATCCTTGATCATCATGGACCTGAAATACATGCTAAAGAGGTCAACACAAAGGTTGAGTGATATTCATAGAGTTTGTTTAATGGTTGAACACAATATGTTGGTAGTATGAGCTATAGACTCACACTAATGGTTGGAAAACAAAACAGGTAGGCTACGTTATTATACGCCCATAAAATGTAATATACACTAAGCTTATGACACCAAAACGTTAACGGGTACCAATATCAATCGGCGGAGTTATCCCGGTAGGTACTTTGCTAACATACCTAAATCTCAAATATTAGTGCATTTGTTTGAACTTAGTCAATACAAATGGGATTCGTCAATCCCAATAGGCCTATTCACAATATTCGCGCTCACTATTACTAGTGATTAAATGGTTCATAATAAGGGATATTGGTTTTAGCAAGGATAGTACTTAGTGATAATAAAACAATCAGGCAAGCATACAATTGAAAAGCATTGTGTTCGGTTTAAAATAGCATGTATTCCCCCCAAGGGTTTGTAAAACAATTAAGTAATGGAAAGTGGGGCTATGAACTCACCGTGAGTTGGATGATGTATAATGAGAATGATAGATATGCCGTGAGAACTTCTACGAGCAACCTAGAATAATTTTTGCAACTCAGGTTTGGAATAATGTCTAAGAATATGAAGAATTGCCTATATATGTCTTACATTTAGTCCATGATGTGGTACTTTGTATAGTGTAAGTATATGAAAAGAAATGGTTCATGAAACATGTATAGTTTATATATCGTTTACTACCGTTCGGGCCGACATAATTCAGAAGTCATGTTAGTAAACGTTCGAGGAGCCAGGACACTTTAATTCGTAAATCCACAACTCATCTCGACGGCTTACATAATGAACTCCTCACATGAGGCTCCCTACTATTGTAGTAGTTGATGAAATATATATATATATATATATATATATATATATATATATAGAGGTGGGATCTATTAAAAAAACCCACTTTGGAAGAAAAGTGGGAAAAGTATACAAATCACCCCTCCCTCCCCTTCCTTTTTCTCAACCAAACTACAAGGACCCGTTTGTAACTTTTTAAATTCTCCAGGGTTTATTTTGTAACATTTCCAAGGATCATATATAATGTTTAAATTTTTTCATTTTTTCCTTTCTCCGTTTAAATACTCTAATCTCAATCTCATTTTTTCCCACAATCTATTATCAATGATTATTGCTTATAATCTTCACACGATCAAGACAACAAAGACGATATATTATCAGATTCAAAAATCATCTCGTTCCAATGTCTCAAATCACTGATCAATGTAAGTTTTAATACCTTTTTTTATTATAATTTTGTTACTTTTTTTTTTTTTTTTTATCAAAGATCGAATATAAAGCTTAGGGTGTTAGTTACAGTTTTATTTGCACATATTAGTGTTTGTTATGAGATAGCTTTTTTTGTTTTATGAAATTTGCTTCGGTAATCATCATCTTTGCATATAATTGTACCAATTTTAAGAGTTATTGACATGATTCATTGTGTATAATAGTTTTTTGAAGCGAAATTGATAAATAAGTATATGGAAAACATGTTTACAAAAACTGCACACCAAGTGTTTGATAAAATGCCTGAATGAGATTTTATAACTGCGATGCACTAATTTTACACTGTTATGCCCTAATTTACATGTTAAAATGGCAGGCTCACAATATGTTTGGGGATTTACACGCTCACAATATGTGGGCAGGCATTGAAAAGACTGAAAACAGTGACAATGTCATGACGATCGGCATTACTTTTGGTTGTGCTAAGGATTCACCTGAACTATGTAGTCTTTGTTCTTGGAAGTGAACCTGCATCGGGTTACTTTTTTTTTCATTTGCGGAAGATAACAACAAAGATGTATATTTGTTATCTAGTAGTGGTGTGTATAGGATTGTTCCTCCAAGCCGTTGTGGATACACTTGTGACTTAAAAAGTACAACCACGGGCCCAAATCCAGCTCCACCATCCCCTCGTGGTTCAAGTGCAAACATGTTGAAGGGTTCAACCAAGATTCTACTGGTGCTCGTCTTGTTTTTCCTTGGGCTAAGATACTAAACTTTGTCATAAGTTAAAGAATACAAGCCAGCCTTTTGTTTTACACGTACAATGTATAAAGTATATTATCATGTATCATTTTTCCAGTCCTTTTTACATATATGTTGTAATATTAACTACAACATTGAGGTCTACTTATGCTTTCTTTAGTCTTGAAAGATACTTTACCTTTGTCTTAATTTTTGAAATAGACTTTGTATACTAAATAGGGTTAAGGGATTTGATTAATTACATTAAAGAAGTTGGTTGAACAACCATTAACCACTGCATAACAATTCTACTAAACAGGACTTGATAGATTACAAGATGAAATTTTGAAGCCACACTTGTGAAAGTTAAGTAGTTTTGCCCTATAAAGCATACTAAACAGGACATGACTTATTAAAAGTGTGCTTAAAAACATCATTATTACACCTCGCACACACATCACACACAAAATATTACCATTAAAAAAGGGAAAGATGCATCGTTTAGATTAAAATCCAACAAAATCTTTCCATCTAGCTTAAGTTCAACAGTACCAAAACATCCCACGCATGTGCAAATGTATATAATAAAAATCTATCTATGAAGGAAAGATCATAAACAAAAATAATCAAAGAATCCAAAAAGGAACTTTCTTGATCGGCCCACGCTTTTTCCTGAAGATATGTGTCATTTTCATCTTAATCATGATCAAGAAAACAAGTGGGTGTCATCCCATGTTGCAACATTGAGGCCGGCCATAAAGTTGTAACTTGTTCCAGTAACTCAAACGGATGCACTAAAGTGCCTCAAACGGATGCACTAGATTACCTCAAACGGGTGCACTTGAGTACCTCCCGATATGCAACGGGTGCACTAAAGTACCTCCCGATATGCCATTCTTTATAAAACGAACAGGACTCGCGTGAGTGGCCATAAGAGATGTCAAACCGCATATCATTAATAAAGCAAGGAACTTTCCTCCACTAATTGATCGACAACTGTAGTAACTTTAGTACCGACTTCAGTTCACTCGTCACCAGCCCTTTTGTCCTTACATGTTTTCCTTCAGACCCTGGATCAGAAACTGAACCTAATATGTGATGGGTAACTTCGACGTTGGTAACCCAATCCCATACCCGTATGGCTTCTGATGTAGTGTCCTTTAGTGTGGCTGTCCCAGAATGAACTTCTGCTTTAACCTGAATTACATAGACAACATGGTATTTTTAATGTTGGAAAACATGGACATATAAACAAGATAGTTGACTTGCATAAAGTTTAACAAATACAAAAAATACTACAATTGATAACAACCTTTTTATAATTACAAAAAAAAATAGTATCTTAAACAAAAATGTAAGTTACAAATGCAACCAGCCCACTTGGATTTGTGTACATTCGTGCAAGTCTACAGTCTACTATCTAATGGTCGCATAGTAGCAGTGAGATACAGTAGGCTAAGATCATGCTCTACCGGCTAGTGGATGCAAGAGCATCCGTAACAATCTATTAACACCACCAATCTGCTAACAAACAGATGCACCAATCTACTAACAAACAGATGCACCAATATAAGACACAACATTTAACAGGAGTACTATGTGAAACACTACCCATTTTTCCACTGATTATGCATACCTTGTAACATAAAAATGATTCTTATCATGCAATTACATGTCAAGCGCTTTATAATTTTACGTATATGATGATAAACAATGCCTACCATATAAAGGAAGAATGTATCATGCGAATAGCATTGTACAAATCTTTAGTTGCAAAGTACGCCTTAAGCTAATTGTTTGTAAAATACACATTAAGCTAATTGTAACATGATTAAATATAAACGAATGCGAGTGTGCTTAACAACCTACCAGGCGAACCACCAAAGCTAGGTCACTTTACCACATGGTTCAGCAACCGATTACCTTTTAACATCACATCATCACCGAATAATTTACAAGGATTTATGGGAACACACATCAGTTACTACTTCACTGCTACAATCACTAAGACTTGCGCTACAGCTTAAGAAAATTACGTTATGCACAAAAACCAAAATCTGTGTCTTTAAGACTTTTTCTCTTTACCTATTGTCTATGTTAACAAGCGCACCAATCTCTTAACATAGATGCACCAATCTGTTATCACAGATGCACCAATCTGCTAACAAATAGATGCACCAATCTAAGACACAACATTTAACAGGAATACTATGTGAAACACTACCCATTTTTCCACTGTATATGCATACCATGTAACATAAAAATGATTCTTATCATGCAATTACATGTCAAGCGCTTTATAATTTTACGTATATGATGATAAACAATGTCTACCATATAAAGGAAGAATGTATCATGCGAATAACATTGTACAAATCTTTAGTTGCAAAGTACGCCTTAAGCTAATTATTTGTAAAGTACACATTAAGCTAATTGTAAAATGATCAAATATACACGAATGCGAGTGTGCTTAACAACCTACCAGGCGAACCACCAAAGCTAGGTCACTTTACCACATGGTTCAGCAATCAATTACCTTTTAACATCACATCATCACCGAATAATTTACAAGGATTTATGGGAACACACATCAGTTACTACTTCACTGCTACAATCACTAAGACTTGCGCTACAGCTTAAGAAAATTACGTTATGCACAAAAACCAAAATCTGTGTCTGTAAGACTTTTTCTCTTTACCTATTGTCTATGTTAACAAGCGCACCAATATCTTAACATAGATGTACCAATCTGTTATCACAGACGCACCAATCTGCTAACAAACAGATGCACCAATCTAAGACACAACATTTAACAGGAGCACTATGTGAAACACTACCCATTTTTCCACTGATTATGCATACCATGTAACATAAAAATGATTCTTATCATGCAATTACATGTCAAGCGTTTTATAATTTTACGTATATGATGATAAACAATGTCTACCATATAAAGGAAGAATGTATCATGCGAATAGCATTGTACAAATCTTTAGTTGCAAAGTACGCCTTAAGCTAATTGTTTGTAAAGTAAACATTAAACTAATTGTAACATGATCAAATATACACGAATGCGAGTGTGCTTAACAACCTACCAGGCGAACCACCAAAGCTAGGTCACTTTACCACATGGTTCAGTAATCAATTACCTTTTAACATCACATCATCACCGAATAATTTACAAGGATTTATGGGAACACACATCAGTTACTACTTCACTGCTACAATCACTAAGACTTACGCTACAGCTTAAGAAAATTACGTTATGCACAAAAATCGAAATCTGTGTCTCTAAGACTTTTTCTCTTTACCTATTGTCTATGTTAACAAGCGCACCAATCTGTTAACACAAACGCACCAATCTGTTAACACAGATGCACCAATCTGCTAACAAACAGATGCACCAATCTGTTCACAAACAGATGCACCAATCTGCTAACAAACAGATACACCAATATAAGACACAACATTTAACACGAGTACTATGTGAAACACTACCCATTTTTCCACTGATTATACATACCATGTAACATAAACATGATTCTTATCATGCAATTACATGTTAAGCGCTTTATAATTTTACGTATATGATGATAAACAATGTCTACCATATAAAGGAAAATTACGAAAATTACGTTATGCACAAAACCAAAATATGTGGCTAGAACAAATTCATATTTCAGATTTCAGACTCACTTAAATGTCATTTTTATATACACAGTTCAGAATCTACACAGATGCCCTAATTTTACACAAATTCACAAAAATACTAAGTCTGATATAATATACCCAATGATGCACAAAATAACATAAAAATCGAACAATTAATAACTGTGTACTTACTTTAGTTTGAGTTCTCACATCCGATTCCTGAATATATAAAACTAACATAAAACTGATGGCGTAACATATTTCTTCATTTTTTCTGATAATTTGAAATTCAAAATATCTACTTTCACGATTATTTGGTGTTTTTTGATCGGTTTTAATGGTGCAGACAGTAGCGGTGACAGTGGTGGTGGTAACGGTGGAGACGCTGGTGGTGGTGACGATGCAGATGGTGGAGACGGCGGTGGTGGTGGTGGTCATGGTACAGAAGGTGTATATCCCTAAGATGACGATCTGATTGTGAATGAACTGATTGGATTGATATCCCTCTTTAGTTGATTTGTTTTTAATTTTTACCCTAAACTTTTAAGTATTTTCAAAATCTACCCTATAACTTTTTTTCTCACTTTCCTAACGAATTGCACTTTTCTCTAGAACCTTACCCTATATATATATATATATATATATATATATATATATATATATATATATATATATATATATATATATATATATATATATAAAAGTTTTGATCCGAAAAGTTACATGTCCAATATTTGAATAAACTTAGGAAAGTTTATCTTTACATGAAGATTGTTATTAGGGTAAGTTTCTTAAGTCTTGTATGACAATTACTTGTAATATCTCATGGTTCTTTAGATGAAGTAGATCCAAATTGTATATTCAAGTTATCGCCAACTCTTTGGCTCATGTTTTCGCCTAAGTAAGTTTATATGGTCATTTAGTCATGGCCTTGCCATGACCTTTGGTCATTGTTCCATGGTCTTGAGACTCAACCTTGGCTTTAGCCATGGTTGTGGTCTTGAATCTAGGTCATAAGACCTCTTGGTCTTTATAAACCATAACCATTATATAGTGACATATATATGTAAAATAGCTGTTAATAAACTGAGAAAAATCTCATTCGTTATTGGTTTTCTGGAGACGTGCTCCTGAGTTTTTGAAGAAAACGTGATTCCGGAAAACTTTCATGCTTTAACTTTTTCATGAAACGGAGCAGAAAGGCCTCTTTTTGCGTGTTTTATGTTCTATCACAGAAACTATTTTGGCAGTTTTGCCGTAAAGTTTTGGTAACTTCAAATGGTCATAACTTTTGACTCGTGTACTCGTTTTAGGTGGTTCAAATTGATATGGTTTCCTTGTTAGGTCCTCTTTAACAGTAAGTAATTGTCCAATATCATAGTTGTACTCTTTTGGTCGTGGTTCTCCAAGAAAGTCACTAGTTTACTTGTTTAAATAACTTAACTTAACAATCATTTACAATAACTTGTTTTACCCATTTTTATACATCATGGACATGATCACAAGACATAATATAGCATGAATGATATGTAAATAACATAAATATGATATTTAAGGAAGGAAGTATATTAGAGTTTGCTTACAACTTTAGCTTTCTACAAGAAAGGTAAGTAACATGTAAGGTAAGGACTTTGATTGACTTAAGCTTCACCCTACTTCACTTCAAGCAATCTTTCTACACTTGTATTCTTGAAAGAGAGATGATGAAAGTTGAGGTGACTTGAGTAGATTCAAACCAAACTAGAGTTTATATGTTGTTGTAGCACTTGATTTCATGCACAAAACTTGAAGTTAACTAGCAAATGGAATGGTGTTGGTGGGTGGTATGTGTGGCGTACAAAGAAAGGAGGAGGCGGGTATTTATATGCCAATGAGGAGGTTACAAACCTTGACTTGTCAAACCTTGGAGAGCAAGGTGAACACATGTAATAATCGAGGAGCACTTAGCATGAGATCAAGCCACATGGTGATGACTCCCCCCCCCCTATGGAGGTTTAGAAAACTTGGGGAGGAAGAGTTGGTTTTTGATGATATTATCCAAGCTTATATTGATAGTTTTGACTCCGTAAAATGCTAACCGTAAACGATTAAGCCATAATACGTAAAACCGGGTATCGTAAAAATACGAAACTTGGAAGAATGATTAAACTTGTCAAAATACTCCATAATAAAATATAAAATGAGTGGTAGGTTCCATTGGGGTGGTAAAACTCTGCTAAAACTGAAAACACGGGTCTAAAACGCGTAATACGTAAAACATACGAATATTGTGTAAAATTGAGAAAAGTAAAATGTTACTTTTCTAATATGATAATAATGATTTAAAATGACTTATAATATCTAGGCTGGGCTCAGTATAGTGTCGGTTGGTATTAAATGTCTTTTAGACATAAAACCGTAAGCCTAAAAATCAAGGAATGATTTTTGGTCAAAGGAGGAGGGAAAAATATGTTGACTTTTTCCAAAAATGTGAAAACTCAAATCGTCTTAGAAACGCGGTGCAGGTATAGGCTAAGGTTACGGCTGAGTAAAAACGCTTAAAAACAAAAATTCATGTTTTTCACGGCCGAGGTTTATTTGATCATGTTTTTCTTAGTCATGATTTATTCTCAAATAAATCATGAGTGTATCAAACATTTTTCTGATACGGGGAAAATTAACGCGGTCGAGTTTCGTTGTGCGTAGAATTTTTGAATGACTTTTTACCCTAAAACGTGTAATTCCTTAATAACTTTCGCGAAAATGATCTGATGAGTGTCAAACTTTTAATTTGCCATGGAAATGATTTATCACTCGAGGCCAAGAAACAAAAATCAAATTTCGGGAAAATTTCTGGAAAAATGAATAGTAAAAGTGAATAGTGAAATTTTTTGGGAATAGTAATTAACCTGAAATTGCGAATTGTTACAGATTTGATAAACTTTGATGAATTATTTAGGTAATATATTAGACTAATAGTAGACCCGTAGGTTGTTATTACTATTTCTTTTATTCGTGATTTCTTGATTTTGCGTTGTGTCGACCCTCCACCCGCTTGGATACCAAACGCCAAACTACTAATACGAGAATAATATGAGAAATGGATTTTCAGAAAGTAATATGGAATACGTTCGGGATTGGGAATAATTGATTTTGAGTAAATGATCCTGAAACGAGTTTATATTGTTTGGAAGTGCCGAGTCCGTAGTTGCCGTCTTTTAAGTTGTGATACATCTTACTTCTACCGATCTCTTCTTGCTGATTTCTGGACTTGAGGTGAGTCATAGCCCCACTTTTACTCTTGAACTTTGTTTTCAATACTTGGGGTGAGAAATGTGCAAATTATTTTATGTGGACTATTATCGCTTTTGTTTTTCAAAACTTGCTATGCTTATGGAACTAGGATGTTATGTCAACCTTAGTCACATAGTGAATTATCGCGTGTGGACTAAATATGGTTAGACGAATGTTACAACAACCATAGTCACATAGTGAACCATCGCGTGTGGACTAGATTTGGTTAGATGAGTTACATCTACCCTAGTCACATAGTGAACCATCACGTGTGGTCTAAATAATGGTTGGATTATGAGAATGGCTTATTTGAGGACTTTGTGGATGAACTAGAGTGTGCACCTATAGGATTTTGCGTTGAGGATTGAGGCCTAGTCTATCTAGCAAGCGTTTATCGTATATGTCCACTTGATTTGATATTGAATATAAACCTATGATCTCACCAGCGAAAGCTGACTTTTAGCACGTTTTCTCAGGTAATTAAGTAATGAACTTGGATGCTTGGATTGGAGGTTTGGCTTGGCAATGCGGCTAAGGATCTATTTTTCTAAAAACTCTGATATGTAATGTTGGACCTACTTTTATTACTTTTGGGCCTTACTTTGATAAATTTGGGATGAATGTAAACTTTAAAACCCCGTTTTGGTTGTGTTTTGCTTACGTTTACTTAATCTTGTTCTTTTATGTCTTGTGTTGGATACCAATCCCCGTAGCACCCCGAAAGCTTGTTGAATCTTCCGCTGTACCAAATTTTGGGGGTGTTACAGATTGGTATCAGAGCCAAGGTTATAGGGAACTAGGTAAATAAACACCTAAACTATAACCAATTTTTATAGAAAACGATCCTCGACCAATGCCCGCCAGCCCGCCAAGCCGAAGCATCTTCGATTATATTGAGGTATTATGAGATAATGAATTGACATGAGATGTTTTAGATGATCTGAGAATATGGGATATATTGATTATGTGATATGATGGTGTTTTGAGGAATTATATGGCTAAATGGTTTTATAAATGTTTAAGTAATGCGGTATTTGAAATTCTTTATTGAGATTATATAATTGAGATTTTATGATGATTTTTGATACGGTATTTTGAGTTCGCGGTTTAGTTGTTTTGAAACACTTACACCTACCCTATGCCGTTGTCACAGACTATGGCCTCCCGTACGTTCGATGCTACTGAGGATATTCTTACTGCCCCTTTCCGCCCAGCACAGATCACCATGGCTCCTGATGATCCCTACAGGATTGCCATGCATTTAGCTACTTCATCATCGACAGCAGCTACTTCTGCACCACCTACTACATCTACTTCTCAGGGACCCTCATCTTCTCTAAGGCTCCCTGGTACTTCGAGACAGCTTACTCTTCATCAGGCTTTGGCTCGTGTGGCTCCATGTTTTGCCCACCGAGCTACGATACGCATGTTTGTGCGTCCTTCGTCACCACCCATGCACATTGATGCTCGCGCTCTTCTGTCAAATGCACCACCCACATCATTGAGTCGTCATCCTAGATCACCTACCCCATCACCACACGATTTACCTGTTAGGAGACGACAATTGATGGAGTACTCTTCAGATGAGGAGGAGGAGGAGTACGAGGGTGAGGAGGAGGCTGATGACCCTCAGGAGGCTGAGCAGGGAGATGATGACCTATAGGAGGGTGAGGAGGAGGATGATCCTCAGGAGGAGGAGATGCCTGATGATCATGGTTTGCTAGCATAGCCAGCTCAGGCTGAAGAGCCTGATTCTCCGATACATCCGTTAGAGCCTGTTTCACCTGATCACCCATTCTTGTTTGATTCACCACCTGGTAGTCCCGTGGCATCGGACGCACCATCTGAGGTTTCTGCTGAGCATGCAGAGTTGGGTGAGACCGGTAGGATGTGGACTCAGATTACTGCTTTAGCTGAGAGGGTCACGCATATGTCCGAGCGAATTGATAGAGTGACTGTTGAGTTCATTGGAGAGTTGAGGATTGACTTGGTTACTACTTAGAGGAGAGTTACAGAGTTGAGGAGAGGCTTGATGGAGATCCATGAGCAGATTGAGAGCTTGCAGAGAGGTTTCATCACAGCTCGCGAGGCAAATCGCAAGCTGTGGCAAAGAAACACTAAGCTGGAGAAGGAGGTAGCAGACCTCAAGAGAGATAGCGATACCCATAGTGTGGAGTTAGGATCATTGTGGAGAGATCTGGATGGTTTGAGGCAGGAGTTGAGGAGCCTACGCCAGCGTAGTGGTTAGATAGTTGGATTATGTGGTTATGTTGCTTTCTGCACCGAGGAGTGTTCGGTTAGAAAAGCTAGTTATCTTATTTTGATGTATTTTCTGTTGGTTATTCGTCTCGTTTGGAACGATTAGTATCTTTTGTGTCTTCTGTAGTTGGAACGATGTTGGATCACTATTTGTATGGATGATGGTTATTACTATATGATGTTATATGTTTTTTGAATGTTATGGAAATTGAGTTCCTATTCGCCTTATTGTTGTCTTGTGGTGTATTGCTGATATTCTTTCCATGTCTTGGCTTCATTTATTCAATTCTTGTTGAGCGTATGATAAATGCTATCGGAGACTTACGAACCTTATATGATGTTTCAGATCAATGGCTGTACGACAAAACCCTGTCAGAGCTACCCGAACTGGAACTGCCGCGACTACCCCTGGTCGCCGAGGACACCGTCCTACTCGAAATGTTGAAAACCCTACTGCTGACAACCTGGACACCACCAACCGCAACAACAGGAATCAAAATGTTGATGTTCAGGGAGACAATAATCATGTGCCACCTAATGCACCTACTGTGGATCAAGCAATGATCAATCAACTTGTGGATCAACGAGTTGCTGAGCTACCAGCTGAGTCAAATCATTCCAACAACTCTGCTGGAACCTTTCCACCTGTTCATACTAATGGGTGTAACTACAAGGAGTTCCGAATCTGTGGACCCATTGAGTTTTTTTGAACTGAAGGAGTGGTCTACTTGGTCAGGTGGATAGAGAAAACTGAGTCAGTGTTCAATGTCAGCAACTGTGCGGAGAATGTAAAGGTAAAGTTTGCTTCTTTCACCTTTAAGGACGAAGCTTTAACTTGGTGGAACAATTACCGAAATTCGGTTGGGAGTGATGTGGCTTATGCTATGACTTGGAAGCAATTTAAGTCTTTGCTGCTTCAGACTTACTGCCCAAGGAATGAGGTTAAGAAGCTGGAGATTGAGTTCTAGAATCACAAAGTAAAGGGTACCGATATGGTGTCTTACAATCGTCGTTACCAGGAGTTAGCCTTGCTTTATGCCGATATGGTTAAGACTGAGACTCAAAAGATTGAGCGGTATACCGATGGGTTGCCTGTGGCTACAAGGAATGATGTGATTGCTGCTAGACCTGCAAATATCCAGGAGGCCATCACAATCGCTCAACAATTAATGGATTCGTTGGAATTGGAAGGAGCTGATAAGGATAAGAATGGGAATAGAAAGAGAGACCATCACTCTAAGGGTAAGGATCACCGAAACAAGCGACAAGCCGTTGCTAAGGGTTATGCTATTGGGGATGGAGATAAGAAGAACCAAAATGGTGATGCACCCAAGTGTGGTCGTTGCTACCAGAATCATTCTGGACGGTGTAATGTAATATGTCAGAACTGCTCAAGGAAAGGACACACAGCTAGGGATTGTAGGGCTCGACCTCTTGCTATGGTTCAAGCTACTCCTGAAGTGAGAA
Organism: Artemisia argyi; assembly: GCA_030686995.1. Classification (NCBI taxonomy): domain Eukaryota; kingdom Viridiplantae; phylum Streptophyta; class Magnoliopsida; order Asterales; family Asteraceae; genus Artemisia; species Artemisia argyi. The sequence continues at coordinate 145,671,235 of CM060686.1, forward strand.
GTAAGGTGGATGTTACTTGTTTTGGGTGTGGAAAGAAAGGACACTATAGGAATGAGTGTAGAGGATCGTAGAACCGAGGAAATCAAGGATCGGGTGGTAATGGGTACAATCATGGAAATCGTGGAGCTAGTGGAAACCGTGGACGTCATGACAATGAGGACTAACGTGTGGAAGCAGGAGCTGCTCATGGGAGAGTGTATGCACTCGAAAACGAGAGAGGAGAAGATCCGAACGTCGTTACTGGTACGTTCCTTCTCAATAATCATTATGCTTCCATACTATTTGATACTGGTGCCGATAGAAGTTTTGTGTCCACTACATTTGCACCATTACTAGAGAAACCCCTGATGGCCTTAGGAAATTGGTTATGATGTAGATTTAGCTAACGGAAACATAGAAAGGATTAAAACTATCATTCGCGGTTGCACGTTAAATTTCTTGAATCACCCTTTCAACATAGATCTTCTACCCGTCACGTTAGGAAGTTTCGATGTCATCATTGGTATGGATTGGTTGTCGAAGTATCGTGCTCATATACTTTGCGATGAGAAGATCGTGCGTGTGCCTTACGGAAAGGAGATTCTAAATATACAAGGAGATCGAAAAGGTTCGAGGAGCCCATCCCGATTAGCGGTCATTTCTTGCACTAAGTTACCGAAGCTAATGCAAAAAGGATGTTTCCTTTTCTTAGCTCAAATCTCTGAGAAATGAGGGAAGGAGAAGAAGGGAAAATGCATTAGAGATGTGCCTATAGTTCGTGACTTCCCGGATGTATTTCCCAATGATTTACCAGGAATCCCGCCTACTAGACAAGTGGAGTTTCAGAATGAGTTGATACCTGGTGCTGCACCCGTGGCACGAGCGCCTTATCGACTTGCACCCACTGAATTAGAAGAGTTGTAGAAACAATTAGCGGAGTTAGCCGTAAAGGGATTATAAGGCCAAGTTCTTCACCTTGGGGAGCCCTAGTTTTATTCGTAAAGAAGAAGGATGGATCGTTTCGTATGTGTATTGATTACCGAGAGCTGAACAAGTTAACGGTGAAGAATAGATACCCATTACCAAGGATTGACGACTTGTTCGATCAGCTTCAAGGATCGAGTGTGTATTCGAAGATCGATCTGAGATCGGGGTATCATCAACTTACAGTTCGCGAGGAAGATATTCTGAAAATGGCTTTCAGAACCCGTTACGGGCATTACGAGTTCCAAGTGATGCCGTTTGGGTTAACTAATGCACCGGCGGTATTCATGGATCTCATGAATCGGGTGTGTAAGCCTTACTTAGACAAGTTTGTGATCGTGTTCAACGACGATATTTTAATCTACTCGAAGAGTGAGAAAGAGCATGACGAGCATCTAAGACTCATCTTAGAATTGCTCAGGAGGGAGAAGTTGTATGCCAAGTTCTCCAAATGTGAATTCTGGATTCCAACCGTACAATTTTTGGGTCATGTGATTGATAGGCAAGGAGTTCATGTAGATCCCGCCAAGATTGAAGCTATTAAAGATTGGGCTGTACCGACGACCCCAACTGAAGTTCGTCAATTTTTGGGTTTAGCCGGTTACTACCGAAGATTCATTGAGGGATTTTCGAAGATAGCAAAACCGTTGACCAAATTGACTCAAAAGAATGTTAAATACGAATGGGGAGATAAGGAAGAGGAAGCATTTCAATTACTTAAGGAGATGTTGTGTAGTGCTCCTATCTTAGCGTTACCTAAAGGTAGTGAGGACTTTGTCATCTATTGTGACGCTTCTCATAAAGGTTTGGGAGTTGTGTTGAGGCAACGAGAGAAAGTGATAGCTTATGCTTCCCGACAGCTCAAGAAGCACGAGAAGAACTACATCACTCATGATTTGAAGTTAGGTGCTGTGGTTTTTGCCTTAAGGATATGGAGACATTACTTGTATGGAACCAAGTGTGTTGTGTTCACTGACCACAAAAGTTTGCAACACATCTTGAATCAAAAAGAGCTCAACATGAGACAGCGACGTTGGATTGAGCTGCTAAGCGATTATGATTGCAAAATCCGCTATCATCCCGGTAAAGCAAACGTCGTTGCTGATGCTCTTAGTCGAAAGGATAGAATACCACCGTTACGAGTTAGGTCATTAGGAATGACTATCGTATCGCCGTTACCGTCTCAAATATTAGAAGCTCAAACGGAAGCGTTGAAAGCAGAAAACTGACCTGCTGAGAATATATTTGGGATGGCAGAAAATGAGAAGGGATTTGTTAAGCGTTCTGATGGAATATTGTATTTTGGAGACCGAAGTTGGCTACCATTGTATGGAGGAATACATGAGTTAATTATGCATGAGTCGCATAAGTTGAGATACTCTATTCATCCTGGGTCTGACAAGATGTACCAGGATCTAAAGAAGTTATATTGGTGGCCAAACATGAAGGCAGATATAGCATTGTACGTCAGCAAATGTTTGACTTTCTCAAAGGTTAAGGCAGAACACCAAAGACCGTCAGGATTATTGACGCAGCCAGAACTCCCGGTTTGGAAGTGGGAGCGGATTACGATGGACTTCATTACCAAATTACCGAAGACAACTAGCGGTTGTGACGCTATCTGGGTAATTGTGGATCGATTGACTAAGTCTGCTCATTTCCTGGCGATTAGTGAAGATGATAGTATCGACAAACTTGCGAGGTTGTATGTGAAAGAAATTATTTCGCGTCATGGAGTTCCGATATCGATTATTTCTGATCGCGATAGCCGTTTCACGTCAGCTTTGTGGCGATCACTTCAAACTGCTTTGGGGACGAGACTTGATATGAGTACTGCATATCATTTCTAAACTGACGGTCAAAGTGAGAGGACCATTCAGACTTTGAAGGATATGCTTCATGCATGTATAATAGACTTTGGCAAAGGCTGAGAGAAGTATCTACCCCTTGCGGAATTCTCCTATAACAATAGTTACGACACAAGTCTTAAAGCTGCACCATTCAAAGCTTTATATGGTCGTAAATGTCGTTCGCCTATTGGTTGGGCTGAAGTTGGAGATAGCCAACTCACAGGCCCCGAACTTATATTGGAGACTACTTAGAAAGTGACTCGAATTCGTGATCGGTTATAAGCAGCTAGAGATAGGCAGAAAAGTTACGCCGATCAGAGACGTAAACCCCTAGAGTTCCAGGTTGGAGACAAAGTGATGCTGAAAGTCTCACCTTGGAAAGGTGTGATACTGATTGGTGCAAAAGTAGTCAACCAAAGTCAACCACAGGTGTGGTCAATATAGTCAAGCTACCTAAACCAATGCTTCCGGGCAATATAGGGTACCACCAGGTCGTTAAGTCCCGACGAGGTGTGAATTGTGCTTTAGCGTGCTTGTGATCGGGTGATTTTTCACAGAAAAGGGTTGTGATGAAATGAAATAGCTTAGGAAAGCTATATGATTGATTACAGGAATTTAGATTAAGAAGAAACGAGCTAAAACCTAAAAACGTATGTTTTAATTATAAACGTAAACTGACGTACATAATAAAAAGTAAAACTAATTAACTAAAAAGGCTACGGGTGTGAAATTAATATTTTTACAATCCTAATGAATAAAGAAAATTTTTAGAAAAAGAAAAATAATTTTTACACTATTTAATTATTTATTATTAATTAATTACTAATTACTTATTAATTAACTAATTAAATTGATTTAAATTATTAAAAATACTAAAAAGACTTAGATAATTAAGAAGATTTTTATAAATCTAATTAACTATCACAGGAATCTAAAAAAAAATTATAAAAAGTTGGTTTTATGTATTTTTAACCTAATTTACTAATTATTATTCTAATTATTAATTAATTACCAATTAAACTAATTATATTCTAAAAAATAGAAAATGAACAGTAGAAATTCTAGAAAAATTCCTAAAAATGTTTTAACTTATATAAAAGCTAGGAAAATTATAAAAACTAGGTGTTACTTAATGAAATCTAATTTTGCTATTTAATACTTTAATATTAATTAATAATTAATTTAACTAATATTAATTCTAAAAATTACTAAATTACAAAGGAAAAATCTAGAAAAATTCTCAAAAATACTTTATACTACCAGGAACTGAGGAAAAATTTGAAAATATATAAGTGCTTAATAATAAGCTAAAAAGAAAAATGAAAAAGATAACTTCTATTAAATAGAAGCTATCACTATAATTAAGTTTGGTTTTTCTTGGGTTACTTTTTGGAAAACTATTAAACAACTTAAAATAACAAACTTTTGCAAAGACAACAAAGTTGTAACTCAATAATAAGCAGTGTGGAACCCAATAAGCACAACAGTTGAGCTTTTTGACTCAATGTGAGATTTTAAGCTCTAAAAAGCTCACAACAAGCTACACAGATGGTACAAAGAGTAGATTAGGCTATAAACAAGCTGAGTGGACTTAAATGAAGATAAAACAACAATCAAAGCTCACTGAATAAGCTGGATAAGCCAAATAAGCAAGTCCAAACACCTGAATAACCAAACAGGTTTAAGGGCTAACTAGCAGGCCAAATTTAACTCATTCAATAAGTTCAAAAGTGAAAATTGACCTAGAAACTAACAAGTTGAGCTCAAGGGCTTCTCAGGGAACCAACAAGCTCACTATGGGACCCACTATTAAGATCACAATGAGCTTATGAAGTAGCTCAGATACACTGATCACTCAGTGTTGAAGTTCAGTTGGTAAAATTTTAGTTGAGCTAATTAAGCATATAAATAAGCTATAAATGAAAAGATAAGCACATGAACAAGAAAATAGCCATAAGGGCTTAAGAAAACAACAACAAGCTCAGGCTAAAGCTAACTAGTGAAGATGCTACAAGCTTATGAAAATAGCTCAAAACCTGTGAACAGGGGAGCTTCTTCCCCTGCAGGTGACTTTGAGAGTCTGTGGGGCCCTCAGAAAAATTCATAAAATGTAAGGACTATGGGATTTCACAGATGAGGTGGGGGGCTACAAATACTAAAAAGCTCAAGTCTTGAAACAAGGTACAAAATTCTAAACAATTCTTGCTAAAAATGAGATTTCTAACCAATGCAATTTTGACTTTTTGATATGAACTTGCTCAGTTGACTTTTATGAGATTTCTTTGATCCCTAATTACTTAAATTGATGTATTAGAGTATAATGACTCTAAGTTAAAAAAATACAACAACTTAGTAACTTGTATGCATGATTATGGATTCAAAAGTCCAACAGTGAACTCATGAGATGACATTAAACCTGAAATTGACTTTTATTCAAAGGGTGACTGGTTTTTACGGTTTGCCTGAGTTATATTGACCTAATGCAAATTGTATCAACCAACAATAACCTCAAATACAGACCCTAACACACTTAAGCAGTTTTATCCAAACACCCCTAATGTTAACTGATTTAACAATTGAAACAAGATCTCAAACACTAAACTCCAAAATAATGATCAAAGATGCTATAATATCACTAACAGGAACTATTTGAATGATCAAGAACCACTAGAAATAATACAAACTCAGAAACACAAATATACACTATATGAATTGAAATTTAAGCAGTAGACTTACAAACCATGATCCTCAGCTATAAAAGAGGATTTCACTATGCTAGCCTATCTTTTAGATAGGCTGAGATCTTCCTTTTCCATCTCAAACTACCCAGAATTCACCATGAACCACCACAATTACTACAGTTGACTTATGTTGACCATTTTTTTTATTTTTGATTTTGAAACTAAACTAAATTTTAATGTTACTAAAAGCTTGTAAAAGCTTCTTGGGAGCTTATGTATCCTAATTAAGTCATTAACATCCACTACAACAACATATAATTAAAATTGTGACTTTGAGGTAAAAAATACACAATCTGAATACGAAATGTTAAACTGAAATTGAAACTGAAATTATGTTTTAAATACACTGAGAATGATGAAACTACAACTTGAAAGCTTAAACATAAACTGGAAATTGAAAGTAAACTGAGTACTAATTAATAAAATAAAAATTACACTAGATAATTATTTCTCTTGCTTCCCTCCTCTTTATACTGCTACCTGTAAGGAATTGTTGAAGATACTACTGACAGATACTGCTGACAGGTTCCTGCAGAAGGCTTAGTGACTTCCTGCTGACAACTGGTTCCTGCGGATGAACATAGATTCTACGGATAGAGTTTAACCGTGGATATAACGTATGTATTTTAGGACAATATATGTAGAATATCTTTTATTGGTTTAGTATTATTTGTTTCTTGTAAGAAAGGTTAGGGTTTCCAATAGTATATAAGAAACCCTAGGTCATTGTAATAGAGCCAAGTTTTTAGTACGAATTTTATTAGTAAAAGTTTATCGATCCATAGAGGATCAAGTTTAGTATACGTTTGTTTTTATATTCCACATAATTACAAATTCACAGAGATTATCTAACTTAGTCTAGCTAGTGATTACATTAGTTGGCTAACGATCTATTGGCTCGTAATCTATCAAGGAATAGATCCCTACAAGTGGTATCAGAGCCACTAGATACTCTCTGTAAACACAACACAATCACATAACTATTCATTCAGTACCAATGGGAGACAAACCAGGAGGTGATGTTGTTCTCTCTGAAGCAGGCTCTCTTACTCAACAACTACAATAAGTGGCCTTCTCCAACAGCAATGCAAAAGTTCCTTTTCTTAGGAAGGATGAGTATGAGATCTGGGCCATGAAGATGCAGAACTGGATTGCAAGTGTTGACTATAACCTCTGGAATGTTATACTCAATGGGTGTCGTCCTAAAAAGCAAAGTGTTGATGCTGCTGGTAAAGTTACTATTTTGGAACCTGTTTCTGCTGAAGAAATTCTTGCCGTTCAAAGGGAAAACAAAGCAAGAACCATATTGCTGCAGGCAATCCCTGATGACCACATGGGAGATTTTCATTCCATGACTGATCCAAGAGAAATCTGGTGGGCCATAAAAACTAGATTTGGAGGGAATGAAGAATCAAAGAGGATGAGAAAGAGTATGTTGAAGATGGAGTTCCAAGAATTCAAGATTACTGAAGAGGAAGGTATACACAAAGGTTATGACAGGTTTCAGAAGATTCTGAGTCACTTGAACCAACTTCTAGCCAGACCTGATAATGAAGAAGTGAACTCTAGATTTTTAAGAGCCTTACCTCCCTCATGGTCTCAAGTGAGTATATCACTAAAAACCAAAGGTGGCTTGGACTACCTCAGCTTTGATGACTTGTACAACAAACTCAGAGCTTTGGAAGGTGACATAAAGGGATTCTCTCCATATGCAGCTACTCCTTCACAATCTGCATTTGTCAGTTCTAACTCAAACTACATGCCACATACCTATACAAGCCCATCCCCAACACCACAGGTTTACTCAAGTCCATCCACTCCAAGCCAAAATCTTCCAATGACCACATTGTCTTTTTCAAGTGCTAATCCAATAACTCATCCAAAGATTAGCAATGTGATGGAAGATGTACTTCATTCATTTGTTGCTGAAGTTGATAAACAGCAACAAATAGCTTATGAAGATTTTGAGCAAATTGATGAACTTGCTTTGGAAGAATTGGACCTAAAATGGCAAATGGCTATGCTCTCTCTCAAGGTCAGAAGATTTGAGCAAAAGGTTGGTAAAAAGCTCAATGTTGAAGGAAGAGATGCAGCTAGGTTTGATAGAAGGAAGGTGAAGTGTTATGCTTGTGGAGAAATTGGTCACTTTGCAAGAGAATGCTCAGCCAAAAAGGGTGAAGCCAGTACCAGGTATTCAGCATACAAGAAGAAAGAAGTGGAAGCTGGAGAATCAAAGGCCTTGATCACTGCTATTGATACTAGTGTGGACTGGAATGAGCATGATGATGATACAAGCTCTCCTCAAATCTCATGCATGGCTAGTTGTGATGATAGTTTTGGTCTCATGGGAATCTCTCCTCAGGTATCTACTTGTGCTTTTGATTGTGAATCTAAATATATTACTCTAAAAGAAGCTTATGATAATATGGAACCAAAATATAATGTTTGTTTTATTGAAGCAGCAACTTATAAAGAAGCTTTTAAAACTTTAGAACAACAAAAGATGTGGTTTCAACAGAATCAGTTAGCTTATGAAGAAAAGATTAGAGTTTTAAGCAGAGATTTAGAATGTGCTAGCAATGAATTAAAGTTTTCTGAAAAAGAAAAAGCAAGAATTAAGTCTGAGAACAATGTTTTGCAAGAAAAACTGGATAAAGAAGTAGCTAGGCATAAAGAGTGGCTAGTTTCAGGAGATAAATTATCTAGGTTACTCTACAGCAGTAAGTCTGTTACTTCTGAGATAGGTCTAGGGTTTAAAAAGTATGTAGGTCCAGAAGCTAATCATTATTTAGATAAGAAAAATCATAATTATTCTATCCCGGTAAATTATCTAAAAGAAGATGAGATGCATGCTGTACCAGGACCTATTAGGGGTGTATTTATGCCTACTACCAAAACTTCTGACTTTGATGGTTCACACCATCTCTTTGGCAAAAAGTCTAAAGACTTGCCACATAAGTCTGAAGTCTCTCCAACCATAGGAACCCCTAAGCCCACATCCCATAAGGTTGACTTACAAGAATCAATGGAAACCACTGGCATTAGGATCAATGACTCCCCTGACACTAGAAGTATATCTAGTAATGATTCTAACAATTATGTCTCTTGTTCTTCCAGGGACAAGACCTCAGAGACCTCTAGTTATGCCAGTTGTGATTCCAAGACCAAGTCAGACTCATCCAAGTCCTCAATAAAGATTTTTGACAAGACATCTTACAAGTCTGTGGACTCTGAAGTTGCTGCTGATGAAGTTCATTCTCAACCAGCCTCTTTTGAAGACTTGTTATTTACTTCATATGAAAACAATTCTTTTCAGTGTTTACAAAACAATTCTGTTTCTGATGTTTGTTTGAATAATTCTATGTTTAATAAGACATCTTTTGGATTTAATAAGTCTTATAAGAAAAAGAAGTGTTTTGTTTGTGGCAGCAAGTTGCATTTAATTAAGGATTGTGACTTTCATGAAAAGAGGATGGGTGTTTCTGTTGTTAACAATAGACCTAGACAAAAGTGGACTAATATCTGTACCAAACCCTCAGTAGTTCCACAGGCTAAGTATCATGTCAGCAGAATGTGTTCCACTCCTGCTGATTGGCCTGTTTCTTCTAATAGGTCTATTTTTAATAATAGATATATGCATACCAATAGGAGTAGATATAGATCTCAACCATTTAATGGTGTTCATTATTGGTATGAATATACTGACCAAATGTGTATGGGAAGGGGTAATTGGGATTCTGCTGAAAAGTCCTCAGCAGATTGTTCTTGGATATATCAAAGACCAATTAACTACAGGGAATCCAGGAACAATTGTGGATCTAACTCATCATCTTGGGTTCATCAGAATGATCCACATGGCAGGCTCAAGTCTTTCATGACTTAAGTCTCTTATTTCTTGTTGTTGTTGTATATTAACTTTCTTTGTTGTAGGAACATCCTCTTCTTAATAAAGACTTAGGTATTGTTGATAGTGGCTGTTCAAGAAACATGTCTGGTAATGAAGAGAAGCTGCATGATTTTGTGCCAATTAATGGAGGCATAGTGAGGTTTGGAAGTGGAGTAGGAAGGATCACATGCAAAGGTACCATTAAAACTCCAAAGGTGGATTTTGAGAATGTCTACTATGTGAAGGAGCTTCAAGGATTCAATTTGTTCTCAGTCTCACAAATTTGTGACAAAAAGCTTCCTGTGCTTTTCACTGAAGATGGTTGTTTCATTCTTTCACCTGATTTCCAAATGCCTGATGACAATCTAGTATTACTTAAGGCTCCAAGAAACCATAATCTTTATACCTTTGACTTGAATAATGTCAAGCCAGAAGGTGATCTAACATGCTTGGTGGCTAAAGCATCTTTGGATGAATCTACAAAATGGCATAGAAGGATGGCACATGTTAACTTTAAAGTCATCAATAAACTTGCTAAAGATGGACTTGTTCATGGACTTCCTTCCAAGATCTTCACCAATGAGCATAATTGTGTAGCTTGTAACAAGGGAAAGCAACACAAAGCTTCTTATAAAGCCATTACTACTGTGAGCACAATCTCAGAACCATTGCAGCTGCTTCACATGGATCTCTTTGGTCCTACATCCATCAGGAGTATTGATCATAAGTACTTCTGTTTGGTGATCACTGATGCTTTCAGCAGATTCAGTTGGACATTTTTCTTAGTGACTAAAGATCAAACCTTTCATGCACTCAAAGAATTTATGGCTCTAGCTGAAAATCAACTTAACAAGAAGATTAAAAGTATTAGGTGTGACAATGGGACAGAGTTCAAAAATGCCAATTTAATTGAATTTTGTAGTTTAAAGGGTATTAAAAGAGACTATAGCACTCCTAGAACTCCACAACAGAATGGAGTTGCTTAAAGAAAGAATAGAACCCTGATAGAGGCTGCAAGATCAATGCTTGCTGACTCTAAACTTCCCACCATGTTTTGGACTGAGGCAGTTGGAACTGCTTGTTATGTTTTGAATAGGGTGTTGATCACTAGACCTCACAATAAGACACCCTATGAACTATTGACAGGGAAGAAGCCTACCATTGAACACTTGAAACCTTTTGGTTGTCAGGTGACCATACTGAATATAAGTGATCACCTAGGCAAATTTGAAGCTAAAGCTGCTGAAGGATATATAGTTGGTTACTCAGCTCATAGCAAAGCTTATAGGGTCTATAATTTGGCTGCAAAGAAGATAGAAGAGACTCTGAACCTGAAATTTCTGGAGGATAATGTAAATATTCAGGGTAAGGGTCATGAATGGTATTTTGACCTTGATTACCTGACTGATTATTTGGGGTATGCTAGACACACATCTAACCCATCTGCAGGTATACAAGTGTCCTCTTCTAACAATGCAGGTACCCTACAGGATGATTCAGAAGGTGATGAACCAACAATTGTTGTAACAACTTTACCAATCAAGATAGCAGATCCTCCTACCAAAGAAGCCTCTGATGCCAAATCTGCTGATGATGTGGAAAATTCAACATATGCAGAAGATCTTGCTAGACTCAAAAAGCAAGAACATGCAGCTGCTGAGGAAGCTAAAAGACTTGGTCTTGAATTTGCTCAAGATACTGAAGCTCTCTTAAAACAAGCTGCTCTTGAAGCAAGCAGAAAACACAGTTCTGCTAATACATCAGCAGATGCAACTAAAGATTTTGCTGATGGAGATTCTGCTGAACCAGCTGCACTTCCTGTTTCCACAAGTTTAGATGAACCTTTTGGCAGGTTTCCTACTCCCTCAGATCTTGCTAATGTTGAGCAAAGTGATGGTATTTTTCAATCAGCTTCTTATGATGAAGACTTTGCTCCTACCTTAACCAGTCTTGATACCTCCATTGATGTGAATCCTGTTTCAACTAAAAGGATCAACATCATACATCCACAAGATAATATACTTGGTGATCCAAATGCTATGGTACTCACCAGGAGTGCCATTAAGAACACCAAGTTTGGGCAATGTGCATTTTTGACCTATGTATCCACTCAGAAGAGAGACAACCACACAGATCAGAAGCATTGTTTATTTGCTTGTTTCTTGTCTCAAGTTGAACCCACAAGCATTAAACAGGCTTTGAGTGAACCTAGTTGGGTGGAAGCTATGCAGGAAGAGATGCAACAATTCAAGAATCAAGATGTTTGGATACTAGTTGATCTACCTGCAGGAAAATTTGCAATTGGGACAAAGTGGATCTTAAAATGCAAGAGGGATGCTAGAGGTATTGTGGTCAGAAATAAAGCAAGATTAGTGGCTCAAGGTTTTAGACAAGAAGAAGGTATTGACTATACTGAGGTCTTTGCACCAGTGGCTAGGGTTGAGGCTATTAGACTGTTTTTAGCCTTTGCCTCTTATATGGGGTTTAAGGTCTATCAGATGGATGTCAAGAGTGCCTTTCTCTATGGCAAAATAGAAGAGGAGGTGTATGTTACTCAACCACAAGGCTTTGAAGACCCCCATCATCCTAAAAAGGTTTACAAAGTTGTTAAGGCACTTTATGGACTTCACCAAGCACCAAGAGCATGGTATGCTAGATTGTCTACATTTCTTTTGGAGCATGGATACAGAAGAGGTGCTATTGATAAGACTCTCTTCATCAAGAAAAACTCCAGGGACATCATTCTAGTACAGGTCTATGTGGATGACATCATATTTGGATCCATAAAGGAAGCTTGGTGCATGGAATCTGAAGATTTGATGAAAGGTGAATTTCAAATGAGTGCAATGGGGGAGTTAACCTTTTTCTTAGGGCTGCAAGTCAAACAACACCCTGAAGGGATCTTTATTCATCAGGAGAAATATGTTAAAGATATTTTGAAAAAGTTTGACTTTGAACTTTTGAGGACTGCTACCACTCCATATGAACCACCCAAGCTTAAAAATCCAAATGAGCAAGATGAGGCTGTGAATGTTCATCTTTATAGGTCCATGATTGGATCACTCATGTATCTCACAGCTTCTAGGCCTGACATTACCTTTGCTGTCAGTGCTTGTTCAAGGCATCAAGTCACTCCACTGACTTCCCATCTCAATGCTGTGAAGAAAATTTTCAAATATATAAAAGGCCAACCCAAACTAGGCCTTTGGTACCCAAGGGAATCACCATTTGTGTTGGAGGCTTATAGTGACAGTGATTATGCTGGAGCTAATTTGGATAGGAAATCCACAACAGGAGGTTGTCAATTTCTTAGAAGAAGACTCATCTCTTGGCAGTGCAAGAAACAAACCATTGTGGCTACTTCTACTACTGAAGCAGAATATGTTGCTGCTGCCAATTGCTGTGGTCAGGTACTTTGGATTCAAAATCAGATGTTGGATTATGGGTTTAACTTTATGAACACTAAAATCTACATTGATAATCAGAGTCCTATTTCCATTGTTAAAAATCCTGTTTTTTATCAGAGAACCAAACACATAGAAATTAGGCACCACTTTATAAGAGATACAAATGAGAAGCATCTAATTCAAGTGCTTAAAATCCATACTGATGATAATGTGGCTAATTTGTTAACAAAAGCTTTTGATGGACCTAGGTTTAATCACCTGGTTGTCAACATTGGAATGGTTAACCCTTGAATACAATGTTTGAGGGGAGGCATAAGCCTCAGGGGAGGCATATGCCTTAGGGGAGGATTATACATGTTGTATGAATGTAGATTATTATGTTTACTAACTTTCTTTTGCAGGTTTTTACTAATATTGCACAATTTTATGGTTGTTCTTTTGTGCTTTTGTGTTTCGTGTGAATGTCTGGTCTCAGGTTATGTTCCTGCTGATGATCAATAGTCTACATTCAGTGGAATAAGATGTAAAGACTTAATAGTAAACTTTATTAATTCATGGCAAGCTTGGTACATCATGATCAGTCATCAGAAGAAACACAGATTACATAAACATTATTAAGACAAACAACTCCATCCTACCACCACATCCCTTAACTAAAATCAACCACTAACATACCAACACACCCCCAACAAACAGCCTACTCCATCTTCCTCTTCCCTTTTCCCAAGTCTTTTGGGTCAGGCATCTTCTTGTGGATTCCTCTGGATTGCATGTCCTTGTTCCAGAGTTTGGGAGCTGCAAGACCAAGCACCACCTTCAATGGACCCTTCTTTCTACCTGAGGACTGTGACTCTTCAGGGACAGAAATTCTTCTCATATCAGCACAGACTCTTTCTATCTCATGTGTTAAGAATGCTGTAACAGGGGTGAAATCAGGGACAACCATAGCTAGAGGAGTTGGTGTTTCCTTAGCCTCAGTGGTTTCTTCTGATGAGGTAGGAGATGGGAATAACTCTGAAGGACCTTCATTCAAATAGTAGTATGATCTTTGTATTTGAGGTATGTCAAAAGTAGAGTCTGATGAATCAGAAGAAATTTCAATGACATTGGGGGATGGCTTCATGGTGTAAATGTGTGAAAGACTTTGGGATATGTTATTTGTGGAATGGTGAGTTGATTATGACTTGAAGATTTCTTTTTAAAGAACTGATTTGGGTTTACTGCTAGTTAATGTAAGTTAATGGGAGGTAGTTGAGTCAGTAGTAATTACTAAGTGTGCAAGTTGTCCACTTAATTAGATACTTCGGATGAAAGTCAATGGTTTGACCAACATGCTGCTGATACAAGTTATCTTGTAGTTAAGTGTGTTCCTGCTGATGGATTAGTCAAGTTCAAATTATTCAGGGGAATGCTACTCAGAAGAATTAAAACAAGTAATTATAAACCAAAGCAAATTTTATTGATTCTTCAGAGGTACAATACAAGATAATGAAAGTGAAAGACAAACAACAAAGTCCCTATTCTACTTTATTCTTGCCCTTGCCTTCCACAGTCTTCTTTTTGCCTTTGTTGTTGATGTTGAAGAGTCCATGCCACTGAGGACAGGGCAAACCTAACACAACCTTTTTGTCTTTGGTAATGGGGAGTTCCTTTTTCTTTTCCTTGGACGAGATGACTGAGGCTTATTAGAAGTTGTAGGAGTGTAAAGTTCATCATTCTCATCATTCTCTTCATCAGAAGATGTAAAGAAGATGAGAGACTCATCAGGATTGGGAACTTGGTTTACACTCTCAAATTCATTCCACTTTCTCTCCAACTCTCTCTAATAATTAGGATCATCAATCTCAGAGGGAAAGGGTGGAAGATCTTCAGATGATGATGAACTTGGTGCATGCACATCATGTTTCTTCTTCTTAGCCTGTTCTTTTGTTAGACCACGAGGACGGTTTGGCATATTCCATGGTGGTGGTGATGTAAATGAGTCAGAAGTATCTGATGATTCAGATGTAAGGTTGATGATGGGTTGATTGGAAGCCACGAATGTATTTTTGGTTGGCGATATGATAATTAGGGATTTGATTTGAAGTTGAGAAATTTGGGGATAATTAGTCTTTATTTATAAGATTCCCCAAACGAGTGTCTTTATTACCATTAATGCGAGGCAGTTTGGAGATAATTAAGGGTTATTTGAATTTTGAATTAAAAGATCTTTGTTAAAGATATTTGGTTTCCACTGAAGGGTAGATTCTGCTGAATGATGCTGCGGATGGGTCTGTTGACCATAGTCAATGTTTGACTATTTTCTGGGGATTGACCATTTGTTTTCAGCCGTTTGATTTGGTTTCCACGGATGAATCAGTTAATTGGGATTTGCTTTAGTTGATGATTGGTCAAAGATTTATTTCCAATTATTCATATCAGTTTCATTCCACGTTTGGTAACTTCCATATTAACCACAGACGTGCATATCCCACTCCCAAATTAACTGATTCCCTCTCACTATATATTTTTCAAAACCATTTCAACATCTTTCAGAACTTCTAAACCTAATTTCTAATTCTCAATCAATGGCTGAACTATATTTCAAAGCCGATCATAACAAACATGCCTTTCTTGGTCGTGGAAAGGGTGATGAAGATTATTTGGGCATGATGGAATTTCTTCAAAGGTCCAAGATTCGATATGCTCTACTCCAGTATCCAGAGGTTATTCATGAATCTCTTATTGTACAATTTTGGGAAACCGCTCAAACAAGAACTGCTGAAGATGGATCAGCAGAGATTGTTGCTGAAATAGATGAGGAAGAATTTGTGGTTACTGAGTCTTTGGTCAGGACTAAACTACAGCTGGATGATGAAGGAGGAGTGACTGATTTGCCTAAAAGTGTCATACTTAGAGGGCTTCAGGCTGCAGGGTATAGTGGTGATAGGAAAACATGGTACAAGAATCTGTTTTGTCCAAAATGGAGGTTCTTGACACACACATTGCTTTAGTGCATGGGTTCTAAGTCTGGTGGATGGGATCAGTTCTCTACAGACATTGCTCTTGCTATTGTGTGTCTCTCTCAAGGAAGAACATTTAACTTTTCTAGGTATATCTTTAATGCTATGCTTGAAAATGTTAAGGATACCAAACTTAAATATCTAATGTATCCTAGGTTTTTTCAAATCATTTTAGACATTGAGACCAATGACCCCACTCACTTGCCTGTTAAGGGTTTATCTAAAAAGTTGTTTTCCCAAATGAAAATTAATTTTGCTGGTGAACAAAGACCCTTACTTCCAGCTATGTTGCCTGGTGGCAATGCTCCTGATGGAGCAGCTGCTGATGTAGCTCCTGATGCCCCGGTCGGCAATCCTCATGATGGAGATGCAGCTGATGCAGCAGCTGGTGGTCAGGATTCCCCTGATGCTCAAGCACCAGAGGATTCTCCTGATAGAACTGAAGATGCTCCTGATGCAAATGCTTCAGTTGCTTCTGATGGTCAGCCTCCACTCTCTCCCAGACTACCCACACCTGTACATTCACCAATGGATATCAATTCTCCTGAGCATGAGCTCAATGAGAATTTAGGCTTTGACCAACCTGTAAACTCTCCACAATTTACAAGACTTCCTTCACTGAGTCCTTTGAGACCTCATTTTGAGGATCATGTACATGTAGATGTAGATATAAATTTAGATACTTCTTCTCATAGGACCAATGATGCTCCCAATACCATAGATATCCCTGTTGGTGGAGCTGAAGGTCCTGTTACTCTCACTTCTGTATCAGCTTTGTTGAACAGGTATGTATCTAAGGTGGACAAATTGGAGAATGATTTGAACTTCACCAAAAAGAATCTTAGCAGTGCTGTTCTGGCTCTAATTGGAAGAGTTAAGAAGTTGGAGGGTAAGCTGAAGCAAAGAAAGAGACAAGGTGTGGTGTATGACTCAGATGAGGATTCTACTAAAGCATCTGATAACATTGACTTAGAAGGCCTTGAACTTCTTGCTGCTACTACTTTGGAGAGTGTTCAGAAGAGTGCTGACATTAGACCTGAACCATCTGTTGCTCCAACTGCTGATATTGCTCATGCTACTGATGCAAGTGTTCCCAAGGAATCCAGAGAACAGAAGTCTGCTGATGTTGCTCATTATGTCAGAAGGAAGCATTCTGTTGATAAGAAGCCTGCTGATTTTCCTAAGAAGAAGACTTCTGCTGATGTTTCTAGAAAGGAATCTTTTCCTACTTCTTTGCCAGCAGTGGTCACTCATGGTCCATCAGTAGATATTCCAGTTTATTCTGCTCATGATTCTTCTGATAAAAATTTTGTCCCTCCTAAGAAGCAAAATAAAGGAAAGTCTATTTTGATTGATCAAGACATTCCTTCTCGAGTCAAATCCAAGGAGGAACTTGCTTATGAGAAAATTAGTGAGAATGTTGCTGCTCATCTGCAAGCTAAAGAGGATGCTGCAGTTACTAAAGAGCAGTTGGATTTGAAAGCCTCAGAAGCATTGGCTCAGAAAATTCAAGATGATTTGGACAAGATGGGACCTCAATACACTACAATATTGCCTCCTGAAAGAAAGAAGGAGCTTGATGAAATAGCTAAGAATCTTACTGCTGAACAATGGGAGAACTTGGCTGAACAGGCTGCTTCCAAGCCCAATTTGGGTAAATCTGAGCTTGGTGTTGATAATCTAGATTTTGTTCAGCTGATGGTTGAAAGAGGAAGATTGCTGAGACAACAGGAGGCAGAGATTAAAGCTAAGCATCAAAAAGAAAGACCTTGGACAAAGAATGAAATCAAGAAATATATGAGGAATTTTGTGAAGAACCAGGGCTGTTCCATGTTTGGATCAGGTTGGACTCAAAAGAGAGTCTGGGGATTTTCAGATCAGCAGTTGACCTATTACTATGACAAGATAATTTCCAATCATCATTCATCTAGTATAATGGTTCAAGATGTGTTGGAGTTTAGAGGAAGACTTTTGGCTGAGCCTCAAGCTAAGAAAGCCAAGATTCATGATTCTGCTGCTCAACCTGCTGAGTCTATTGGATCTTTTCATGGTGGTCAGGAGAATGTCCAATTTCCTTCAGTCTTACCTCAGAAAGTTGATACTCCTGATGCTCCTATGGATGAGATTCCTACTGGTTCTCATCATGATACTGCTGAATCTCATCCTGATACAACTGAAGCTACACATGATGTTACCAATGATGCTTCAGAAGATACTCTAATTGATGTACCTGATGATGATGATTCTGCAGATGTTCCTGCTGATACTTCCAATCCAGTGCCTAAACAAGAACCTGATGATGGTCCTTCTATTACTGTTACTGGTACAAGAAGAAAGACTAAAGCTATCAAGAGGAAGGCTCCAAAAGATATTCCTTTAGATGATAGTACTACTTTTCTTGATTATGATTCTGATGATGGTCAAGATCCTGTTGAATGGGAGAAAATTGTGAAGTGGGAAGTTGTTGACTCTGAGCTTGGTCAAGGAAAAGTGAATGTCATAACTAGACAAGATGGATCTACCAAGACATTCTTATTTCTGCGTCAGATTTTATATATGGTGGACAAACAAGATCTTCTCTCACTTTATAATTGGGTTACCAAGTATTATCAAACTCATTCCCCTGATGACATTGGAATGTATTTGATGGGTGATTTGCAGATTCTATGTGATTCTTATAAAGGTACTTCTGGAATAAGGTTTCAAGTATGGAAAGGTCAAAGGACATGGGTGGTTGACTATTGGAAGTTCTTTCCTCTACCTAATGTTCACATGATTGTCACAACCACTGGGAAGACCTTATATTGCTGGGCTGATGTTCTTTACCCAATCACAAAAGAAGTTATGAATCTCATGCTGGAGACAAAGTTATCTGTTCCTTTGGATATGACTGCCAATGATCTTCAACTTGCTGAACAATTGGTAAGGTTCATCAGAAGAAGTATTTTAACAAAGAAGGAACTGGCAACCAAGCATGGCATTCAAATGGATTCATATCTGCAATGAGCTGATCTTGGTATTGTATAGTATTGTACATTATTGAATAGTATTGTAAACTAACATTTTTGTATAGTTTTGTGTATGTTGTATGCAGGTTTGGTGTTGATTCTTCTCACACTCTTTCTGGTCATCAACTTGCCTGATGTTGACTATTCCATCAAAAAGTTGGCTAGTCCAAAGGGTACAGCTTTGGTAAAGACTCATCAAATCTGTTGATAGCTGTAATGATTTGCTCAAAATCATAGGGTTTTCAACTCACCTATGCTTTGTTGCTGAGTAGTTGAAATGGTTGTCAATTGACCATGGATTTTTCCTTTATGGATTCCAAATAATTGGCTAGCCCACTTGTATATGGCTTGTAGTAAAGGCTGTGGAAAACCATATTTGGTATTCAATTGACCAAGATGATAATTCATCAATAATTGACTAGTCCTGAGCAAACGGCTACAGGTAAAGACATATCAAATCCGTTTATAGCTGATGATTTGCTAAAAATCATGTGGTTATCAGTGTACCTTTGAACACTTGGCTAGTCCAGTAGTGATGGCTATTGGTAACGAGACATCAAATCGATTAATTTCAATGATTCACCTCTCACAGGAGTTAACACACCTGGATGTGATGAGAATAGTATGCAACTTATATGTTTTGATGTACCTTTAGTCTTGTGTTGCTGCAAAGAATGGTGTTTTTCAAATGTTTGCTGACCATAGAGATTTTACTTCTGAAGATTCTTTGCTGCTGATGTTTCTTTTCATTTCCTCTGGCTTATACTATTGGCGATCTATCAAGAAATCTTGAACTTAACTGTGTCAAATTCAAGATTAGGGGAGGATTGTAAGGAATTGTTGAAGATACTACTGACAGATACTGCTGACAGGTTCCTGCGGAAGGCTTAGTGACTTCCTGCTGACAACTGGTTCCTGCGGATGAACATAGATTCTACGGATAGAGTTTAACCGTGGATATAACTTATGTATTTTAGGACAAGATATGTAGAATATCTTTTATTGGTTTAGTATTATTTGTTTCTTGTAAGAAAGGTTAGGGTTTCCAATAGTATATAAGGAACCCTAGGTCATTGTAATAGAGACAAGTTTTTAGTACGAATTTTATTAGTAAAAGTTTATCGATCCATAGAGGATCAAGTTTAGTATATGTTTGTTTTTATATTCCGCATAATTACAAATTCACAGAGATTATCTAACGTAGTCTAGCTAGTGATTACATTAGTTGGCTAACGATCAATTGGCTCGTAATCTATCAAGGAATAGATCCCTACACTACCAATGACTTTCTTGCACCCTCTTGAGCAAATCCCACCCATTTGATTGGGTGGGAATGATCTTAGCCGTTGAAGTTAATTTTGGCGCCAAAAAAGTCTTAACTGCCTTTTGGTTACTTGGAGGTTTTTTATATCAATTAATGCTTCTTGTATGTATTTGTGAGTTGGGGGAGACATGGAGTGGGGTTCTTTAATTGGAGGTATGGTGATGGGTGGTTTGCAGGTTCACGTGGGAGGGAGAAGGGTGGAGGTCAAAGGTGTTGACCTTTGGGGTGGATTATTTAAAACGGAGGGAGTAAATATATTAGTGGAGGTGGGATGGGTGATTGAGATGGGCCAGAGGTAGGGAGTTTGGGCCATTGGAGTGATAAGGGGGCTGGGCTAGTAGTGTTTGTTTGTTGGACAAATATAACAAAGGGTCCGTTTGGTAGTAATAAACAACAAGGACCAAATATGTAATACCACCAAAGATAAGGGACCTGAATTATAACTCTCCCAAAGTATTACCAAGGACCAATATTGCCAAGCTTTCTTATTCCAAGGACCAAATTTTATTTTTTTCATTTTCCAAAATTCCCAAGGACCATTTTTGTCCAATTTGAAATTTTGAGGGACCAAACATGTAATTTTTGAAACATAAGACCCAAGTATTTTATTTTGTGATATTTGACTTTCAAAAGGCTTGGGTTGACTTTTCTTTCAAAATAAATGCATAAGGACTATTTTTGACAAGTTTTGAAACTTGGGGGACTGAAACTGCCAATATTGCAAACTTTGATCATTTTTCATTTGTTTTTGCTCATTTTGCATTTAAAACACATAAAACACAATCCCTGGGATAATTTCAGTATTTTGATGACTTTTTGATTGTTTTTGTATGTTTTGCAGTTCAGATTTGATCAAAAATGATGAGTGTTTGAGCACTCATCAATCCCCCACACTAAACTATTGCTAGTCCCTTGACTGATTACCACAAAAATTTTGAAATAAAGTGAAAAAAAAGAAAAATTGAAAATTTTGGGCCAAAATGGGGGTACTAGAAAGTATATTGTGATAAAATTCGCTAGAATCCCCCCCCCCCCCCCAACACTTAGAATTGAATATTGTCCACAATATTCAAAGTCCCGGCTATTATGCCGAATCTTTGAACGTAAAAAGGTAATATTCTAAGCTAACTGTAGAAATACTATTTTTCGCTTTATTTATATTTACATACAAACACACATTTTTTTAAACTTATATACATTGCAAAAGGTGGGGGACGGCCACTCACCCACACTTGGGTGTTAGAAAGTAGAAAGAAGTCAGAGATATGGGTGAAAACCCATATTGTACTATTGTTTTTGTTCATCGAGTCGCTAGCTTGACTCGATCCCCGAATTTAATTGTCCTTGGGGAATGTTTGGAGATCCGGGACAACCATTGATGGTATGTCCTCTCTAAAGTAATGCTTCAAATGATGTCCATTCACTTTGAAATTTGGACCGTCATTTTGAGATAATTCAATGGTGCCATAAGGATAAACCTTTGCGATAGTGAATGGACCAGTCCAACGGGTTTTTAGCTTACCCGAAAAGATCTTGAGTCTAGAGTTGAAAAGAAGGACTCAATCACCAACGTTAAAAACGCGGTTCTTGATTTTTGAGTCATGAATATTCTTTGTCTTTTCCTTGTAGATCAAAGAGTTCTCGTAAGCTTGATCACGAAGTTCATTTAATTCATTCAATTGAACTTACCGATGATCACCCGTAGTTTTGAGGTCAAAATTTGCATGCTTGAGGGCCCAATAGGCTTTATGCTCAAGCTCGATCGGTAGATGGCACACTTTCCCATACACAAGCTTGTAAGGCGTACACCCGATGGGTGTTTTGTAAGCTGTACGGAAAGCCCAAAGTGCATCATCTAATTTATCCGACCAAGATGCAAGATTTTCACCTACAGTTCTTTCCAAAATTCTCTTAATGCCTCGATTGGAAACTTCTACTTGTCCACTTGTTTGTGGGTGGTACGCAGTAGAAAGACGGTGAGTTACACCAAACTTTTGCATGACTTTATCAAATTTGTCATTGCAAAATTGTTTACCACGATCACTGATAATAGCACGTGGAGTTCCAAATCGAGCAAAAAGAGCTTTCAAGAATTTTACAACAACTCGGGCATCATTAGTGGGTAAAGCTTTCGCTTCAACCCATTTTAACAAGTAGTCAACAGCCACGAGTATATATTTGTTTCCATGAGATGACGGAAATGGCCCCATAAAATCGATGCCCCAAACGTCAAAGATTTCACAAACCTTAATTGCATTTTGAGGCATTTCGTTCTTTTATGAAATATTCCCGTGACGTTGACAAGCGTCACAGGATTTGACCAATTCCTGGGCATCCATGTAAATCGTGGGCCAATAGAAACCGGAGTTAAACACCTTTTTGGCGGTGTAGTTTGGATTGCGGTGGCCCCCCGTAGGACCAGCATGGCAAGCCTTGAGAATTTCAGTGGCTTCTTGGCCATAAACACACCGCCGGATGACTTGATCCGCACAAATTTTGAACAGGTAGGGATCGTCCCAGAAGTAGTGTTTTACATCTTTGAAGAATTTATTTTTCTGTTGGGACGACATCCCTTTCACCACAAAGTTACCCGCGTGGTAGTTTGCAAAATCGGCAAACCATGGGGTAATAGAGTCTCCACGAAAGGTAACCGCATTGAGTGTCTCAAGAGGGAAGGTTTCATTAATTTCTTTCCTCTCGAAGACATCTTGGTGGGGGTTTTCCAAATAGGAGAGATGATCAGCAGCTAGGTTCTCAGCTCCTTTTTTTTATCACAAATAATGATATCTAATTCTTGCAAGGAGAACCCAACGGAGTAGTCTCGGCTTTGCATCTTGTTTTGCAAAAAGGTACTTCAAAGCCGAGTGATCCGTATACACTATGCTCTTGGTCAATATCAAGTATGGCCAGAATTTTTCAAAGGCATACACCACAGCTAATAATTCTTTTTCAGTGGTGGTGTAATGGCTTTGAGCCTCAGTCATAGTTTTGCTCGCATAGTGTGTAGGCTAAAAGTGTTTTGTTTTTCGTTGCCCCAAGACTGCCTTATCGCGTAATCACTAGCATCACACATGAGTTCGAAGGGCAAGTCCCAATCGGGGGCAACAAGAATCGGTGCCTCAGTAAGCTTTTTCTTTAATGTTTCAAAAGCTTCGATGCACTCGGGGGAGAAGATAAAAGGAGCATCCTTCATGAGGAGATGGGTCATAGGCCGGGCAATTTTGGAAAAATCTTGAATAAACCTACGATAGAAACCTGCGTGACCCAAAAAGCTCCTAACACCTTTTACGGTTGTGGGATGAGGCAATTTTGCAATGACGTCCACTTTGGCTCTGTCAACCTCAATCCCGTTCTTTGAAATTTTATGGTCGAGGACAATGCCCTCTTTGACCATAAAGTGACTTTTCTCCCAATTTAGACATAACCTTGTGTCTTCACAACGTTTGAGCATGTTGTCTAAATGGGAGAGACATGATTGAAATGAATCCCCAATGACCGAAAAATCGTCCATAAAGACCTCCATAGTTTTCCGATCATGTCGAAAAATATGGCCATCCTACATCTTTGAAACGTGCCTGGAGCATTACATAAACCAAATGGCATACGTTTATAAGCAAAAGTTCCATAGGGGCACGTGAAAGTGGTCTTTTCCTGATATTGCGGATCAATGGGAATCTAAAAGTAACCCGAGAAACCATCGAGGAAGCAATAGTACTCATTCCCCGCTAGTCTCTCGAGCATCTGATCCATAAAGGGCAGAGGAAAATGGTCTTTGCGGGTGGCGTCATTTTACTTGCGATAGTCAATACAGACACGCCAACCCGTAACCAATCGAGTTGGAATCAACTCATTTTCCTCATTTGTGACAACAGTAATGCCACCATTTTTTGGAACACAGTGTATTTGGCTCACCCAAGGACTGTCCGAGATAGGGTAAATCAATCCGGCATCAAGAAGTTTCAAAACTTCTTATTTGATAACCTCATGAATTTTTGGATTCACCCTTCTTTGTTGTTGGACTGCTGGTTTGAAGTCATCCTCCATTAAAATCTTGTGGGTACAAAATTCAGCATCAATGCCTTTGATGTCGGAGAGTCTCCAAGCAATTGCTTGCTTATGTGACTTCAAAACCTTTATTAGAGCAGCCTTTTCCTCAATACTTAAATCTTTAGCAATTATGATGGGTAATTTATCATCACCCTCCAAAAATGCATATTCAAGATAAGGCGGGAAGTCCTTAAGTTCAACCTCAGGGAAGGCATCAGTTTTCTCAACATTTTTTACTTCCTATTTATGAAGTGTTTATGGTAGAACAGGAAGAGGAGAGGGATCTTCGTTTAACAATTTCTCAAGTAGGAGAATATCCCTCTCAGGGTCAATCTCTTGGTTATCGATTCCATTGGGAATCGAATCACTTTTGAGAAAGGCCTCAATTTCTTCTAAGACGAAGTTACTTCCCTCAAACGGAGTGAGGGAAGGAGAAGAATTGGCAATGGTGGGATGAGAAGATTGAGTCAGGTTTTCACTCGAAGAATCATCAATGAAACCTAAAACCTCTTGAGCATACTCCTCAGCAGCAACATCGTTGACATCTATTTGGTTCACCAATTCAGAGTCATAATTGGAGGAGTATCTCAAAGTTTGATTTAGGTTGAAGGTGATGGCTTCCGTTTCAACACGCAGTATGATCTCTTGCTCAAATACATCGATGAGAGCACGCCCAGTTCTAAGGAATCCCCTTCCAAGAATGAGAGGGACCCTTGAATCGACATCAAAGTCAACAATCACAAAATCTGCCGGAGAATGGAACTTTCCCACTTTAACGAATACGTCCTCGGCAATGCCAAGTGGTCGAGAAATCGATCGATCGGCAAGCTCTAAAGTCATGCACGTGGGAGTGAGTTCTGGAAGAGAGAGTTTCTTCCACACAGAATATGGCATCAGGTTAATGCTAGCACCTAGATCGGCCAAGGCGAAGAATTCAACCATACCCGGAAAAATACAAGGAATGAGAAATTTTCCGGGGTCTCCAAGCTTTTCGGGAAGCTTTTCAAAAGAAATGCTGAGCAGTTCTCATTCAGAGGAGTTCTTGCCATCTCGAAGAGTTTTTCCTTATTACTTAACAGATTCTTGATTGTTGATGCAAACTTGGGCATCAAGAGAATAGCGTCCGCGAAGCTAATGTCAAAGTGCAAATCTTGGAAGATTTGGAAAAATTTATCCATTTGGTGACTAGCCTTTTCGCGGAGCTTTTGTTCATTGAGACGTGATGGGTAAGGAATAGAAGTTTTGGATTTAGGGTTGTCCACTGGAGTTTCTGGTGGTTCATCATATGAAGCACCACTTCTAGTTGTGATCGCCTTAGCATCGCCCCTCGGGTTAGCGATCGCGTTGCTTGGTAAAGTAGTACCTGAGCCCGAGGGTCGATCATTCAAAGACTTCTTGATATCAGAAATCTGGCTGACCAACATCTTGTTCAACTCTTCTTGGGACTTCATGAATTTCTTTAACAACTCGTCAGATGAAGGCCCAGTTGGAACAATGGCTTGATTCGGATTAGGAAAATTTGGAGCTCGATTGTTCGGATTGGGTCCTTGATTTTGAAAATTACCCTGATTAGGGTTTTTGTTTCCATGAAAATATCCTGTATTGAAATTACCCTGACCTTGGTTTCGATTAAAGTTTCCTTGATGTTGGAAACCTTGATTTTGGAAACCTTGGTTTTGATTTTGAAAACCGTGACCCTGATTGAAATTACCTTGGTTTTGATAACCTTGGTTCACTCTATTTTGATTTTGGTTACGGTTTTGGACATTTTGGTTTTGATTAAAACCGGGAGGTCCAGGGTAGTGTGAGAACGATAGCTAGGGTCCATAGGAGGGCGATATTGATTGCCTCCTTAATTTTGGGACCCGGCAATAGCATGAGCTTCATATGGAGTACCATCAGTAGCTGTGCAATTGTAGTAGGCATGTGGCCCACCACAAGTCACACAGACTTCCACGTTTTTAACCTCAGTAGGTGGAGGATGTTGTGGAAATGAAACTTTCTTTTGTTGGGCGAGAACCAAAGCTTGAATAGCTTCAGTGAGCTTGTCAATCTTAGCATCCGTGCTAGATTGACCCGTAGAAGATAAAGTGGAAGGACCCGTATTGATTTGGGAAACAATCGGTTTGCTTCGTGTAGAGCGAACCTTGGACTTGTTTTCTATGATTTGCAAAGCTTCTTTTGTGGTTCTACTCAAGAAATTACCTCCCGCGGAGGCATTGAGAGAATCCTGATCAGCTTGGCTCACGCCATTGTAAAAAGTATCGAGTTGCATCAACTCTGAGAAACCATGATGTGGACACTTGCGAAGTAATTCTTTGAAACGGTCCCACGCTTCACCAAATGATTCATCATATTTCTGAGAGAACTTGGTGATTTCGTTCTTAAGACTCGTGGTCTTGGAAGGTGGGAAGAATTCATTAACAAATTTTTTCACAAGATCTTCCCATGTCTCAATAGATCGAGGAGGTTGTTTTTCAAGCCAAATCCGGGCTTGTCCCTCGAGGGAGAATGGGAATAGAAGAAGTTTGATTGCTTCACAAGGGACATTCTTGTACTTGATGGTCGATGTGATTTTATTGAACCATCGAATGTGAGCATGAGGATCATCCCTCTCAAAACCATAGAATTGACTTGAGGTTACAAGATTGAGTAACCCGGTTTTGAGCTCAAAATTATCAGCCACGATGACTGGAACAACAATGGCATCTCCGTAACCCTCGATGGGTGCTTGGAGAAGCTCACACATGGGGCGGTCTTCCGCCATGGTGACAGTGGATGTGGCAACAGTACGGATCTCAGATCCGACTGTTGGTGCTGAACGTCTACGAGGTCTTCGAGATTTCCTAACAAGCTCACGTAATGGGCTCGTGGACCTTGAAGAACGAGTGCGCATGCACTAGAGATAAAATCCAATCAAAACAAAATCGAGGCAAATCCACAGTTAACTTAAACCAATAATCACAAGCAAGTGGCTTCTTTAAGAAAGGTACACCACTCACAGGAATACAAAGGCAAGTTTTGATCTTATGTTTGGGAACTTATTATGTCCACACCCCCAGTTGGTGGTGTTATGTCTTGGTTTGCGCCGGTTTGTTTTTATGTATTTATTATTATTCACAAGAAAAGACGGATGTTTTTGGGTTTTTGTGTATGGGTTAAAAAATTTTTGGACAATATTTTTGGTATCGTTTCGTTTACCAAAATTGTATCTCTTTAAGAATCACCTTAAAAGAAACACGATATAGAAAACGTAACGATCAGTTTTGTTGTTTTTTTATTTTTTTTCGTGTTTTAACACTTTAGGAAAAGTATTAATGACTTTTTTATGTTTTGATTTAAAATTTACAAAAGTGATGGTATTTGTACAGTGATGATGGTGAAATAACACTAATCTCAAAAGACGCTATAGAAACGTGCACACCTCCCCGGCAGCGGCGCCAAAATTTGATTGGTGCAAAAGCAGTCAACTAAAGTCAACCACAGGTGTGGTCAATATAGTCAAACTACCTAAACCAATGCTTACGGGCAATATAGGGTATCACCAGGTCGTTAAGTCCCGACGAGGTGTGAATTGTGCTTTAGCGTGCTTGTGATCGGGTGATTTTTCACAAAAAAGGGTTGCGATGAGAATTATTTGAGAATTATGAAATGAAATAGCATAGGAAAGCTATATGATTGATTACAGGAATTTAGATTAAGAAGAAACGAGCTAAAACCTAAAAACATATGTTTTAATTATAAACGTAAACTGACGTACGTAATAAAAAGTAAAACTAATTAATTAAAAAGGCTACGGGTGTGAAATTAATATTTTAACAATCCTAATGAATAAAAAAAATTTATAGAAAAAGAAAAATTATTTTTACACTATTTAATTATTTATTATTAATTAATTACTAATTACTTATTAATTAACTAATTAAATTGATTTAAATTATTAAAAATACTAAAAAAACTTAGATAATTAAGAAGATTTTTATAAATCTAATTAACTATCACAGGAATCTAAAATAAATTATAAAAAGTTGGTTTTATGTATTTTTAAACTAATTTACTAATTATTATTCTAATTATTAATTAATTACCAATTAAACTAATTATATTCTAAAAAATAGAAAATGAACAGTAGAAATTCTAGAAAAATTCCTAAAAATGTTTTAACTTATATAAAAGCTAGGAAAATTATAAAAACTAGGTGTTACTTAATGAAATCTAATTTTGCTATTTAATACTTTAATATTAATTAATAATTAATTTAACTAATATTAATTCTAAAAATTACTAAATTACAAAGGAAAAGTCTAGAAAAAATCTCAAAAAATACTTTATACTACCAGGAACTGAGGAAAAATTTGAAAACATATAAGTGCTTAATAATAAGCTAAAAAGAAAAATAAAAAAGATAACTTCTATTAAATAGAAGCTATCACTATAATTAAGTTTGGTTTTTCTTGGGTTTCTTTTTGGAAAACTATTAAACAACTTAAAATAACAAACCTTTGCAAAGACAACAAAGTTGTAACTTAATAATAAGCAGTGTGGAACCCAATAAGCTCAATAGTTGAGCTTTTTGACTCAATGTGAGATTTTAAGCTCTAAAAAGCTCACAACAAGCTACACAGATGGTACAAAGAGTAGATTAGGCTATAAACAAGCTGAGTGGACTTAAATGAAGATAAAACAACAATCAAAGCTCACTGAATAAGCTAGATAAGCCAAATAACAAGTGCAAACACCTGAATAACCAAACAGGTTTAAGGGCTAACTAGCAGGCCAAATTTAACTCATTCAATAAGTTCAAATGTGAAAATTGACCTAGAAACTAACAAGCTGAGCTCAAGGGCTTCTCAGAGAACCAACAAGCTCACTATGGGACCCACTATTAAGATCACAATGAGCTTATGAAGTAGCTCAGATACACTGATCACTCAGTGTTGAAGTTCAGTTGGTAAAATTTTGGTTTAGCTAATTAAGCATATAAATAAGCTATAAATGAAAAGATAAGCACGTGAACAAGAAAATAGCCATAAGGGCTTAAGAAAACAACAACAAGCTCAGGCTAAAGCTAACTAGTGAAGATGCTACAAGCTTATGAAAATAGCTCAAAACCTGTGAACAGGGGAGCTTCTTCCCCTGTAGGTGACTTTGAGAGTCTGTGGGTCCCTCAGAAATATTCACAAAAATGTAAGGACTGTGGGATTTCACAAATGAGGTGGGGGGCTACAAATCCAAAAAAGCTCAAGTCTTGAAACAAGGTACAAAATTCTAAACAATTCTTGCTAAAAATGAGATTTCTGACCAATGCAATTTTGACTTTTTGATATGAACTTGCTCAGTTGACTTTTATGAGATTTCTTTGATCCCTAATGACTTAAATTGATGTATTAGAGTATAATGACTCTAAATTAAACAAATACAACAACTTAGTAACTTGTATGCATGATTATGGATTCAAAAAGTCCAACAGTGAACTCATGAGATAACATTAAACATGAAATTGACTTTTATTCAAAGGGTGACTGGTTTTTATGGTTTGCCTGAGTTATATTGACCTAATGCAAATTGTATCAACCAACAATAACCTCAAATACAGACCCTAACACACTTATGCAGTTGTATCCAAACACCCTTAATGTTAACTAATTTAACAATTGAAACAAGATTTTAAACACTAAACTCCAAACTAATGATCAAAGATGCTATAATATCACTAACAAGAACTATTTGAATGATCAAGAACCACTAGAAATAATACAAACTCAGAAACACAAATATACACTATATGAATTGAAATTTAAGCAGTAGACTTACAAACCATGATCCTCAGCTATAAAAGAGGATTTCACTATGCTAGCCTATCTTTTAAATAGGCTGAGATCTTCCTTTGCCATCTCAAACTACCCAGAATTCACCATGAACCTCCACAATTACTGCAGTTGACTTTTGTTGACCATTTTTTTGTATTTTTGATTTTGAAACTAAACTGAATTGTAATGTTACTAAAAGCTTGTAAAAGCTTCCTGGGAGCTTATGTGTCCTAATTAAGTCACTAACATCCACTACAACAACATATAATTAAAATTGAGATTTTGAGGTAAAAAATACACAATCTGGATACGAAATGTTAAACTGAAATTGAAACTGAAATTATGTTTGAAATACATTGAGAATGATGAAACTATAACTTGAAAGCTTAAACATAAACTGGAAATTGAAAGTAAACTGAGTACTAATTAATAAACTAAAAATTACACTAGATAATTATTCCTCTTGCTTCCCTCCTCTTTATACTGCTACCAATGACTTTCTTGCACCCTCTTGAGCAAATCCCACCCATTGGATTGGGTGGGAATGATCTTAGCCGTTGAAATTAATTTTGGCACCAAAAAAGTCTTAACTGCCTTTTGGTTACTTGGAGGTTTTTGATATCAATTAATGCTTCTTGTATGTATTTGGGAGTTGGGGGAGACATGGAGTGGGGTTCTGTAATTGGAGGTATAGTGATGGGTGGTTTGCAGGTTCACGTGGGAGGGAGAAGGGTGGAGGTCAAAGGTGTTGACATTTGGGGTGGATTATTTAAAACGGAGGGAGTAAATATATTAATGGAGGTGGGCTGGGTGATTGAGATGGGCCAGAGGTAGGGCGTTTGGGCCATTGGAGTGATAAGGGAGCTGGGCTAGTTGTGTTTGTTTGTTCGACAAATATAACAAAGGGTCCGTTTTGTAGTAATAAACAACAAGGACCAAACATGTAATTCCACCAAAGATAAGGGACCTGAATTGTAACTCTCCCAAAGTTTTACCAAGGACTAATATTGCCAAGCTTTCTTATTCCAAGGACCAAATTTCATTTTTTTTCATTTTCCAAAATTCCTAGGGACCATTTTTGTCAGATTTGAAATTTTGAGGGACCAAACATGTAATTTTTGAAACTTAAGACCCAAGTATTTTATTTTTTGATATTTGACTTTCAAAAGGCTTGGGTTGACTTTTCTTTCAAAATAAATAGGACAATTTTTTACAAGTTTTGAAACTTGGGGGACTGAAACTGCCAATATTGCAAACTTTGATCATTTTCATTTGTTTTTGCTCATTTTGCATTTAAAACACATAAAACACAATCCCTGGGATTATTTTAGTATTTTGATGACTTTTTGATTGTTTTTGTATGTTTTGCAGTTCAGATTTGATCAAAAATGATGAGTGTTTAAGCACTCATCAGATACGTTTCGGGAAACGTGGGAAACTCAACCCCCGCTACATTGGACCATTTCTTATTTTGGAAAGAATTGGGCCCGGGGCTTATAGGTTGGAATTACCACAGGAATTGAGTAAAGTTCACGATGTGTTTCATGTTAGTAATTTGAAAAAGTGTCTTTCTGATGAGACGCCGGTTATACCAATAAAGGATATTCGTGTGGATGAGAGTTTGAACTTTGTGGAAGAGCGGATTGAAATTTTGGATCGAGAGATTAATGCGACTCAAGCAAAATCGTATTCCACTCATCAAGATTCGTTGGAATTCCCGTCATCGACCAGAATTTACGTGGGAACGTGAGGACGAGTTCCGAAAGAGATATCCGAAGCTTTTCACTTCGTAGATGGATTATTCCGAGAGAAACCCGGGACGGGTTTCTTCTAAGGCTGGGAGGATGTGACAACTGGCAAATTAGGGAGCCATTTTGAAAACCCGCATTACGTTAAAAGTTCGTTTATAAATTTATGTTTGAAATTTTATTCGTAACGAACTTGTAAAACCTATATTGTGGTTGATTATATTTAAAATCTTTTTGGAATCGAGATTTGGATTATCGATGTAACATGAATTTATTTTGAGATTTTTATTTGGCACTACGTTGACTCCGGCACTAGATAACCTAACAAAAATTTAATGTTTCAAATTTACGGTTCGATCATATAATTATTTTGAACGTCTCGTGGGATATTAAATAATTTGGAACGAGCTTGGTTTGAGAATGTCGAAACACTTTGAAAAGTTTACGGGTTTGGCCTTGCGTTTTATAACTAGCCACTTTACCCCGATACTAATATTATTATTATCATTATTAATATTTTTCTTAAAAAAAAACTACAAAATGCTCTTTGTGGTTGGGCCGGTTCACACACAACCAAACACACACCCTCACCACTTCATCTCATCTCTCTCCCCCTCTAATATCAAAACCCTAGCCGCCACCTTTGGCCGGCCGTCAACATCACACCGCCGCTCTCCACCATACGCAACCACCACCACCTCAACCCTCTCATCACCCTCTTTCTTTTGGTGTACTACACGCGCGACCCAAACACCCCTAACCCCTCATTTGAGTCACCACCGCCACCAAAAACACCACCACCACCATTAATATTTTGATTTTTCAAAGAATATTTAGCTTGGAGTCGTCTTGAAGGTAGGAAACCACAAATTTCATTTTTGTGTGCCTCGATTTGGGTTTGAATTCGTGCATACGCGGATTTTCTTGGTTAAGATTTGTAAAATATTGATGGGAAATGACATTTTGATGACAAAACTCCGTTTGGTATCCAGGTTTATGGGTTTTCATTGGTGTCGACTTGAAACCGTGAGCCATGGCTCTCAGCTAGGCGTGGTTCGAGCCTTGTGGCTCATTTTGTTGATGGGTTTTGACCTAGTAATGTGGTGTCGAGAGTTTTGATACTTTGGAATTGTTTGTGGATTGATATTGGGTCGACTTGGTGCTTGTTGTCGTTGTTTGATGTTGCCACGACCCAAGAGGTTCGTTTGGCAGGTTTGTTAGTGCTCCGGTGAGCTTAATCCGAGACCAAGAGGTCTTGGGTTCGAGTCTTTGTGACTCGTGGTCTAGCTGAGACCCAAGTGGGTTTCTCGGCTCGGGTTTGGCTTGGTAAACCAACCCGGATTGCG
Source organism: Artemisia argyi (assembly GCA_030686995.1). Classification (NCBI taxonomy): domain Eukaryota; kingdom Viridiplantae; phylum Streptophyta; class Magnoliopsida; order Asterales; family Asteraceae; genus Artemisia; species Artemisia argyi. Next base: position 145,704,367 of record CM060686.1, read on the forward strand.
TGTAACTAGATCACTTTTGTTTCGGTTCATGTTATCGTTGTTGTTGTTGTTGCGGTATGTTTTGGTATTGGCATTGTTGATGTTATTGTCGTTTGCTTAGGAGCCGAGAATTAATGGTATAATGGTTGTTTTGTGGACTTGTGGACAAGAATGATATTGGGACCGATTGTGAGATGGTCAAATTAGATTGACGAAGATAGGTTAGTTGGGTGCCGTAGTTGGATCCTATTGTTGTAGCACGTGATGTGGGAATTGTTGGACAGAGATGGATTACTTGGTTGTATTGGTTATTATTACTTGGATTTGGACAATGAGCCGAGAGTGATGACTCGGACATGTGACCATCTATATAACTCGATAATTATTTATAATCAAACATAAATAATAAAACTCGTAATAATATTATTAATAATAAAAACATTTATATAAGTATATAGACGTGAAAACGTATATATAACTATATAAGTGCGTATATTAAAAATAAAACGATCACGAGTAATATTATAATAACGCGATAATATATATTATACTATGTGAATAGTGTAATAAATGTCGGAAACATTATTATAATTAAACAACTATATATGACGATGAAATCTATAACGTTGGATAATTATATTAAATAAAATACCTTTTTAAAAATAAAAGAGGAAACTATCGAGTTATACGGAGTCATGGTCACTTGAGTCCAAGTGGGCCATATTGTTTATTTTGTGACTTTTGTGTTTGTCACGGATATGTAACGTTAATACATCCATTTTCTATAACTACATAACTTATTTGATCGACGGATTAAATAGGATCTATTTAGTTATATAAAATGAGTATATTAATGGGCATTGTATCCAACGACGCCCATAGGTTATGGTATGTGTACGGGGATAATGGATTACTAAATATCTCGTGAAGTTTGCCAAGTTGACGAATTTGGTAAGCTTGACGACGTAATTAGAGAATTTATTAAACTTTGATACATACCATATAGTACTATACGTGCAATGTGATCTAGGTTTTGGGTATGATCTTGGAATAATATATTAGGTAAATAATTTGTGGAAGGATACCAAGTCGACTGATTTAATAAACTTCGATGAATTATTTAGGTATTATATTGGACTAATATTAGGCCCGTAGGTTGTTATTACTATTACTTTTATTCGTGATTTCTTGATTTTGCGTTGTGTCGACCCTCCACCTGCTTGGATACCAAACGCCAAACTACTAATACGAGAATAATATGGGAAATGGATTTTCGGAAAGTAAAATGGAATACGTTCGGGATTGGGAATAATTGATTTTGAGTAAATGATCCTGAAACGAGTTTATATTGTTAGGAAGTGTCGGGTCCATAGTTGTCGTCTTTTGAGTTGTGATACATCTTACTTCTACCGATTTCTTCTTTCTGATTTCTGGACTTGAGGTGAGTCATAGCCCCACTTTTAATCTTGAACTTTGTTTTCAATACTTGGGGTGAGAAACGTGCAAATTATTTTATGTGGACTATCATCGCTTTTGTTTTTCAAAACTTGTTATGCTTATGGAACTTGGATGTTATGTCAACCTTAGTCACATACTGAATTATCGCGTATGGACTAAATATGGTTAGACGAATGTTACAACAACCTTAGTCACATAGTGAACCATCGCGTGTGGACTAGATTTAGTTAGATGAGTTACATCAACCCTAGTCACATAGTGAACCATCGCGTGTGGACTAAATAATGGTTGGATTATGAGAATGGCTTATTTGAGGATTTTGTGGATGAACTATAGTGTGCACCTATAGGATTTTGCGTTGAGGATTGAGGCCTATTCTAGCTAGCAAGGGTTTTGCGTATATGTCCACTAGATTTGATATTGAATATAAACCTATGATCTCACCAGCGAAAGCTGACTTTTAGCACGTTTTCTCAGGTAATTAAGTAGTGAACTTGGATGCTTGGATTGGAGGTTTGGCTTGGCATTGTGGTTAAGGATCTATTTTTCTAAAAACTCTGATATGTAATGTTAGACCTACTTTTATTTCTTTTGGGCCTTACTTTGATAAATTTGGTATGAATGTAAACTTTAAAACCCTGTTTTGGTTGTGTTTTGCTTACGTTTACTTTATCTCGTTCTTTTATTTCTTGTGTTGGATACCAATCCTTGTAGCACCCCGAAAGCTTGTTGAGTCTTCCGCTGTACCAAATTTTGGGGGTGTTACAGCTGGTAGTTGTGGTGGTGGCTGTTGCTGGTAGTAGTGGCTGGTTGTGGTTATGGTGATGGCTGGTGGTGGTGGTGGTGGTGTTGTGGCTAGTGGTGGTAGTGGATGATGGTGGTGGTGGTGGCTGGTGGTGGTTGCAGCTGGTGGTGGTGGCTGGTAGTTGTAGTGGTGGTGGTGGTGTTGGTGATGCTGGTGGTGGTGGTGGTTGGTGGTGGTGGTGGTGGTGGTTGTGGTGGTGGTGGTGGTTGCTACTGCTGGTGGTGGCTGGTTGTGGTTGTAGTGATGGCTGTTGGTGGTAGTGGTTATGGTGGTGGTGGCGGTGGTTGTGGCTGGTGGTGGTAGTGGCTGATGGTGGTGGTGGTGGTGGTGGCTGGTGTTGGCTAGTGGTGGTGGTGGTGGTGGTTGGTGATGCTGGTGGTGGTAGCTGGTGGTGGTGGTGGTGGTGGTTGGTTGTGGTTGTGGTGGTGGCGGGTGGTGGTGGTGGCCGGTGGTGGTTGCTGCTGGTGGTGGTAACTCGTGCAATGTGCTAAATTTGTTAAACGGGTCAACCCACTAACACGTTTAACCCATTTAAATGGGTCAGGTTCAGGTTGGGGTTTTCTGACCCGCCAACCTGACAACCCGACCCGAATTGCCACCCCTACCCCGAACCAAGCACCCCCTTAGCTAACTCGAAGTTTGTAACTAGTTTGTTGTGACTTGATATTGAATCACCTTGGACTAAATAAAATAAAGAAATAAAAACAATTGTTGAATTAAAAGTTGTAAACGAACTGAACGTTCAGTGAACATTGATCATGAACCGTTCGGTAAAATTTCGTTTACGTTCGTTTATTTATTAAGTGAACATTTCATGAACCGCACGGTAACCCGACCCTTGTGCGTTTTCGTCCGTTTTAGTCGTTTCTATCCGTTTCCATCCGTTTTTACCCATTTTTGTTTGTTATTAAACGTTTTTTAATTATGACCCAACAACACGATTTACACGTTTAGTCCGTTTTCATCCGTTTCCATCCGTTTTTACCCATTTTTGTTTGGTTTTACACGTTTTTTATGTGTTATGACCTGAATAAAAATATAACCGATTTAATGAAACCGAACTAATCCAAGAACACAATTTACACGTTTAGTCCGTTTTCATCCGGATCCATTTTTACCCATTTTTGTTTGTTTTTACACGTTTTTGTGTTTAATCACCCGAATAAAAATATAACCGATTTAATGAAACCGAACTAATCCAACAACACAATTTACACGTTTAGTCTGTTTTCATCCGTTTTTACCCATTTTTATTTGTTTTTACACGTTTTTTATATGTTATTACCCGAATAAAAATATAACCGATTTAATTAAACCCAACTAATCAAACAACTCGATTTACACGTTTAGTTCATTTTCATCCATTTCCATCCGTTTTTAGCCATTTTTGTTTGTTTTTACACGTTTTTGTGTTTATTCACCCGAATAAAAATATAACCGATTTAATGAAACCAAACTATTCCAACAACACAATTTACATGTTTAGTCTGTTTTCATCCGTTTCCATCCGTTTTTACCCATTTTTGTTTGTTTTTACCCATTGTATGTTTTGCAGTTTAGATTTGATCAAAAATGATGAGTGTTTGAGCACTCATCAGATACGTTTCGGGAAACGTGGGAAACTCAACCCCCGCTACATTGGACCATTTCTTATTTTGGAAAGAATTGGGCCCGGGGCTTATAGGTTGGAATTACCACAGGAATTGAGTAAAGTTCACGATGTGTTTCATGTTAGTAATTTGAAAAAGTGTCTTTCTGATGAGACGCCGGTTATACCAATAAAGGATATTCGTGTGGATGAGAGTTTGAAATTTGTGGAAGAGCCGATTGAAATTTTGGATCGAGAGATTAATGCGACTCAAGCAAAGTCGTATTCCACTCATCAAGATTCGTTGGAATTCCCGTCATCGACCAGAATTTACGTGGGAACGTGAGGACGAGTTCCAAAAGAGATATCCGAAGCTTTTCACTTCGTAGATGGATTATTCCGAGAGAAACCCGGGACGGGTTTCTTCTAAGGCTGGGAGGATGTGACAACTGGCAAATTAGGGAGCCATTTTGAAAACCCGCATTACGTTAAAAGTTCGTTTATAAATTTATGTTTGAAATTTTATTCGTAACGTACTTGTAAAACCTATATTGTGGTTGATTATATTTAAAATCTTTTTGGAATCGAGATTTGGATTATCGATGTAACATGAATTTATTTTGAGATTTTTATTTGGCACTACGTTGACTCCGGCACTAGATAACCTAACAAAAATTTAATGTTTCAAATTTACGGTTCGATCATATAATTATTTTGAACGTCTCGTGGGATATTAAATAATTTGGAACGAGCTTGGTTTGAGAATGTCGAAACACTTTGAAAAGTTTACGGGTTTGGCCTTGCGTTTTATAACTAGCCACTTTACCCCGATACTATTATTATTATTATTATTATTATTATTATTATTATTATTATTATTATTATTATTATTATTATCATTATTAATATTTTTCTTAAAAAAAAAACTACAAAATGCTCCTTGTGGTTGGGCCGGTTCACACACAACCAAACACACACCCTCACCACTTCATCTCATCTCTCTCCCCCTCTAATATCAAAACCCTAGCCGCCACCTTTGGCCGGCCGTCAACATCACACCGCCGCTCTCCACCATACGCGACCACCACCACCTCAACCCTCTCATCACCCTCTTTCTTTTGGTGTACTACACGCACGACCCAAACACCCCTAACCCCTCGTTTGAGTCACCACCGCCACCAAAAACACCATCACCACCATTAATATTTTGATTTTTCAAAGAATATTGAGCTTGGAGTCGTCTTGAAGGTAGGAAACCACAAATTTCATTTTTTGTGTGCCTCGATTTGGGTTTGAATTCGTGCATACGCGGATTTTCTTGGTTAAGATTTGTAAAATATTGATGGGAAATGACATTTTGATGACAAAACTCCGTTTGGTATCCAGGTTTATGGGTTTTCATTGGTGTCGACTTGAAACCGTGAGCCATGGCTCTCAGCTAGGCGTGGTTCGAGCCTTGTGGCTCATTTTGTTGATGGGTTTTGACCTAGTAATGTGGTGTCGAGAGTTTTGATACTTTGGAATTATTTGTGGATTGATATTGGGTCGACTTGGTGCTTGTTGTCGTTGTTTGATGTTGCCACGACCCAAGGGGTCCGTTTGGCAGGTTTGTTAGTGCTCCGGTGAGCTTAATCCGAGACCAAGAGGTCTTGGGTTCGAGTCTTTGTGACTCGTGGTCTAGCTGAGACCCAAGTGGGTTTCTCGGCTCGGGTTTGGCTTGGTAAACCAACCCGGATTGCGTGTAACTAGATCACTTTTGTTTCAGTTCATGTTATCGTTGTTGTTGTTGTTGTGGTATGTTTTGGTATTGGCATTGTTGATGTTATTGTCGTTTGCTTAGGAGCCGAGAATTAATGGTATAATGGTTGTTTTGTGGACTTGTGGACAAGAATGATATTGGGACCGATTGTGAGACGGTCAAATTAGATTGACGAAGATAGGTTAGTTGGGTGCCGTAGTTGGCTCCTATTGTTGTAGCACGTGATGTGGGAATTGTTGGACGGAGATGGATTAATTGGTTGTATTGGTTATTATTACTTGGATTTGGACAATGAGCCGAGAGTGATGACTCGGACATCTGACCATCTATATAACTCGATAATTATTTATAATCAAACATAAATAATAAAACTCGTAATAATATTATTAATAATAAAAACATTTATATAAGTATATAGACGTGAAAACGTATATATAACTATATAAGTGCGTATATTAAAAATAAAACGATCACGAGTAATATTATAATAACGCGATAATATATATTATACTATGTGAATACTGTAATAAATGTTGGAAACATTATTATAATTAAACAACTATAAATGACGATGAAATCTATAACGTTGGATAATTATATTAAATAAAATACCTTTTTAAAAATAAAAGAGGAAACTATCGAGTTATACGGAGTCATGGTCACTTGAGTCCAAGTGGGCCATATTGTTTATTTTGTGACTTTTGTGTTTGTCACGGATATGTAACGTTAATACATCCATTTTCTATAACTACATAACTTATTTGATCGACGGATTAAATAGGATCTATTTAGTTATATAAAATGAGTATATTAATGGGCATTGTATCCTACGATGCCCATAGGTTGTGGTATGTGTACGGGGATAATGGATTACTAAATATCTCGTGAAGTTTGCCAAGTTGACGAATTTGGTAAGCTTGACGACGTAATTAGAGAATTTATTAAACTTTGATACATACCATATAGTACTATACGTGCAATGTGATCTAGGTTTTGGGTATGATCTTGGAATAATATATTAGGTAAATAATTTGTGGAAGGATACCAAGTCGATGGATTTAATAAACTTCGATGAATTATTTAGGTACTATATTGGACTAATATTAGGCCCGTAGGTTGTTATTACTATTACTTTTATTTGTGATTTCTTGATTTTGCGTTGTGTCGACCCTCTACCCGCTTGGATACCAAACGCCAAACTACTAATACGAGAATAATATGGGAAATGGATTTTCAGAAAGTAAAATGGAATACGTTCGGGATTGGGAATAATTGATTTTGAGTAAATGATCCTGAAACGAGTTTATATTGTTAGGAAGTGTCGGGTCCATAGTTTTCGTCTTTTGAGTTGTGATACATCTTACTTCTACCGATTTCTTCTTGCTGATTTCTAGACTTGAGGTGAGTCATAGCCCCACTTTTAATCTTGAACTTTGTTTTCAATACTTGGGGTGAGAAACGTTCAAATTATTTTATGCGGACTATCATCGCTTTTGTTTTTCAAAACTTGCTATGTTTATGGAACTTGGATGTTATGTCAACCTTAGTCACATACTGACTTATCGCGTGTGGACTAAATATGGTTAGACGAATGTTACAACAACCTTAGTCACATAGTGAACCATCGCGTGTGGACTAGATTTAGTTAGATGAGTTACATCAACCCTAGTCACATAGTGAACCATCGCGTGTGGACTAAATAATGGTTGGATTATGAGAATGGCTTATTTGAGGATTTTGTGGATGAACTATAGTGTGCACCTATAGGATTTTGCGTTGAGGATTGAGGCCTATTCTAGCTAGCAAGGGTTTTGCGTATATGTCCACTAGATTTGATATTGAATATAAACCTATGATCTCACCAGCGAAAGCTGACTTTTAGCACGTTTTCTCAGGTAATTAGGTAGTGAACTTGGATGCTTGGATTGGAGGTTTGGCTTGGCATTGTGGTTAAGGATCTATTTTTCTAAAAACTCTGATATGTAATGTTAGACCTACTTTTATTTCTTTTGGGCCTTACTTTGATAAATTTGGTATGAATGTAAACTTTAAAACCCTGTTTTGGTTGTGTTTTGCTTACGTTTACTTTATCTCGTTCTTTTATTTCTTGTGTTGGATACCAATCCTTGTAGCACCCCGAAAGCTTGTTGAGTCTTCCGCTGTACCAAATTTTGGGGGTGTTACAGCTGGTAGTTGTGGTGGTGGCTGTTGCTGGTAGTGGTGGCTGGTTGTGGTTATGGTGGTGGCTGGTGGTAGTAGTGGTGGTGGTAGTGGTGGTGTTGTGGCTAGTGGTGGTAGTGGACGATGGTGGTGGTGGTAGCTGGTGGTGGTTGCTGCTGCTGGTGGTGATGGTGGTGATGCTGGTGGTGGTGGTTGTGGTGGTGGTGGTGGCTGGTTGTGGTGGTGGTGGTGGTTGCTACTGCTGGTGGTGGCTGGTTGAGGTTGTAGTGATGGCTGTTGGTGGTAGTAGTGGTGGTGGTGATGGCGGTGGTTGTAGCTGGTGGTGGTAGTGGCTGATGGTGGTGGTGGTGGCTGTTGGTGGCTAGTGGTGGTGGTGGTGGTGGTTGGTGATGCAGGTGGTGGTAGCTGGTGGTGGTGGTGGTGGTTGGTTGTGGTTGTGGTGGTGGCTGGTGGTGGTGGTGGCCGGTGGTGGTTGCTGCTGGTGGTGGTAACTCGTGCAATGTGCTAAATTTGTTAAACGGGTCGACCCACTAACACGTTTAACCCATTTAAATGGGTCAGGTTCATGTTAGGGTTTTCTGACCCGCCAACCTGACAACCCGACCCGAATTGCCACCCCTACCCCGAACCAAGCACCCCCTTAGCTAACTCGAAGTTTGTAACTAGTTTGTTGTGACTTGATATTGAATCGTCTTGGACTAAATAAAATAAAGAAATAAAAACAATTGTTGAATTAAAAGTTGTAAACGAACAGAACGTTCAGTGAACATTGATCATGAACCGTTCGGTAAAATTTCGTTTACGTTCGTTTATTTATTAAGTGAACATTTCATGAACCGCACGGTAACCCGACCCTTGTGCGTTTTCGTCCGTTTTAGTCGTTTCTATCCGTTTCCATCCGTTTTTACCCATTTTTGTTTGTTATTAAACGTTTTTTAATTATGACCCAACAACACGATTTACACGTTTAGTCCGTTTTCATCCGTTTCCATCCGTTTTTACCCATTTTTGTTTGGTTTTACACGTTTTTTATGTGTTATGACCTGAATAAAAATATAACCGATTTAATGAAACCGAACTAATCCAACAACACAATTTACACGTTTAGTCCGTTTTCATCCGGATCCGTTTTTACCCATTTTTGTTTGTTTTTACACGTTTTTGTGTTTAATCACCCGAATAAAAATATAACCGATTTAATGAAACCGAACTAATCCAACAACACAATTTACACGTTTAGTCTGTTTTCATCCGTTTTTACCTATTTTTATTTGTTTTTACACGTTTTTTATATGTTATTACCCGAATAAAAACATAACCGATTTAATTAAACCCAACTAATCCAACAACTCGATTTACACGTTTAGTTCATTTTCATCCGTTTCCATCCGTTTTTAGCCATTTTTGTTTGTTTTTACACGTTTATTCACCCGAATAAAAATATAACCGATTTAATGAAACCGAACTATTCAAACAACACAATTTACATGTTTAGTCTGTTTTCATCCGTTTCCATCCGTTTTTACCCATTTTGTTTGTTTTTACACGTTTTTATGTGTTATGACCCGAATAAAAATATAACCGATTTAATTAAACCTAACTAATCCAACAACCCGATTTACACGTTTAGTCCATTTTCATCGGTTTCCATCCGTTTTTAGCCATTTTTGTTTGTTTTTTATACGTTTTTTTGTTTAATTAATCACCGGAATAAAAGTATAACCGCTTTAATGAAACCGAACTAATCCAACAACACGATTTACACGTTTAGTCCGTTTTCATCCGTTTCCATCCGTTTTTACCCATTTTTGTTTGTTTTACACGTTTTTTATGTGTTATGACCCGAATAAAAATATAACCGATTTAATTAAACCCAACTAATCCAACAACCCGATAACCGAACCGATCAATACCGCTAATTTATATTCATAGTTTAAAGGAAGGAGGACTTAGTTTGCCGTTTCTAGCAAAATTTTTGTTAGAAACTTTTTAAGTCTTTCTTTTATAACTTTGATCTTAAATATTTTTATTTGTGTTGTATAGTATTTGATGAAAATTATACTAATGAAAATACATTTAAAACACAATCCATCCATCTAAAAGTATTATATAACACAAGATAGAAAACTTAAGGTAAAAGTTGTAAAAGAAAGACTTAAAAGGTAAAACAAGAACAATATTGGGACTTAGTATTTATCATCATCTATGATTACTGTTTACTCTCCTCGGTTTTCTGAAGAAACCGCCTGACTCAATAGTACTCATGATCTTGGAGAAAAGAAAAGTAGTTTGTGTTCATAAGCGAAATTTTTTTGAAAATAATTTAGAAGAATTTGGAGCCAAAATTTTGATCCAAAATTTTTAAATCACCTAATTATATGGCATTTAACATAAACAAGAGCCCATATTCATGAAAATACCCTGTTTGGTCTCCTAATTAAACTAAACACTGCAACCAAAACAAAAAAATCAAATCTTCAATCACCATTACTCTCCAATCCAGAATCATTTTCTTGTACACATTGTTGCTCAAGAGTCGTCAGGGAAATGATTGAAAACGTTGATACTGATATTTTGCTTCCAGATAATGAAACTGGTGTTAACACAATACAGTATGAGGACGAAACATATTATTCATCTGACAAAGAAAATGACAACCAATTAAATCAAAAACTATCTAATAGGGGCATAACCTGGCTAGCTAAGTTTCACCTTCAATATGGCCATCCTGGTCAAATAAAGCACAAGGTAACCATCGATGCGTTGAATAGGGTTGCAAGGTTAAACAGAGTACTGTTTGCGAGTTTTTTAGGAGATGTGGTTCGTGAGCACATAGGTTTGAAGGTTCTATCCTGGAAGAAGGTGGATAAAGAATCAAGACAAAAATTATGGGATGAAATCATGGTATATATATACTAATTTTTAACCCAGTACTACATATATAAGTTTAATTTATCAATTATCTGCAACTAATTAAAAACATTGTGTTAAACTTTGCAGCGATATTTTGATGTTGACGTGACATTCAAAAAGGTGGTAATGAATCGTCTTGGTCAACTGCTAAGGAATTACAGAATAAAACTTAGGGAAAAATACATATTGCCCAACCTAGATACACCTGAGAAAATGAATGAACGCCCGAAAAAGTTTAGTACAATTATGACACAAGAACAATGGGTTGAGTTTGTAACATACACGACCACCAATGAATACAAGGTTTTAGTTAGTCATCTTTATTAAGTCTATATGTCATTTCATAATTTTTAGTTTGCAGCATTACCACATCTAAATGCCTTATGATTTTGTGTTTTTAGGAAAAATCAGATAAAGCTAAACTGTCACGTTCCAAAAATATTTATCAACATAAAATGGGACGAGGTAGATATGTTTATGTTAAAGAGAAAATGGTAAGGTTATACATACTGTTTGTTTTACTAATTGATCAGACTCGATTATCTTGGTTTAACTTTACATATATATGTATGCACTTGATGTCCATTAGATAAAAAAAAAAAAAAGTAATTGAAGCAGATGATGAACCCCTGCGTAGTGTATTGTGGATCAAAGGAAGGCAAAACAAAGACGGAGAATCTCCAGATGCTGAGATTAGTTCGATGGCAGATCAACTTGTAAATTTGACTGCAAATTCTATTATTATGCTTATATACCAGCAACATTAACTTTTTACTAGCCGTACTAACTTGTATACTAGCAGTACGAACTTTTAATACCAACAATTCCCATTTTTTTTTGCAGAAAGAAACTGATGAAAAGATCGAGGAAGGAACCTTGGATGTTGATGATGGCACTGATGCCATGACAGTTGTGTTTGGTAAGGAAAAAGGAGGTTATGCAAGAGGAGTGGGAAATGGAGTTACATATAAGATGTATTTTAATCTTCCTCGAACCAGAAAAGAAACTGATGAAAGAATTGAGTTACTTCAAACTCAACTTGATAATGAGAGAAGCGAGCGTCAAAAAAAGATCTACTGCTCAAGAAACTGTCCACCGAGATGACAGAAAAAGATGACCAGGTCAAGAAATTGTTCGCTGAGATGGCAGATACAAAGGGAATGTTTGCCAAACTGCTGAGTTTGTTGAGTTCACAAGGGATGCAGTTGGATATGGCATCTCAATTTCCATTAGACTAAGATGTAAGCCATTTTTTATGTTGTTAACAATTTCATTTTCTAATGCTAACACCAATGTATTTCTTAATTTAATTTAATTATATTGCAGGTGAAGAATCCAATGGCCATTAATAATATAGATATCGGCCCTAATGATCATCAGGTGTTCGACGGAACTCAGTCCAGTGTTGATGTACGTGCACGTGATAAAGATGTGATAATTCAGAAGAAGCCTAACGGGATTGAAACATTGGAACCGGTAATGGAAACAATGGTAAGGAGTAAAACATCCCCCTTTGATTTTTTAATTTTACCTACATGACTAATGTACTGTGTTTTATATATACATATAGGAACGTGTTAAAAATGTTAAGAAAACACCAAAGCCACGACAAAACGGGTCTGCAGATTCCCAATCGCAAGGAGACGCATCTCCAACAAAAGAACTACCACAAGTATGTATTTCAACATGTTTCTTGTTATTATTTTTTTTTTAAATAATGTACCGTGTTTTATATATACGTATAGGAACCTGTTATAAATGTCGGGCCTAAGAAAACGGGTAAGTCACGACGAAACGGGTCTCCAGCTTCCCTATCGCAGGATAATGTGTCTCCAACAACACAAGCACAAGTATGTATTTCAACATGTTTCTTGTTATTCTTACTTTTGTTTAAATAATTTCTGATATATACATATGCAAAAATTCTTTTTTTTAGACAATCAGTTGCAAACTAAAGCAAATATTGTTGCTTTGGGTCGCATACACAACATTCCAGGAAAACAAATGCTGCATAACCAACCACTCCCAAATGATTGCTATAGAGTCTCAATTGATAAATCGTTAGTGGATGCAGCATGCATACCGGACGTAGGGAATAATGGGTTAAAAACAGTTAGGGAAGGTGTAGGTTATTTCTTTGCATGGCCAAAGGATCAAGTTATTCTTGCTGATCATGAGGAGGTATATACATGTGTTTTTTCAACCTACATATATATATATATATATATATATATATATATATATATATATATATATATATATATATATATATATATATATATATATATATATATATATATATATATATATATATATATATAATTCTTCATATTAAATTCAATGTTTGATACAAGCGTCTTTTGTTTACTACAGGTTACACCACCAACTACGAAACCACAAGTTAGTGAAAACATTCCTGGACCAAAATTACAACCGAAGCGCAAAAATTATGTCTCTAGTGCAGAAGTGCAAAAGCAATCTAAGGCGGGTCCGGGGAAGATTCAAAAGGTTTTAACTTTTAGTAGTTGAGAATTTCATTATATGCGACATTAAAATTCTATATATATTTTGTTCATTTATATACATTCGAGTTTTATTGAATTTGAAATTGCTTTTTGTTTTTAATTATGTTTTATTTATATACAAGCAGTAGTAACTCTGATCCAGCAGTACTAACTTAGTACTAGCAATATTAACATCATTGGTCACTCTTTTCTTTAATTCGATGTGTGACTAAATATTACCAAATGCCACACAAATTAAAAATTCATGTGACCATTGGTTGAACATTAGTTACACAGAACACAAATGTCTGCACTTTAAACATCATATGGTCACACTTATTAACACTTTTGGCCAGTGTTTGCTTAATTGTATGTGACTAAATACCAAAAAAAAAAAAAAAAAAAAAAAAAAAAAAAAAAAAAAAAAAAAAGAGAAAAAAAAGAAAAACACGCGTTGTGTGACTAAATATTACAAAAGGCTACACAAACATAAAATTCATGTAGCCATTGGATTATCAATAGTCACAAAAAATACATATTTCTTCATTTTAAACAGCATATGGTCACACTTATTAATGATTTTGGCCACTGTTTGCTTAATTGTATGTGACTAAATACCCAAAAGAAACATGGTTTGTGTGACTAAATATTACAAAAGGCCACGCAAACATAAACTTCATGTGGCCATTGGATGATCAATAGTCGCACAAAATACACATTTCTTCATTTTAAATAGCATATGGTCACACTTATTAACGCTTTTGGCCACTGTTTGCTTAACTGTATGTGACTAAATACCCAAAAGAAACATGGGTTTGTGTGACTAAATATTACAAAAGGCCACGCAAACATAAACTTCATGTGGCCATTGGATGATCAATAGTCACACAAAATACACATTTCTTCACTTTAAACAACATATGGTCACACTTATTCACACTTTTGGCCACTGATTGCTTAATGGTACGTGACTAAATACCCAAAACAAACATGTTTTGTGTGACTAAATATTACAAAAGGCCACACAAACATAAACTTCATGTGGCCATTAGATGATCAATAATTACACAAAATACACATTTCTTCACTTTAAACAGCATATGGTCACACTTATTCACACTTTTGGCCACTTTGTGTTAAATTGTATGTGACTAACTCCAAAAAATAACACCCATTGTGTGACTAAATGATCACAAACGTCACATTTATTGTATATTCATGTGGCCATTGGATTATCAATAGTCACACAAAATACACATTTACTTGAATATATCATCTCAAATGTCACATATATTCTATATTTATGTGGCCAAAGGACGAACAATAGTTACTCTCAAAAAACATTCGTGTGACTATAAGGTGCTTACGGTCACTGATAATGACTAATCCAACAAAACTTGTGCCTAATTTGTCACACATATTCGGGGTTTTGGTCACTCTTTTTTTATGGAAAAGACCACGAACTCAACAATGTGACCATATGCCACCTACGGTGGCGGGACCTATGGTGACACACAACGAAAAAAACGTGTGTGACTATATGCATATCGTCACACATTTTTAGCGTGACCAATACAATTTTTGTACCAGTGACCACATATAATTCCATTTAGCTTTTTTGGATCTGTGAATGAAAGACATCTCATTCTACAAGGTCCATAGCTGATTATCATGGTGGGAGACCGAGATAATGACATCAGGTATTGTGAAATAAGATTCCATTCCAGGGATTGATGAATTTCACATGCATTTTCGGGACAAATGTTGGACATGACTGTGATTGAGAAGAGCCCACATGGATTAACCAATTAATGATGTTCTTGGATCGTGGCGGACTATCCCAATGGCTTAAGGTATTTGGTCATTTGACTTTATTTACTAATTGCATTTTGGCTTAGTTTTCATTTACTACATAACCATGCAATGTCGTGTGCTAATGCTGGATTCAGTGGGGGGTAAGGCAAGATGGCAATTTGCAGTTCCAGTTTGAAATAGACTGAAGAGAAGGATATTTTTTTCCAGGCCCCATATGTGTGTAATGATTTGTGAAAGTATGATCGTATGACTAAAGTGCATGAAGTCACTGTCGGAGACAAATCATTCACGAGAACAAGAAAGGATGAGAGTATCGAGGTTAACATATCCATGCCTGCTAGTTTATAAAGTTATCGATAAAGTGCGAAGGGATAAAACCATATAGCCGGACTCAACTTGAAATGTTAGGTTGAGGAAATTACTACTTGGGTATTACATCGGGATATGTGAGTTGGGTACTTCATTGTATTTCTCGCGACCGATGGGTATTGTGAAAGAGGTTCTCACATTCTTCCTATGCACAGTTGGGAGACTAAAAGGTTTGTGTGCATATAGACAACAACTTTTACCGCTTGCTTTACATAAATGCCGAAATGTGACAGCGGTGCACACTAAATGAAACATGCAAGTGGAAATGAGAAACAAGTTATGAAAATTAGATAAGAGTGATAAAGAAATGAAAATCACGAAGTATTTTAATTAAGGGGTAAAACGGTAATTGTCCTAAATAAATGATATTTACCATTAGATAAATATAAGTAATAAAAGGCAAAAACCTAAACTCTTAGGGTTAAGGGTTTTCTACTCATCCCCCAAGGGGGAGTAGAGTTTAACACGTTTTCAAACTCCTATTACTTTTTTTATTTATCAAACTCCTATTACTTGTAGGACATGTTTTATGGTATTCTAATTAGTCTAGAATACTCCTTAGTAGCATATAAAAAATAAAGCCTTTTCTAAGGAAGCCTGATAACACACCAACTATCCCTAAATCTCTCCCCTCTCCTCCCTCTTCCCATGATCAGTGGACAACAAGGTTTACACTTTAAACCAAATCCCTAAAGTCAACTAAAGTCGACTTGTGCTAGTCGACATACTCTTGTCAACCAGTTACCTGATTTCATACTCGACAAGCTTGCATACGTTCGAGCCCTAGTTCTACCTATGTGGTACCAGTGGATACCTGACGCGATCCATGTTAAGGTTTTCCCCAGAAAGAGAAGAAAGAAGAAGGTGATTACGCGCGTGCAGACTAGTTTGGAAGCTTACATAACTAAAGGAAACAAATAAGTTTTCTATAAATGCCCTTCATACGTGTTTAGTTAGGTTATATATCTGATTAGTATATATGGCTATTAGGGTTTGGTTGCATGGCGTTTTATGTATTTATTTTTCGGTTTGCATGTTTTATATGTCATGCGGGTGACCTCCAAACCCTACAATTATAACTTCAAACACCCTACAATTATAACTTTTTGTTTGAAGCTACATGTGATTGGTTATCACATGTGATTTATAAAGCATATTGTTCAAAAATTACATGTGACTATATGTAAGGACTAAAACATCATATTTGCATTTGGTTAGAAAGCCATGAATACTTAGTTTTTAAAGCAAGAAATGATGAACTTTGAAGTTTAATACAAAGAGTTATATTGATTTTTACTACATGTTGCAAAAGGTTTGTGTTTCAAATATTAGGGTTAAATCACATGTGATATATCAAATGAGTTGTAACTTGTAACACCATGTTTTTTTCCTATACTTTTTTCTAACTATTATGAATAAACTAGTCTATTCTAAAAGTTCAAATGCAACATGTTATATATGATTGGAAGTCTATTAATGTGCTCTTGTTATTGCAAAAATAATGAAGCCTTTGAGTTATAAACAAATAATTGTGATCATTTTAGTATAGCTATTCAATGTTTGAACATTTAGATTAGCGTTAAATCACATGTGATATCTAATGCGAATTTCAATACTGAAAAAAAATGAAAAATCCGATGTCAAAAATTTGTCTAAAGTATATGAAAGTGCCCACCTATTGAAAGATAATAATTTGCTTGTCACGATGATATATTTTGTTCATGAGATACTTAATTTTAAATAATGGTTATAATCACAATTTGAATTGAAAAATGATTTATCTCTCTATGAAAAAACGTGTACCGAGACTTTTTCATTGAAATGTAATCTGTTTATTGATATGTAAATGAACTATCCTTTATGTTTTCTAGTCTTTCAAAATATGAAATTTGAATGGCCTATAGATTTATATTTTGAGGAGCTAATTTGGACGATTTTTTCCCACTTCATCTCATGTTAAAAGACATGAAACTTTAATATTTTGATGAATTACTTATTCTAATTCATGTTATTTCTATGGTCCTTATTATCTTTGTTAGTTTATTTTATATTCCTAAACACGATTAAATATATTGACCATTAAGAATATATTAGCATATAAACTATAAGATATACATATAAGTTTCTGTAAATTTTGTATCAACAATAATACCAATCTTTTCATCATTTTTCCTATTTTACATTCAATGCTTCGAGGTTTTATATGGAGAGAGTATTTGGGCCGAGGCCCATGAACGTACAATATGGATAAGTTTAAGCTAACATTTCGTGAACCCTAAAATAGTGAGTGTGAATAATTATGGCCGTTGGATCAACTTGATCATTGAATTTGAGATATCTTTTTACTATAAAAGATTGATAAGTGCAAACAAAATTTCACAAGTCACAAAAATAAAAAAGAGAACGGCGGCAAGAAAAAATACTATGTTAGATCCTCGTTTAGATAAGAAGATATCTCTTCCAGATGAAACATCTTCTTTTATCGCGATCATTGTTCATAGCATTTCGATTGTTAGTGTTTTTAATATATTCCATATGAAATATCATGTTTTATCATTGTTATTAGTATTTCGGTTGTGAGAGTCTTTTTCTTATACAAATATATCGTACATATAGTTCTTTTAAGAAAATTTGTTTCACTAATAATCCAATCGAATGCGGTTTGTTTAAATAGATTTAAAAAAAATGAAAAAAGGAAAAACCATTTTTGTAACTCTTTTAGGATGACTTTTATTCGTGATACTATCTTACATATGGTGTTTCCTTGTTCAGGTGGAGTTCTCTGACCCAAAGGGACCCAAAGGTAACCTATCTATTTAATAATTGTTTTTCATGAAATCAAACATTGAAAATAAAGGTGTTGTTAGTAGATTAACCCCTTTAAAGCAACAGTTCCATTTTTTATTTACTTTTTTTATATGTATCACTCCTTAACATGATATCGTACCTTTTTATTTCTCTCTTTTTTTTTCCCTTTTTTATTAACTGATTTGAGAAAAAAATCAAAAGAGTATTTATAAATTACATTTTAATAATAATAATAATAATAATAATAATAATAATAATAATAATAATAATAATAATAATAATAATAATAATAATAATAATAGCGTGCACATACGAATGTTTGGTATTGCAATTAATCCTGTGCACATACGAATTTTGGGTATTACAATTAATCTCGTGTACATGCAAATTTTGGGTATTAAAAATAATTTAATTTAATAATGATAATATAATTTATAAATAACAAAAAAAATTTAATAAATGTTGTTTTTTAATACAAATACAAATTTTAGGAGGTATATATTAAGTGGCATTATTAAATTTGTACATTTGTAAAAACATATGAGAAGAGAGAATTTTATATTTATTCATAAAAATTATCTTCGAGTAAGATTCTTTAATAAAGTTTTTTGTTTGATGTTAATTATAAATTTCGAGTAAGTTTCTTTACAACAAAATGGAAGGTCATATCATAATTCGTTCCACTAGATATCATCTTGTGCTCTATCCCTTGTGGCTCTTTCCTTCTATATGTATCTTCCCATGGCTAGATGTTCATCTCTAACATGTTTATACTTGTTATAAAAAAATTGTATGTATGTTTTATTTAATTCTACATGAATATATAAAGATTGATCTTGATCCTGATCGTGAGCTACCTAATGTAAAGAAATTGGGAGGGGAGATTGGTGGTAGTAAATGTAAATCTCTTTAAGATTTGGCTTCTATATTGAATGCATATCCAAATTTGGAGACTCTTAGAATAGTAGTAACGAGCGGGGTAGCCCGCGCGTTGCCACGGGAGCGCTTTGTTAATAGTGTCAAGTTTTTTGGTTATTGTTGGTATATGTAAAGTTGGCTAAATTGTTTTTGTTGCTATTGTTTTGAAAGAGTTACATGAATAAATAGGTATATGAAGACTATGCAAATGCGGTAGCATTGTGTACTTGCAAACATATACAACCATTACATCCCGTGAACCAAAGTAGTGGGTGCAAAAGAATAATTTTTTAAGAGAATTGTGAGAGGAAAATACAATTGATCAAAATTTTATTACCATGTGACCTCTCTATTACAGAACCATCATAACCTGCAAACCAAGATGCGGTTTTAAAATGGCGGAATGTAAGCAACATCTAAATGGACAACATAACTGATATTTTAAACCTCATAAACAATAGAAACTTATGAATAGATCAATCCGTAGATATTACATGTCTATTTCTGTGCTTTAAAACTTGTATCTTTGGCTCATTGAACTGTTTTGCTTTTATAGATGTACCGCACGAATCACATGTACTTAGATCAGAGCCAGTACTTATGGATAAAAATGGCTGCAAACTCTGGAAATTGAAAAGCCAAATTGATAATATTGGCATTTTGCTTCAAGGTTCGTGTTGGCTTTCATGTGTATTATCAGTTCCAAGCTATAACTGAAATCACATTACGTACTTACCTCTTCACAATTTTATTTGCAGATTCTTGTTATGGAGATACAGTAACCTGTGATAAATGGTTCGCTTACAGTGATCAAGAAAAGACATTGGTTGATGAACTTGTTACTGATTCAAGGTACTGACTTTTTCGTGATTTTACCGGTGAGAACATCCAATAAAATAGCTAGATGTTACCCTTTTGGTTGCTTAAAATCCCATACCAGAAATCTTAAAGAGTTGCTAACCTGCATAAAAAGATGGTTTTTTTTTTTTTTTTTTTTTTTTTTTTTTGTATGTCAGCAAAAATTTATCTGTAACGATCATATCCAAGAAGAGTACTCAATGTTACCTTTTTGATTGCTTTCAATCCAACATAAATCTTGGTTACTACTAAAATTGCACAAACCATCAAATTTCTATATTTCTGTCTTTTTTTTTTTTTTCTCGGAAAAATTAGCAAGAAAATGCAAACTTGCAACCTACTAAACTATTAACTTTCTTCTGGTTTGCTGCGTACAGGAAGTCCAGATAATGATCGGAAGTACTCTTCATGCTGTCTCGACTTTTCTACATCAATCTTATAATGAGTATACCCCCATAGGTCATAAGTCTTTCAAAAATAGGTTAGACAAACATCTCAAAAGTGCTTAGTAGTTTTCTTTTTAAATACCATAAACTATTAGGCATCTACTCTTTACTTGCCAAACAACCTTTTACTTGCCAAACACCCCCTGTACTTTTTAGTGAAATATATAACTATTTTTATGATCTTACTCGTACACAATTTATATTTAAAAGGTGAAATGTAAAGTGTTCCATATCCATCTGATCCACACATAATAAAAATACTTGTTTTGACTCAGTGCCGAAACCACCCAATCCGCTCATATTGTTACCTTTAAACAAAAACTGCAAAAGGAAAGAGCTAAATGCACCTGGAAATATTTGGTAGCTGTCGTAGCAAATGCGCGTACAATGAGGATTTGCCATGTTACGGATGCCATAACGATGATTATGGTGACCAATTTAATAACAAGACTAATTCTTGATTTCGAAAACATATTATATGCACAAAAACTAAAGTTGTGCAAACAAACTTACCATGATCGAAGACTGATTATTCTTTTTTAATGACAAAGAGCAAGACTAATTGTTGAAATTTTTAATGACACGACTGATTATTCTCTTTTTTTTTTAACCGTTTCAGCCCATTCGTTGGTAGATAAGTCAGGACAGCTACCAACACGACCACTAATAATAAGTACTCCATAAGAAGTGATTACCTGTCAACGAATCGTGTTGGCCCCTCTCGTGATCGAAATCTGGGGTGTCAAAGATGAAAAAGACCAGATAAGTTAAACATAAGTTAAACAATAAGGTTATTCTTTTTATCTAAGCTAAATGAGTTGTGTTTAATTTTTCAGTTTAACACGCAATCATGTTCTGTTTGTGCTACTGGACCAAAAAGAACATAGAATGGCAATAGTGACGCCTTGCCACCTTGTTTATAGTACAATCGATTTAAATGCCAGAAACTTCACAAGTTCGAAAATGAATGAATATTTGCCAACTCTTTCTTTGTTATTTCATAAAATTTTGGAATATCATGGAGGGCATTTACGTATAAGTATAATACAATACAATTATGATTTCATAATACAATTTTATTGTATTATGTATAAGTATAACCAAATTAACTAAAAAAAGTAAGCAGGCCTTATACACCATTAAATTTTGGAATGGCATATTGACACCATGTTATTTCGACCTTGTCTTTCTCATTCGTAGCAAAGAGAAACCTGCAAGAAAAAGTAAGAAGAATAAAAAGACTTGAAAGAGCACTAGTCTGAAAGTCTTAACATATACACACATAAAAATTTGACGAAAACGTAAAAAATCTGTCAAAAACGTAAAAAACAGACGAAAAAGTAAAAAATCAGACGAAAATGTAAAAAATCTGAAAAAACGTAAAAAAATTGACGAAAAGATAAAAAATCTGACACAAACAAAAAAATCGGAAGAAAGCGTAAAAAATCTGACGAAAACATAAAAAAAACGGGTGAAAACTTAAAAAATCATTTGAAAATTTAAAAAATCTGACGAAAATGTAAAAAAATGGACGATAACGTAAAAAGTTTGACGATAAAGTAAAAAATCTGACGAAAACGTAAAAGAACGGACGACAACGTAAAAAGTCGGACGAAAACGAAAAAAATGTAAAAAAATCTGACGAAAACGTAAAAAAACGTACGATACCATAGAAAGTCTGAAAAAAGTAAAATCTGACGAAAACGTAAAAAAACGAACAAAAACGTAAAAAATATGACGATAATTTAAAAAAACAGACGAAATCGTAAAAAATCTGACGAAAATGTAAAAAAATTCTGACGAAAACGTTAAAAAACGGACGATAACGTAAAAAAACGATGAAAAAGTAAAAAATCTGACGAAAACGTAAAAAACGAACGAAAACGTAAAAAATCTGACGAAAACGTAAAAAGACGAAAACATAAAAAAATCTGACGAAAACGTAAAGAATCGGACGAAAATGTAAAAAATATGACCAAAACATAAAAAAACGGACGCAAACGTAAAAAATCAGGCAAAAACGTAAAAAGTCAGACGTAAACGTAAAAAATCAGACGAAGACGTAAAAAAAAGGACGAAAACATAAAAAAAGAGTGAAAACGTAAAAACTCTGACGAAAATTTTAAAAAAACGGACGAAAACGTAAAAAATCTGATGAAATTGTAAAAAAAACTGACAAAAACGTAAAAAAAAATGGGCGAAAAAGTAAAAAAAGACGAAAAAGTAAAAAATCTGATGAAAATGAAAAAAACCGGAGAAAAACGTAAAAAATATGACGAAAACGTAAAAAACAGACGAAAACGTAAAAAATCAGACAAAAACGTAAAGAATCAGACGAAAATGTAAAAAATCTGATGAAAATGTAAAAAAATCTGAGCAAAACATAAAAAACGGACGAAAACGTAAAAAATAAGGCAAAAACATAAAAAATCGGACGTAATCGTAAAAAATCAGAGGAAAAAGTAAAAAAAATGGACGAATAAGTAAAAAATCGGACGAACACTTAAAAAATATGAAGAAAACGTAAAAAAACGGACGAAAACAAAAAAAATCGGACGAAAACGTAAAAAACATGACAAAAACGTAAAAAAACGGACGCAAACGTAAAAGAAACGGACGAAAAAGTAAAAAATCGGACGAAAACATAAAAAATCTGACGAAAACGTAAAAAAGTGGTCGAAAACGTAAAAAATCAGTCGAAAACGTAAAACAACGGACGAAAACGGTTTTGTGGTATTTTAATGGAAAATAGGGGAAAACAAAAAAAAAAAGTGTTTTGTAGTTTTGTGTATTAAAGTTGGAAATATGAATTTTGTGTTTTGTAGAGAATTTTATTGGAAAACACTAATTTGAACGCGATCTCTGTTTTCCTTGTTTTCCCTTAACTAAACGCACCCTTATTGTTTCTACTTACACTTATCTTTATAAGCAGAAGCAGAAAAGCAACTTCATCTTTGCCCCATAAGTGTCTGATGTTAAAGACGCATACCTAATCCAATCCAGAAAAAGGGATAAATTTTTACCGTTCTGAGGTTAGAGAGTTGAGCCGATTGTTGAAATTCAAAATGACCTTTATTATAGTTGAGCCAAGTAAGAAACAATTTATTTCCATTAATGGGGTTGTTTGTATTGCATATCATTACCACACACTTATGGCTTATAAGTCCCATTGAAGTAATCACTTAGCATTCTGCGTCATTTATTCAAATGTAATCATAATAGCCTCTATTAATCCAAACACTTCAAAAGTGCTTCTTTTCTTTACAAAAACAAAAGAAGCCAATAATATCTATAGATATGCAATTCCAAACACCCTTCATATCCAAATGTAATCAAAATAGCCTCTATTAATCCAAACACTTCAAAAGTGCTTCTTTTCTTTTACAAAAACAAAAGAAGCCAATAATCTCTATAGATATGCAATTCCAAAAACCCTTCATATACTTAGAAATGGAACAAATTTATCTAAACACAAAGAATACTCTCACGAATATATGGTAAGACCATACTTAAAAAACTATCAAAAAATCGATTAATGGCATACTAAGTAACAAAAAAAAAAAAAAAAAAAAAAACAAAAAAAAGAAAAAAAAAAAACAAAAACAAAAAACAAAAACAAAAACAAAAACAAAACAAAATGGAAACCGAGACAACCTTTCATAGTTGTGGACTTTATTAAGCTCTTGCAACAATCAGTCTCCCATATGCAACTAATCGAGCTACACCCTGTATGAAATAACATCCATTAAAACATCTTGGGGGATGCTTTAAGACCCGCAAATTTTACAATTTCATTCTAAGTTTAGTACAAAATTAACTTCAAAACATATCATAAGTGCTTATTTTAAACAATAAAAAACCACCATTTACACCTAAAAACTACAAATTGAAACACGCTTATTTGGTTCCCCTTTAATATCTGTTATACCTGAATATATCTTGGTTTGAGACATGCTTTAGCAACATAATTCACTTGACTTGCAAACAACAAACCAATAAAAACCCTCAAAAACAATTAGAAAGCAACATAATTCTCATAAAGATTACACCCTTATAATCCCAAACGAAAACCAAGATCAATCTTTAATAAAAACCACCAAAAGTAAATTAAACTAATTACCGCAAGCACCACTGAAGCCAAGCAAATTTTGTAGATGAAAAGTAATTGGAATCCCTTTTTTTGGATCGCCGGCTTACGTTTCTTTGGCTTGATATGTGAAAAGTCAACCTTGAAATTGCTAGATCTATAGTTTTTTTGGGTTTTGTGGTTGAGACATTGAGCTAAAAAATGCGGTTGTTATCGTTTGTATGTGTTTTTTAGAGGAATAATGATCAAACATCATGATTGATTTAGGATTAGCCGATAATTGTATCATTTTATTTTATTTTATTTATTTATTTATTTTTTGATGGTAGAACTGAGAAAGAAGACATAGATGTGTGTGTTTGATTATTAGATTTGTGTGTTTCATGAATCAGGGGAGAAGGTGTGTTCGATTATTAGATTTCGTGTGTGTGTTTGTGTGTTTATGAGGGTGAAGGTGGAGAAGAAGAAGTGTGAAGAAATCTCTAGAATTTGGGGGGGGGGGGGGGGGGGGATATTGGGAAAATAACGGAACTTGAAACTAGATGAAACACTATAGCAACTGTAAGAGCACTATTGTGTCCACTGTAGCACTGTAAGAGCACTATAGCTACCCGTTATTTCCTCCTTTTAGTATATAGTATAATATAATATAATATTGCCTTCATTTAACCACAACATTTTATTAGACTATGTTTATCAACAATCTATTACAACTCAATCTCTTATTAAAATATTATTTTTTTACTCCCCATCTATACAACTAATCTCAACTTATTTTTATCATTTATCACAAACCCAACCAATCTCTCAATAAAATATTATTTTCTTACTCTCCCACTTATACAACCAATCTCAACTTTTTTTTTTTTTTTTTTTTTTTTTTTTTTTTTTTTTTATCATTAATCAACAATCCAACCTAACACATAATATTAGTATTTTATATTAAATTTAATTACAAATAAAATATGCATAACCATTCTGTTATGACATTTGGCAGATCAGAAAAATGAAAGTCACCGAGTGACTAGGTTGGTGACCAGGTTGTTGCATTCTCTTTCCAGTTTTGTACAAACTTAAGATTATATTAAATATTTATTTGATTTTGTACTCCAACCGATTGGTGACCTTTACCAATGAACATCGTCATAAAATGAGTAAATTGCAAATTATGTTCCTAAACTTTGCCATTTTTGCGAAAAATATCATTTTTTGAAAATTTGCGAGTTGTGTACGTAACGTTTGGGGTTTTTGCGAGAAATGCCTCTTAAGCATTACTGTAGTTACAAATTCACGTTTTTTGCTAATGATCGTTAGTGGCCATGTGAAATGACTAATTTACACTCCTCTTCATCCCACAATTGCTTTTTTTGAATTTGCAATTAATGTCCCTCCACAACCTCCATCACCAACACCCTCTACCACCACACGACCAGCACCACCACACCACCACCACCCCCTCCAAAATCCAGTTACTAAGTTTTGTATTGCTTGGCTGCTATTCATTAGTTGTCACAAAGTTTTGTATTGATTGACTGCTTTTCATTAGTTGTCACAAAGTTTTGTATTGCTTGGCTGCTATTCATTAGTTGTCACTTCTTTTTTCCTAGAGTCGTTCGAACTTCCAAAATGAGTAATTTATACGAGTAATCTTATTGATTCTTATGGAAGTACAACTTGTAGTCTAAAATCCTTGTTCTACATTTTTAATTATCTAATTGATTCAAGATTCTCGGTACATCTGAATTACTCTTTGTATATCTATATATTGATTATAACATGAGTGTGCCTTGCTTGCACGCCACAAGAAATAGATTTCCAGGTTGTCCCTTCACCCAAAAAAGAAATAGATTTCCAGATATTTTCAATAGCCATCTGGTGTCATCCTTTTGAAGCTAGTGGTTTTTGTATGAAAAACTTTGTTGCACATTTATGTTAATAATTGTTTACTTTGCGACTCTAGGTTTAGCTTTATTGATTTGGTTTGAATATTGCCCTGTTCCAAAATCCAGTTACCAACTGTTTACATTGCTTGGCTGCTAATTATAAGGTTTCTATTTTGTCGCTTCTTTTTCACAGAGTCGTTTCAACTTCTGGCATATTATGTGGAATCTTATTTATACATATATATGGAAGTCGAAATACTTAAAATGATAATACTGAATTGTACAAAGCACACGTCCTATATAAAGTGTCTGTAAAACAAATAATATATGTTTTCAATTTCTTATATTGTAACGTATCTTTTGTGATTTGAAAAATGACAGTTGGAACCTCATTTAGTAACCAGCAAAACCAAAGAAGAAGGGTCAGCTATAGCAACTTCTGTGCAAACTCTAGCGGGTATAATCTGGTAGAGCCAACACTCTATCTCTGGTGTGCTATATATATAATGCAAATATGCAATTCATTTACCAACCTGTTTATGTTTTATCATACACAATCATCTGCACATATAAATACGTACATATGCTCTTTTGTTCTCAAGTTATTTAGCATTTTCATTTGAAGTTTTACCTAACTATATATTAATTAGCTCAAATGCTCAATTGTGTTTGATGAGTTCAGTTTTATCTTTTCTTTTTAGAACATGCCATTTTAACTTGTTTCTTTCTTTGTTTGCAGCCATCACCAACACCTCCATCACCAATATCGCTACCACCACCACCACTGTCACCATCTCCATCACCAACTCCACCTCCACCATTGCCGCCACCACAACCACCGACCATTAATTGTGTTATTTATTGGGAAACGGTAGCAGGAAGTGTGACCACAAAGTGTGGCCTTTGCGCATGTTGTATCACTAAATCGATACAACAAGGGGGACCTACATGCCCTACCTGCATGGATGAGGTTAACTACGAGGATCTTATCCCGATCTACATTCCAGGCCCACCACTAGATAAACCCGGATGTCCCATCTGCATGAGGCAATTGAATGAAGAAATGGCCACTCAATGTGGTCATATGTATTGTGACGACTGCATATCAGCTGCACTTTCCATAAAAAAACAAGTGCCCAATATGTAAGCAATATGCCACATACCGAGACGGCGAGACCTCATCCAGATCTATCTCGATGTTTGATGCTTGATAGGTTTTTATACCTAATCTTTTTTTTCTTCTATGATATTAGTAGTGACTTTATATATGGGCCTTTCATATATGAGGAACCACTATAACCAACAGTCTGTTCTATTGGGATCTATTTTTCTGTTTTATTAAACTGCAAATATGTTACTGCTAATTTGTCAGCATAATTATTAAAGCTAAATCTTATGAATCAAATATATGTTGCGAAAGGTTCTATAAAAAGTGGTTTCAGAAGGGTCAATCTTGAGGATTCAGCCGATGAAAAATTACAACGAAGCTATTGTTACATACCCACAGCCAATGAAAAATTACAACGGTACAAATACATATTTTCGTGTATCATGACTCATTGAAAAAAAAAACAAAAACAAAAAATAAAAAATAAAAAAATGCAAGACTTATTGTGAGCTGAGTGTGAATAGAGCAACCATTCATGTTATACATGTGTTTCGTATATCATGAGATACAAAAGGTGATGTCATTAGTCATCACTGCTGTTCTTCAATTTTGAAAAAAAAAAAAAAAAAAAAAAAAAAAAGGGATTTGATGGTGGTGGTCGTGTGGTGGTAGAGGGTGGTAGCGGTGGAGGGTGCTGGTGTTGGTCGTGTGGTGGTGGTTGAGGGTGGTGGTGGTGGTTGAGGGTGGTGGAGCTGGTCTTGTGGTGCTGATGGAGGTGGTGGAGGGACATTAATTGCAAATTCAAAAAAAGTCGTTGTGGGACGAAGAAGAAGGTAAATTAGTCATTTCACATGGCCACTAACGAAGAATACTAACGATCGTTAGCAAAAAAAAGGCGAATTTGCAACTACAATAACGCTTAAAGGGCATTTCTCGCAAAAACCCAAACATTAGGTACACAACTGGCAAATTTTCAAAGGAAGGGACATTTCTCGCAAAAATGGCAAAGTTTTGGGACATAATTTGCAATTTAGTCTATTTTGTACATCACAAATCATAATTAAGAGGAAACAAGAAACTTTTCAAATGCCTATGAGCGCCTCAAGGTTGTTGAAATCTTGGGCTATTATGTTCTAAATTGTGACTTTGAATTTGCTGCATATATCATCCGCACATGTGTTGCGCTAAAAAAATTTGTGACTGATACTTGCTGGAAAAATTGTTGTTTCCCACTCGCAACTATTAAAAACTACTTGAAGCACCAAGAAGTTGTTTCTGCTAAGAGCCAACTAGAATCAATCTTGCCTTGTGGTGCAGAGTTGTGCATGCTCTAATTTGCCTTCGATGTTTTAAATGAAGCGGTAGAAAAAGAGCGCGCGGGATGGCCGGATTAAAACAACTAACTTTATTTCAAGCACCAATGCATAGATTAGTCCATAGAATACAACGGTAATTAAGGACACCAAATTGTAGTTTAGTTATGTCTGTTTAGAACTGATTTACTTAGAGGAGGCTCTTACCTAGGTGTTTTGCCTAGCGGTAGACAAGTCGAATGCAGGTCCGCAAAGATGGTACTCGGTAAATTTGAACAGTTATAACAGCTTATCTCATCCTATCTTCAGTTTAACTAACAAAATCATAAACTGCTTGTTGAAAACAGAGCATCTGGCGTTAAAGTAAGCAGACAAGCATAAACACTTCTCCTTATCCAATGTCCAAACACACAACTGTTTATAAAATCCCATACACCCAGATAAAATATTATATAAAAGCAATCCCAAACACCTAGTAAAAAAAAGTTACAAAGAGCAATCTGTAGTTACGATATTGACACACAAGAACTCATCACTAAGAACTACCCAATGAAATTCATCAAAAAAAAATAAGTTCATGAACTAAGACGAATATGGAAAATCAACAGGACCACAAACAAGTTTCTGTCAATACATGAAACATATTAACGGTTTGTGTTTTAATGAGATCATCTCTAAATCCTGATAATACCACAATTCTATCTATAATGATGTATGTCATATTCAAAGATGTTAAACCATATTATTAAAGTAATACATATTCTTTTGCATTTTCACAATTTTCTAGCACACGATACCAAGTATCGGTGCATTAGGTACTTTTTCTCGTATACAATATTGTCAGATTCAGATTTGACAGTCCACTCCACAAGAGCCTAGTTGTCACGCGAGAGTCATACAGCTACATGAAAGAAAGGCGCACAATTTTCTAATCAAGTTCCATAATTACTTACTTAGCTTACACGATTGTGGAAAATATCAAGAAACCAGATTTGTACACAATTGCATTGTTTAATAGACGCTAGTTCACACATTTTGACACATATTATATATCAAATGAAGATTTTAGATGTATTCTCTCAAGAGTACGACTATTAAGATGTTGATGACATTATCAAATGCAATCCAGTGCTATGGGTAAGAAACTAAAAGGGCGAGTTTGGGATTTACTTATGTTAACAACTGGTACTTATTTAGCTTATGCAATGTCAAAATGCAATGCATGTGAGACACATATATTGGGTTAATCCCAATTTACCCATATTAAAGGTCAAACCCGAAAGTCAAAGTCAACTACAAGAAAAGTCAACCGCTGGAAATAACTGCTAAATAGCAGTTACAATCAAAGGGACACATCTGTACGAATGGACACATCCATCCGAACCAACACAACGCTTTATTTCATACCTTTTCATTTCTTATATATAGACTAGATTATTTAATTACAGAATGATGAGATTTATAGAAAATAGAGATTATTTCATATTTTGGTATATCGTTGATTAAAAATCCGTGAAATTGGGCCAACAACATAAGCTGTTTGGCTCTCTCCGAACACTCACAACAAAAACTATACCTAATCCCGAATGAGCCGGGTATGGGAGAGGTAGGATGTTGATAGTCAAAACAGGGGCGGAGCCAGAAAGTTATGGTCGAGCGGCTAATTTTGATAAATTTTAGAAACTACACTACAATTCGGTTCGTTAGGATTTAAATTACAAAAGTAGCAAGATATTTTAAAAATAATTTTGCTAACAAGTGCCCAATGGGTAGAGCTTAAGGTGTAGAGGTTAAGGATTTTAAAAATGGGATAATCAACAAAATAAACCGGGCAACCATGGTGAATTCGGTTCCTGCCCCAGATCGGAAAATGTCTTTTTTAGACAGGGCAACTGGGCAACCGATGAACTGTCACTTTCTGCAAGTGACAAGCGTTGATTGTCTGTCAAGTTTTTGGTCAACCTGTCAGTTTTTTTGGGCAACAGCCGTCAATTTTTGGGCAACTGGGGGCACTTGTCATCATATGGGTCGAGTTGCTCACTTGCCCTGTCTAAAAAAGACATTTTTGGAACTGGGGGCATGAACCAAATTCACCATGGTTGCCCGGTCTATTTTGGTGATTATCACTTTAAAAAATTTACACTAGAATTTTTTTTTTTTTTTTTTTTTTTTTTTTTTTTTTTTTTTTTTTTGCTAAGGGGGCACATGCCCAACCGTCCCCATCTTTTATTTAAATAAAAGCAATTAGCCGTTTTTAAATAAGCTTTATCAAAACATCCTGCTAGCCGGATAATAATCAACTTATTAAAAACAGCTTATTTCATACCCAAGTGTAAATCATTAATTTTAAATCCACCAAGAATAACAAGGAAGCTTAAACAATAACAAATTATTAATTATTTCACCTAAATATAACCACACCATAAGCTAACAAATAAGCAAATACCAAACACCCAAATACAAATAACATCTAAATAATCAGTACCCACAACTCACCTTAGGTGAAAAAGCCACAACTGAAATCAACAAAATAAATACTACCTCCATTCCTAAATAAATGTCCAGTTTGACTTTTTAGAGTCAAACTTGTTTAACTTTGACCTTAACTATTTTTGTGTGTGTTATATAATATTTGATGCAAAATATATGAATGTATTGGGTTTTAAGTGTATTTTTCAATGGTATAATTTTTATCATGTATTATATAACACACAAAAAATATTTAAGGTAAAGGTTTAACCAGTTTGACTCTGAAAAGTCAAACTGGACATTTATTTAGGGACGGAGGGAGTATGCATATATATTTTAAAATTTTTGAAAACACAACAATGTGAGCAAAAAAGAATGGGAATTAAGGGGTAACATTATACCTTTATTTATTTATTTATTTATTTATTTATTTTTTGTTGATGTTGTTGTTGTTGTTGTTGTTATTATTATTATTATTATTATTATTTTGTGTTTTGTTTGGGACTTGGGGTACCTTGTGGTTAGTAGCACTTTTATCCACCTTTTAGATAAACAAAAATAGTTTTATATTGTGTTTTGTTTCGTAGTTTTCTCTGTTAACATTTTTGATTTATCAAAGTTTATAGTTTTTTATTTCGTAATTTTAATTCTGTAATTTATAATAATAAAATTCATAAAAAAATAATACAAAAGAAAGGGTGCAACACCCATTTTTTAAAATGTTACTACATATTTCTTATTGTCTCAAACTTGAGGGTATGTTTGTAAAATGAGCTATAGCTGGAGTTGGGCCAAAGGAGTTAGTTTGGAGCTTATATTACAGGCTAAAAGCTTGAGGTGATTTTTTCATAAAGTTGTTTGATAAATTAGTTAGAGATGAAATTTAATATTGCAATTTAAAAATACATAACATTCAATTCACATATATTTCAAGCTTTTGTATGTTAACTTAATATATTTATTAAAGTATTTTGTCTAATTATAAGTCTCTATAATCTCCCATAAGCCCATTTCAATCAGCTTCGCCTTATGAATGCTTATAGCTTATTATAGATTTTGTTAGCTTGTGTGACAGCTGAAACTTATTTTATAAGGCAGCTTATTTTAAAATAATAATAATAATAATAATAATAATAATAATAATAATAATAATAATAATAATAATAATAATAATAATAATTTTTATTATTATTATTATTATTATTATTATTATTATTATTATTATTATTATTATAAAATCAAGCCCTCATAAGTAATAGGCAAACACAGCCTAATTGTTTACTTTTGATTGCAACCAATCACAATGTAATTGTATCGGTTTTTAAAATTGTGTACATTGTAAGTGAATAGTTAACTTAAGACAGAAGAATTACTATCTATTTCTCCCTTGTTATAAACGTTAGTAACATCCTCTTTTTACTCACTTAAACGCTTTTTCATTTTACTATTAAACATAGATCCACACTTAACACATACAAAATGCTTTTCTTTGTTTAAATGCGTCGGCTTGAACATGCTAAAGGGGAATAAAATTTTTCGGTAAAAACTTTAATGGAAATGGCGTTCCTGAGCACTGATTATGAAAAAAGGTAAAACGGATACGAGGGGGATGTCAAGCATCATACCACAAATGATTCTACCTAGCGTATTTTGAATCCGTGAATGAAAGACATTTCATTCTACAAGGTCCATAGCTGATTATCATGGTAGGAGGCCGAGATAATGATAGCAACTACTGTGATATAAGATTGCATTTTGGGGATTGCCGAATTTCACGTGCATTTGCAAGGTAAATATCGGACATGCCTGTAACACCCCAACCCGATAAGGGTAGAAGTGCTACATCATGGTGACATATCAAAGCAGACACAAGCATACATCTTTAGTAATACAAAGGAATCTCAAAAGTTACAAAGGAAAACCTGAAGTACAAGTTACAAATGAGAATAATAATAAATACTAAGTCTGGTAATGAGCATCTCTTCTAGTCATCTCTAAATCCGGAATAGTTAACAAGGTATGGTCTTCTAAGTCCAAAGTACTCTCCACTCACAACCCAGCTTTCTACTAAAACCTGTCGCAGGAAAATAAATGCGGCTGAGCTACGAGAGCTCAGTGAACAGATATAAAGGTAACAAAGCAGTAATAATGATGTAACGAAGTAAAGGAAACAACTCAAGATATAATAAGAGTTAGTGAATAAGGAAAAGAGTATAAGGTGAAGAAAACAGTGAAGGTAAAAGTTAAGGTTGTATTAGTATTCTACCACGAGCCAAACAAATCAAAGCAAATCAAATTCTTCAGCGTAGTAACCATGTATTCAAAGGGGAGACCTCAGAATACCAAATGTGGTAGGAGGCGAGTCCTCAAGTAACCAAATTGGAGTAGCTAGCTCCCAAATATTGTGAAAGGCATGTATTGCACACAGTACCAGACACCAAACCAAATGTAGTAGCAAATCAAATCAAAGCAAATCTAGGATGCATCCATACGCCCCTACCCAAACCAATTGCAGATCAAACAAAGCGACGGTGTGGAACATCACTCGACCACACTAGAGTCATGACATTGGTGCATCAATGCCACGATCATGTTACCTTCATGACTAGGAAAATGCTCGGGTATAATACTGAAGGGTCAAAGGCAAATCAAATAGAAAAGTCTAAGTCAAATCAAAGTATCATAATCCAAGGTGCATAGCAAAGGTTCAGGTCAAAGATTCAGGGTTCATAATCAGAGTTCAAATCAAAGGTTCATAGCAAATGTTTATAGCAAAAGTTAAATTCAAATGGATCATATCAAAGGTTCACAAATAAAAGGGAACATAGTAAAGGTTCACAAAACAAAGGTTTAGATAAGCAAGAGTTCATGAGAAACCTGTGAGAAGGTCAGAATATCTGTACCTTAGACCGCAAGTGCAAACATAACAGAAACATAAAGATCGGAAGCAAACTCCTTCTTCAGCGAATCTACACGAATTCATGATCGTCTTATTGTTAATAACTTACTTTAAATCAGATTACTCATTTAGTCCGTTTTTCATTTTTAGTAACTTTCCTTTTGTAGTAGCTTTCCAAAAATAGTAACTTTCTAAAAATAGTAAGTTTCCTCTTTAAGTAGTTTAACCATTTTATGTAACTTTCTATTTTAGGCAGTTTTCTCGAATTAGTAAGTTCCAAATTTATAAAGCTTCCTGATTTAGTAACTTTCCCGAATTAGCAAGGTTATCCTTAATTGGTTACAATTAACATTCAACTAAGTGAAAGTGCTCAAAAATGATTTGTATTATAGATTAGGGTTTAAATATGATAATATATGATAGTTAGAGTTAAAAGTGTAATTATTATAAAGTTTAAGGCCTAATGTGAAAATAATAAAAGTTAGAACAAAAGTGTTAATTAGTTTACATGTCCTCTTCACAAATACGTAACTCAATTATATAGCATGCAGGCAAACCCTTTTTCTTCGAATGACCTTTTTACCAAAAGCATTACCGAAATCGAAACAATTCGAAATGAACATGCATGAAATCTCTTTCATTTTGTTTTGATAACCACGTATGACAAGGTTGAATTAGTGTTCGAAAATACCAATTTAACGTATACACGTATTCGACTAATAAACGAAGAAACAAAATCCTTTTATCATTTCATGTGACTAATAAACGTTTCAAATACAACACGACCTGCAGGTTTGAAAACTAGTACATGGATTATAACCCATGATGCATACACACGCCATCCTTTTTCTCATGTCACGACTCTTATGATGTTGGATCGAAACCTGGTTGTGACAAATCTTTGAGCCATTAAAACCTGTCGCGACCCCCTTTTCTTCTTTATTTGATACGATTTGAAACCGAATGAAACAAGCATGTCATTTACTCTTCCTTTTAGCTTGAAATGATTTATGTTTCAACAGGTTAAGGTTTGCATGGGTGTAAGACAGAAGCATGAACAAAACAAAGTTGCACATCATGATTTTATGTGGAAAGACTTGTGATTTTATGTGATATCTTTTACGTATAACTTGTTAACCCTTTAGCTGATTCATGTGATCAATTAAAGCAAGAAAACCCACGAATAAAAGAGGCCAAATAAGAAGGAAGAAGCAAAGATTGATACAAATACCTTTTGTAAAGTTTGGTTGGAAAAATAAACGAGAATCAAAGCCCAAACAAACCGAAACCAAAAAATTCCAAAACCTTATTCGGACCAGCAAACCAACGATCAAAACCACACCTTTTGAGCCTCCTTAACACCTTTGATTCGAATGAGAATTGGAAGAGGAACCAACCAGCCGCCATGTATTTGATTAGGGTTTCATGTGTGATAAATATTTGTGGAATAGGTCGTATGGTTTATGAGAGTAAAAAGGAAGTAGGATACGTATACATTGAATGAAAGGATACTAATTTCCGAATTTTGTGGGATTGATTGACTTGGTAACATGTTATCCTCCTGGAATGAGATATGGGCCTCAACTTAGCTACCTTACAAATGTGATGGCCCAAGGATTGTGTACTTGTAATGTGAAACAACTTTTCGGCCCAAAGGAGAAATAAAACGTGTCATGGAGTCTTGTAGTAGCTTTTGTGTCTTTTAAATGTTAGTTAACATGTTGGTTCAATTATAAGTTAAAGTTTATTGTAATTGTTTTAGGGTTTCAGTAATCTAGGTTTTAGATTCAAGACATTCTTATAGATTCAAAGTTTGAGGGTTAGAATAGGGATTTCAAATGTTTTAGATTTTAGGGTTTTACAATTCTTCCCTTCTAAAAAATAAATTTCGTCCGCGAAATTGAAATGAGAACGAAAACAGAAACACAACTGACTATGAACGGAAATGTGAATGACTTGTTTCTCATGACTCTATCTGGTCGATCAAAATAGCTTCGGTTTCCTCTGAAAATACATATCGTACTGAATTCAAATAAAAGGAATAATATAATGAACGTAACAGATGATAATCGTATCCCCTCAGAAGAGATACATGGAAGATATAGGATTTGACGGATATTTCGTCCGTGGAATAGAAATAGACAAGTCAGATGAGAACGTATCGAATTGTAGCAAACATGAGGGCAATTTATATGTTTAACTCTTCAGATTCTCAAATAGTCTCGTCTTCAATATCACCCTTCAAAGGTATTCTCATATACAAACAGATCTTGTTTCCTCAAAATCCGAAATCTCATATCTTAACTCATAGCAGATCACAATGAAACAAATTCACCGAATGTGAAGCGTACATATTGCCGAAAATAGGTGTACTCCTCCATAGTAACCCTTGGAATACTTATGAACAGAAACAGATTTGTTGATCAATCAAATGGTAGAGAGCTCTACAACAAAACTTAAGATTCTTATCCGATGCACAGAGGTCAATAGATGCATGTCGAATATCCAAACATATCAAGTCGTATAACGATGAAGGTAGATTAAACACATAGGCAGAAGGAACCTAAGGTCTCACTAAACGCAAATAATCTCAAACAATGCCAGAATTTCTAAGGTTTCTAAGGCACTCCTCGAAATATCCTATGATCACAATAAGTGCACGTTATATGATGTAAGTATTATCACGTTGGCCAAACGTCATAATACTAGCATAATATAAATATGCCCTCATGATGACCATACTTTATCTCAATTCGTGAAATAAGCAGCTTATCTTAACCACCTAACAGTCCATTCTACATCTTAGGGTTGGCCCGAATCAAACATCACTACTGATCGAAATCAGAGAAACAGAGCGTACAAACAACGTAACGGAGCCTAGCAAGTGTCATCAAATGAAGCACGTCGTCAAACGCAACATGTCTTCCAAAAAATCGTCAAGAATCTCATAGCTAAACCATCATCCAACATTCGCAAAACGAACACAGAACGAAAGAACTTAAGTCATTCAAAGGATCTTATTATCTGGTAACTGAAACTTAAGTGAATTAAGAAAAAGTGAATTACGTCATCAATAACTTCATCCTTCACAGAATTAACTCATCCAAACATAAATGTTTGCTTCAAAATCCACCCATTCAAATACATGATCTTAAATATCTTCCATGTCCGAGTAGTCTGTCTTTGATTTTCCATCAACTTGAGAGTGAAAAGGAATCTTAAACTTGAGTCCGGTCCCTCAAACGTTCGGCACCTCTTCTTGGGAATTTGTGGAGTAGTAACGGAAATCTCTGGCATGATCACTGTGACTCCTTCCATCCGCAAATCTACTTCTGCTATCTATTTATCTTAGTATAACTAAAATGAATAGAGAGGCAAGACTGCGTGTCTTCGACAGGTCTTCTAGCACAGCTCCAGGTTTTAATGTAAACACTGCCATTGTCGACTCCATGTCTTGATGCTGCATGTGGTATAATCGAGTCCCTTCTCAGTTTCTCTCTTCTTATATTCTTCTCCCACGATAATGCCTATCGCGAACACCTCCTACTACTCTTCTAAAAGATTTCTAGCTCCGATAACTGTCTTCAATCTTGGTCCTATTGTGGGAAGCTCTGTCTCCGCAGGGTATATGGCATTGCTGTATGTTACAATCTCTGAACGCCAATCATATCTACTCTTCCAGAACGGGTTATTCTAACTTAATACGAGAATGATCTCTGTTAGGTCACCATTTCGTAGGACGGTTTTGCCTATCTTAATCACCTTATAACTCCTTGATTAACCGACAGTAGCCAAGAAACCTTTGATTGAAAATCTCTCAAAGTGTTTATGATAATCAAATTGGTTAACACTTTGAGAGTTTTGTGTACACTTTTTGAAGGGCTCCCCTTCCACATGTGCTCATGAGTATTTAATAAATTTGCACATGCGGGAGGAGCAAGCATTTTGAATTGACCCACTTTTAGTGAACAAGACCGATTCGAGACACGCTTACATCACTAGTTAGACTAGCTTGAAGTTATTACCCGGCCTGGTCAAGTTCACAGAAAGTTTCTCGAGAAGGTACATTTCTACTAAGACAAATCCTTTTCGAGACACGCTTACGTGGTTAGTTAAAGAGTTTCATTGTCAGCTTTTAGGTGACAACTAGCTCTAATAACTAACTTGATGTTATTACCCGTCGAGGATAAGTCTTTTCGAGATTACTAACTTTTACTGTTTCGTCAATTCCTGGGTCAATTCTGAGTCTAGCTCGCACAAGATACAACATTTAGCTTTTTGACTGCTTATATTTTAATCACTTTTCCATTTTCTCCGCCTCAAAAATAGCATATAAAATGATATTTTTGACAATCTTTTAGATTAAAATATGCCTTTTTGAGTCTTATGGGGAGATTCACCAAGAACTTTCGATTTTAGAACAAAGTATTTTTGTTTTTGACAAGTGCTCCCCCTCAACAAGTGATTAGGTCTTATTGAGGTGAAATACTTGTCCTTTTGAGCAGAATTATGAAAATCATAAAATATTTGATTAATTCTACTCAAAAGTAAGAAGTCTTCGCTCCTTATATTAGGATTGAGGCACTGAAGCGTACCTCAGGGTCCTTTCTTTACAAGTTCGGGTTGTACACTGTAATGCGTGCACAAGCCATTATGAAGAATAGTATTGACAAATCATATCAAGTTCTTACAAATTTCTACCATTCTGGTCTCTGAAACGTCAACACCGTAAATCCAGGTCTGCCTCCTACATAGCTTTCCAATCTCGTTATCTGATCCGTACGCTTCAACCGGTTCTCAATCTTTGTAATGAATCTGCGAGCTTGTCTGGCCTCATCGGTATTCCACCTTTTGGATTTGTGCAGTGCTATGTCATCTAATCTGCTTTTGATTCCATCTCTGACGAACTTCAGGGTTTCATCACAGAACTTATGGATCTCGTCATAGGCCATGAAGCAGTTTCGACCGTTTACACTGCGGTATGTGAACCCAAATGCCGGATGCCTGATCAAGGTGTATTGAGGTAGGTGTTGAAGGTTGGGGATGTTGAAAAGGTTAGGTTTGGTGAGATTTAGCTTCTTCTGATAACTTTCCACTCCCAGTTGAAGATCTTCTACTCTTTCTCTGATGACTATTTGTCGTATGAAGATTAGGAGAGCAGTGGTAAATGCAAGCTGCATTAGTTTAGGTAAGTTGCAGAGCTTTCCTATAACTTTGAGTAGATACATATCTTCTATGTCGTTGAGGAGTAATCGTGGAAAGTCTGACTTGGAAATCTCGTACTATTTTTCATCAAGTCTTTTGAGTACTATTTTGCTGAGAAAGGAGTACCCAAAGTGAGTGACTGTCGAAATGAACTGGATTGAGACAATCTTTAACTCACTTGTCACATTACCCATAGTTTGATTGAGTCTGCTGCTACGATAATACTGTGCCCGGTTATCTGGCCAATGATGTATACCATAGAGTGCGTTCCGGTCATAGTCAACAACTTTGTCGATGAATAAGTCGGAGGCTTCTTCTTCGATGGCGTTCTTGAGGTATCTTGTTGTAGGGATGGAGAAGGTAAGTGAAGTGGCGTACTTCTTTTCTATCTTGCTGCCGTGTTGTAGAAATTCTAAGTCGTTGTTGAAGAAGAACTTGTAAGGAATCTTCTCTTGTTTCGGCTTACCAACCAAGGGTAGAGGTTTGGTCCAGTCAGTGTAGTAAGGCCCTTTCTTCTTTGAGTAGTAGTCAATGTTGGACTCGGGATTTAGCCAGTCGATGTCGTCAGACATTGCTCGGGCTATGTTTTCCAGGTGATATTCGAGTTCAACAGAGTTGGCCGAGTGGTCTTTCAATAAGTTGAATGCAGCATTCTTTACCCTTCTCAGCTCCTTTTTGCTCATATTCTTTAAACCATAGTCTCGTTGCAGAAGTTGTGCATATTCCACTGTGTGATCGTCTTGTGGTAAGTGATCTTCTGCTAGAGGTGGTTGAGCTTTAACCATTTCATCAAACCAAGAATATTCAGCCGTTTTGTCTTCGTCCAGCCACTTAAGAATCTGTTTAGGTTTCTTTGGTTCGGTGCTTTTCGAAGAGGTTTCAGGTTTATGCTGATGTTGTTTCCTTTTCTTCTCTTTCTTCTTTGGTGATGGTTCTAATATGTCGTCTGGCTGAGGGAAGTCACTTCCGCCGGTATACTCAAAATGATCATGGGCTTTAGGACCGGAACCTGATGCCTTGGGTTGTTGAGTAGATGTTGTGGTAGACGAAGGAATGACAGGTTCTTTGGGTTGAGATGAGGGTCCTTCGGCTTGCTTTTGTTTCTTTGCCTGTGAGTTAGGATCCTTGTCTTCATCATCTCTTTGACGTTTCAGTTTGTCGGCCTCAGTGCTGCAGGTCTCTTTAGACATCTTGGCTTTTAAAGTTTCCAGGACTTTAGTTTCATCAGGTGACAAGGTGAATTTACTTGCCAATTTGTCTAAGAGCTGAGTCTCTAATTCGTCGAATGACAACTCTGGTTGAGGTAGAGATGTTTTGTCTGCTCGAAGAGTAAATGAGGTAGATCTGATCACTTTCTTGACAGCTTGTTCTGCAATCTTGGTGAGTTCACCTCTCATTTGTGTCAGCAAATCTTTCAATTCAGCAACTAAGTGTTGTTCCATATACTGATGTGCTTGTGCAGCTAATGTAACTTCCATGTTCTCTTGTACATCCTTAGCTAGGAAGGTGTCCACCTTTTCTTGCAGTTCTTGGACATTCGAATTTAGCTTTGTCAATTCAGCAACTTGACCTTTTCTTGCAGTTCTTGGACATATTAACTTTCGTTAACTACACCAAGTCTTAGAAAAGAACAACTTGTGGAATTTTACTCCCCCTCGACCTTAGACCGATGTCTTTCAAAATAGAAAATTTATTATAATGGTCAAGGAGAGTTTCCCGAAAAAATTTTGAAGCATCACATTGATAAAAAACTATTTTTGGTAAAAAAAGATGCAAGTACGAAGTAAATATTTTGAGAAAATTTAAGAAATACTATTCCTCCCCCTCAACACTTGTTTTTTATATTAATTATAGACTTTTTATAAAAAATAGTGTTGAAAAGAGTGGTTTATACTTGCATTTTTTTTAAATAAAAAAAATCTTTTTGTGTTTTTGTTGGTTTTATAATTTTGTATTTTGTTTTTTGGTAAAATATTTACAAAGATAGTTTTGATGTTTGACGATCATTTGTGTTTTAAAAACTTTTCCAGATCTTCTGGAGTCAAACATCGCATACCAATTTGGTGAACTAGACTAGCAAACCTTGATGGTGCTAAGGCTTTGGTAAGTAAGTCCGCCAATTGGTACTCAGTTCCAACAAAATACAATTCGACGGTACCCTTTTCGACATGCTCTTTGATGAAATGATATCGGAGTTCAATGTGTTTGGATTTGCAGTGATGAACGGTGTTGCAGGAAATAGCAATGGCACTTTTGGAATCATAGTAGATCGGAATCTTATTGAACAGGTAGCCATAATCCTTAAGTTGTGATCTCATCCAGATGACTTGAGCACAACAAGCAGACATAGCTACATATTCAGATTCTGTTGACGACAGTGATGTTCAGTCCTGCTTTTTAGATTGCCATGACACAAGTTTATCTTTGAGAAACTGTAATCCACCAGATGTACTTTTGTGTGTGTCTAAACATCCTGCATGATCAGCGTCTGAAAAAGCAATTAGTTCAAAACCAGAATCCTTCAGATACCAGATTCCCAAGTTAATGGTTCCCTTTATGTATCGAAGGATTCTTTTAGCCTCATTGAGGTGTTTTTCAGTTGGTTTGTACTGATAGCGGGAGCACATGTAGACAGCAAATACTATATCAGGTCTACGAGCTGTGAGATACATGAGTGACCCAATAATACTACGGTATTTGGTATGGTCAACAGGTGTCCCATGTAAATCAGCATCTAGTTTTGTGGTATAGCCCATTGGTGTATCATAAGTATCACAACTCATCATTCCATGTTCTTTAAAATTTCTAGAGCATATTTGGACTGATTTATAAAAATTCCACGGGGTGATTGATGAACTTGTAGTCCTAGAAAGAACGAAAGTTCACCCATCATGGAAATTTCAAAAGTATCTTTCATTAAATTTGCAAAATCATTAGAGTAACTTCTTTTTGTTGAAGCAAAAATTATGTCATCAACATAGATTTGAACAACTAGTAAGTCCACCCCGTAGGTTTTTGTAAATAGTGTTGGATCCACCGAACCTTTAGAAAATTTATTGGCCAGCAAGAAAGCAGATAGTTTGTCATACCACGCCCTTGGGGCTTGCTTTAGTCCGTAGAGTGCCTTTTTGAGTCGGTAAACGTGATTGGGATGCTCAGGATCAATGAAGCCGTCTGGTTGGCTTACATAAACTTCTTCACGGAGTTCTCCATTAAGAAATGCCGTTTTCACATCCATTTAATAAACAACCTTGTTCCGATGTGCTGCAAAGCCAAAAAGATCCGAACAGCTTCATGTCTAGCCACTGGAGCAAAGGATTCTGCAAAATCAATTCCTTCTAGTTGGGAGTATCCTTTCGCTACCAGGCGTGATTTGTTACGTATGACTGTGCCTTCTGCATCTAGCTTATTTTTCCAAATCCATTTTAACCCGATGACAAAGACTCCGTCAGGTCTTTCAACTAATTCCCATACTTCTAATCGTATGAATTGCTAAAATTCCTCTTGCATAGATTCAATCCAGTTATCATAAGTCATTGCTTCTTTGATGTTCTTAGATTCTTCTAGACAAACTGTGAGTGCATAGATGCAATTTTCACCATCAGTGTGAAGTCGTTGTCTTGTCATAACAGGTGCATCTGGATGGCCAATAATATGAACTAGGGGATGATCTCGAGTCCATTTGTATGTCGAAGGGTGTAGTTGATAAGTATCTCGCATGTTAGCAGGATCCAAATTGCGTGTGGACGACT
Source organism: Artemisia argyi (assembly GCA_030686995.1). Lineage (NCBI taxonomy): Eukaryota > Viridiplantae > Streptophyta > Magnoliopsida > Asterales > Asteraceae > Artemisia > Artemisia argyi. The sequence continues at coordinate 145,747,484 of CM060686.1, forward strand.
CAGCTACTTCAGGAAATGTTGGAGCCGGTGCAAACGGGTTAAAGAACGCATTAGGATCATACTCTGCGGGTTGTGGAACTGATTGTGGTGTAGGATCTTCAGCTGATTGTCGTGAGTCGGAAGCAGTTTGTTCTGCTGTTAATGGAGATGCAATTGGAGGACCGTCTTTCTCAACAGTTGTTGTAGTTTGTTGAGGTGAGTCAGGCACTTGAATATTTTCAGGTTGAGCAGCGGAATTGGGTGAGACCTCAGTAGAACGGTATTCAATTGTATCATCAAACAGTGGAGCAAACAAGGTTTCCAATTCTTTACGGTTCAGGGGCAATGGTTCAGCCGAAGAGTCCGGAGAGTTAAGATGGTTAAATTCGGGTCCTAAGCTGTGTTGCTCAGAATCTATTTGTGTGAGTTCATCAAAATTAGCGTGAATAGTTTCTTGAATTTCTCTTGTTCGACGATTCCATATCCGAAAACCTTTGGAATTGTCATAGTATCCAACGAACACTCCGATGTCAGCCTTTGCTTTAAGTTTACCTAAATCATCACGATCATTTTTCGGATAACAAAGTGCTCCAAATACATGAAAGTAATCGATGTTTGGTTTTCTTTTGTGAACAATTTGATAAGGTGTTTTGCGATGGCATTTTGTGATCATGCAACGGTTTTGGGTATAACATGCGGTTGAAATAGCTTCCGCCCATAAGTAATATGGTAATTGAGCATTTATCAACATGGTTCTAGCAGCTTCCACTAACGTCCCGTTGCGTCTTTCAACAACTCCATTCTGTTCTGGGCTTCTAGGAATAGATGTTTGATGTTCAATTCCCACTTTCTCATAATATGACCGAAGTGTCTGATTCTTAAATTCTGTTCCATTGTCAGTTCTGACCATTCGTACCGTGTTGCGTAACTGAACTTAAATTTTTGTGAGAAAGGTGATGATCATTGAAGGAGCTTGATCTTTACTTCGTAGAAAATAAACCCAAGTCCATCTGGAGTAATCATCCACAATTACAAGTATGCAGCGTTTACCGTTGATACTTTGAACACGCATTGGTCCACACAAATCTATATGAAGCAATTGTAAAACATGATTCGTATTGTGCTCAGATTTAGAAGGAAAATGAGCCCGAGTACTTTTTCCTTGTTCACAGGCTGAACATAAGTGATCTTTGGTAAAACGGAATCTTGGAAAACCATCAACAAGTTTGTGACGAGCAAGTTCAGTCAAAGTTTTGAAATTCAAGTCCGAAAGACGTTTATGCCATAACCAAGATTTAGTTGATTCCGCTTTGGAGAGAAGACATATCGGAGATGTAGCAATCATATCTGACATTGATATTGTATAAAGGTTAGAACCACGTGAGCCAGACATTAGATCATTTCCTTGAAAGTCACGAACGAAACAAGTTTTCTCACGAAATGCTACTTCTAGATCCCCATCACAAAATTAACCAACTGAAAAAAGGTTGTGTCCAAGGCCTTCCACATAATAAACACGACTGATTTCAATGTTCCAACTGACATAGTCACCATATCCCATGATTAAAGCGTAATGATCATTCCCGAATCTGATAGTACCAATAAACTTTGAAACAAAGTTGTTTAACAGTTTGAGATTGCCTGTCATATGTCGGGTGCATCCGCTATCAACAATCTAGAGAACAATCTGTACCACCTGCATCACAAGAAGACGACAAGGATGGAACAGAAGTAAGGGTGGAACCCAAAGAAAGTGCGGGTTCCTGTTGGTTAGAAGCACATGTATTCAATAATTTAGGAATCCATTTAAAGTCTAGTTTATATTGTAACTAGCGTTGCCAATTCCAACTAGTTCTTGCTTTCTTTTTGGTGAATTCACTAGTAATGGGCTTGTTCCTAGATTTGTTCTCTTCAATTATGGGGGTAACTTCAACTTCATTAGAAACCGTAGATGGCGGTTTTCCTAATATCGACTTAGAGGCAGTAGTGGGCCTAGAAGGAATGCTTATCCTACGTTTCTTATGACGATTAAGAAGAGAATTAGCTATACATTTTGTATGAACACCAGATGATACGCTTTTACGACAAAACACACAAGATGCATTAATATTCAAAACATTCAAAGGTTCATCATTTGTTACATTTAGATTTTGATTACACTTTGCCAGATTAGAATCTAAATCTGATGCAACATGAGTTTTATTCAAAGTCCTAAGTTGATCTTTTACTTCTTGAGCTTCTAGTGGTCCTCTTTTACATTGCAAGATCCTATTCTTCTTGTTACTTTTTCTCTTGGGTCTGCTAACGCTATTAGTGGAGACTAGTCCTGTAGAAGTGGAGTTATCAACATTAGTGTTTTGAACAAAATTTCCTTTAGCAGTTTTTTCTAATTGATACAATCCTGGTGCTATCACCGTGGTGTCAACAGACTTTCCCTTTTGAAGTAGCTTAATTTTCTCTTTCAAATCAATGATGATGTGATTCTTATCCTGAATATCAAACTCAAGTAAACAATTGCAATATTTGATGTCATCGCGGTTTTGTTGCCATTCAATGTTTTAAATTTTTAAATCCGCAATTTCTTTCTCGTATTTGAGACACAGACTTTTTAAAGACTCATTGTTTTTGCAAAGCTGACAAGAGTTTGAATTATTTTGACTTTGAAGTTTCAATTCCGTTTCAATACTTTGAACTTGACACCATTCAAGCCTTTGTTTGAGTAAACAAATTTCTTTTGAAAATTGTTTTGTCACATCATCATTATTTTTTCTCAACATGTCATTGTCATGTTTAAGTGTCTCTATTTCCACGTTCAACAAATTATTATCAACACAAAGATCATCCATAAGCATAGAAGTACCAGATTTATAGAGATCATTCATGACAACAGACAAAATATCAGCATTGAGAACTTGTTCCAAGAGTCGATCAGCATCATCTTTTAAAATTCTATTTCTTTGCTTTTGAACCAAAATCGCATTTTCAGTTGAGTTGAAAACATTTATCATTGTTTTGACTTCGTTTTGAAGTTCCTGTTCCCAACGTGTAGCACAGAGACGGAGGTGTTTGACAATTGGCAACATTTGTTTTTGAAAAATATCCCTCTTTTCTCGCTCGTAAGCACATTGAAAAGTTTCAATTTTTATTTCAGAATTACGTTCAATTGTATCCTCCAAAATTTTGATGTCTTCCATAAAAGTTTTGTAATAATTTAATACACGACAACTTTTTGGTAAACGTGTAACTTCACCAAAGGATGGTAAAGGACCATTTATTTGTGCTACAATTTGGACAGGGGCCGCATTAAAAGATGAAACATATGAATCAGTGACATACCATGATTTCTCAGGTAATTCCTTTTGAGGAACAAAAGATTTAGAAATATGAGGAGCTTTTGAATAATCATATGGTTTCCAATATTCAACTTGACTCATTTTTTATCGACTCTCTTCTTCAAGTTCTTCCTCTTCCTCAGTATCATAAACAACAGTATGCACAATCGTATTATCAAGCAAATGGTCCATACTGTAAATTTTAGGAATTTCTTTGAATGATGTGTGAAGAAACAATGATTTGAAATCACCAAGTGCAAATCCTTTATCGGGTCTCGGTTTTAAAGTAAATTTCTAAATTGTTGTGACGGAGCCCCCGGTTTTGTAAACAACGTTACGAAATTCTTTGAGTTGTTTTTCAAGATCAACGATCTCACCGATTAATTTATCGATATACTTCCTTTTTCGTATTTTATGTTCACAAAAATCCTTTTTGCAAATTGACAATTCTGTTTCTGTTTTTGAAAGTACTTTTTGAAGTTGTTCAACTTGTGTTTGAAGTTCACACTTTTCACTTTCTAGTTTTGAAACCAACTTTCCGTTTGACTCAATTAAATCTTGCATTTTATGCTGAAGATCTTGCTCTTTGTTTATAGATTCTTGAAAAGCTTTTTCAAAACTTTTTGCATGTTTAATCTTGTCTTTCTGATTTGAAAGTTGTATTTTATAGCATTCAATATCTCTTGCAAGTGACGCATTTCTTTCTTTTAAGACTTTGTTTTTCTCGTCGCATTTTATGATTTGCAATTGTTGAGCGTTTAGTTGTTGGGATAACAATATGAGGTCAGGGTCTGGATTAAATGATGGTTCATGTTGTTCTATATGATCATGTTTATCATTCTCAATAGGATCATCAAATGAAACAACTGTGTCACCATCAAATATGACAACTGTGCTTATTTGTTCATCTGCTTGAGAAGATGAAGATGAGTCAGACGGAACAATTTGCGCCATATCTGATTCAGAAGCAGAAGGTGAGGCTATGTCATGTATTAGGCATGCATTAAGGTCATGTACCTGAGACAAGCCGTCAGTGTCATACATTGGACCTGAATCATTAAACTGAAGTTCCTGCATGTTGGCCATAAGCATCACAGCTGCATTAGCTTCCAGATCTTCCATGTCATCGTCATTGTTTACATTTGCCATGAAATTGTTCTCCTGCTCAATGAAATGTCCATCTTTTTCATCTTGGAGATCCATAAGTAATGCCTGCTTGTGAAACTTACTACCCCAAGTTCTCGGTTTAGGACATGTTGTCGCTATATGACCTTTTTCATTATAGTTATAACACTACACTGCATTCCCAGAGTTTGAGTTCCTAGTTTCAACTGGTTCAGACCTTTGCTGAGAAGGACCTGAGTTGTTCCTGAACCCTCCATTGTTATTAAACCTCTGACCATTCCCAAAATTTCCTGAAGAACCTCCTGAACCTGATCGACCAAAGTTACGATTCTGAATTTCAACCCTTCCATCATGTACAACAGCTTGATTCCTTGTGTTAGAAGATGAACGTTGACGGTTGTTTGTTTTGTTGGAGAATTTGCTAAAAGCACGAGCAATAAGAGCAAGTCCCTGATTCAACGTATTAAACTCCTCATCGTCATCTTCATTGGAGTTCGAGTAGTACACTGTATCATTGTTGTTGTATGGAACTGGTTGATTAGAAGTATTCTGTTGAGATGAATCATAAGGAACCATTTGGTTTGAGGTAGAAGATTGTGGATAATTTAAGTAGTTTTGCTCCTGAACATATGCATGATTTAACATTGGTGGTGGAGCATAGTGAGATTGAGCTACGAGTGCCAAAGAATTTGGTGTTGGTGATGGTAAGTATCCTCCTCGAAGAGCTCGATCTTTTTCCACTTCAAGTTCATGGTGTTTCAGAAAATCATACAACAATCCATATGGTGCATTGTCACACCCCCAATTTACCTGACTTGCAGCGGAATGGAATGCCTGGGGGTGTAACTGTCATAGCACCATAACAAGGAAATATTGAACGACCTAAAGTGTCGTTTGGAAAATACATATCGTTTGATTTTTATTTAAAAGCATCCAGTGCTACAAAACATAGGTCCCCAGAAGTCATGAAAGGTTTACAGAAATAAGTTTAGACATGTCAAACGATAATTATACATAAGTGCATGAAAGTGTCAAAGTGAGACGCGTCATCCTAGGTCCTCACTAAAATGACTCCATGCATGCCATGATAATGCCTTAGTTACCTGAAAATACATTGCGAAAACGGTCAACACGAATGTTGGTGAATAATCATAGGTTTGTAAATTAAATCGTATGTACATAAGCCACAAGTATAAAGTAAACCGACATAAATGTCAAAAATGCTACATTGTCTCTTAAGCTCATGGCCCCGAAGCTAGACGTACTAAATCGTGCCCCAAGTGAGTGTTTACCAGACACTCGTAATTTAGAAATGAAATGCATTCGTAATTCCGTTGGAGCAACCCAAACACGAATGGAGGAGTCACCCTCAATAGATCTATTCACTCACTCTCGCTCGTACTGTAATTAACGGTCCATGAAATAAAGGGGACTTGTCATGTCGTGGTAGTAAGGCAACTTAAGCAATGTAAGGAATTTGTAATACTTGGGCATGTACGAAAGTAATTGATGCAATGTATTCTCCCCCGTGGGATTTGAAATCAAATAAGTAATTGAAAAACGGGGCTATGAAAACTCACCTCAACTGATGGTACTTGAAATGAAATGAAGTGAACAATAATGATCGGTTAACTGCCGCAACCTATAATGAATGATGCATGATCTCGTTAAGATCACCAAATGATGTTCATGAATGACCATGCTCATGTTTCTATACCACTCTACACTTTGGAAAAACACTTGTATTGTCAAAAATATATATTCCAAAACTTTGGAAAATATTGCTATTAGAAAATATAAATGGCTAGTTATAATATATATACTTATATATATATAACGTAAGTTCTCATGTAAGCGTTGAAATACTCGGGTTGTAAACCTTGAAATGATGAAAACATACTCATAATAACTAATACTACGTTAGTTTAAAAGCTCGGTACTTGATATTATGTTTAGCTTGAAAATGCACTTCGTAGTTTTTGCGCCAAAATATATAAAAGCTGTCAATTAATAAAGGGTTTTAGCCGATATTCAAACGAGTATATCTTTGTCGTTACTTGTCCGTTTTACTTGTTCTTTATATCCACGGTTTCGTCTTAGTATGTAGTAATATATTTTGGAAAGCTCGGCTCCTCCGGGTTACGTTTAAAGCCTCTTTTTGTACCATGAAAAACGTCCAACAGCAACTAAATTTCCAGAAAATACTTTTCGTCAACAATCTTGCAAAAATCATAACTCCTTCGTTATAGACTCTTTTTAATCCGTTCTTTCGCCTACGGATTCGTTTTTGAAAGTATTTTCTAAAAATTTTGCCAAAGTTTCCTTGGTGTTTACTGATTTTCCAGATTTTTACAAAATGGGACAGCATGTCTAAAATGAGTTCTAAATCAAGTTTCCAAGGTTAAAAACCAATTTCTACCATCACCAATCCTCTTGTAATCACCACATGACTAATCTAATCTTACCATACACCTTCTTAGGGTGCCATGGACTCCTAACCAAGTTATTAGAGCTAGGGGATTCATAACAAGAAAGTTAGGGTTTGTATGTTTCATTTTAGCAAAAATAAAGTATAGTATAGCTACTTATACATGGTTTTTAGCATGATTCTTATGTAATACATGTAAAAATAGGATGATTCATGGAAAAATAAAGATGAAAACTTACTTGATAAAATGAGGTGATTATTGGATGATTAAACTTGGTGTTCTTGTGTTTTTCTTGATTGTATCTTAACTAGAATCATAAAAGGAGTAAGATTGTAGCTTTAAGTTATGAAAAATAATTAGTTGATCAAGATGATCTTGGTACCTTGTATGATGCCGTGGGTATGGAGGAGAGCAAGAGAGATAGGATCTTGAATTTTGATCTAAAAGTTAGTTTATGATTTTGGTATTTAGTAAAGTTAGGTTTATAATGTGTTTATTAGTATTATACTTAGGAGTTAATGCAATAGGTTAAGAAAATAAACTAATATATATATAAGGGTGTTCTTGGCTGGTTTTCAAAGGGTAGGAGGGGGGGGGGGGTTAGGGTACTTGGTAGTTAATTAGGAAACCTTGAAAGAAATTTGCACTAGTTAGCGTTTTAAGTTACGATCGGGTATCGGTTTTATTAGAAATAAATGTTCACGAAGTATACCGGGATGAAATAAAGTTAAAATAATGTTAAAAACATATTAAAAATATGTTGGGTACATTTACTGAGTGATCGGGTGATTAATGTTTAGTTTTAACGAAAACCGACGCTATATTCATACGCGTACGTTAAAATAAAATAAATTTCCAAAATACTGGGTAACTGAATGTTATAACTTTTATGATATTAAAATGGATATAAAAATATGTCGGGACCATTGTGGGAATATTTAGATATATTCGTCGTGTATAAACCGGGTGTTAACGTTTATTATAATTACGTATACGTAAAAACGTTAAATGTACTGAATATGGAAATTTGAAAATCCTAAGAGTGGTATAACATGAAAATGCTGTTATGATGATATGCAGACTATCCCCAGTCTGTATGCAGTGTACTCAACACTAATGAAATGAATTCGCACCTAAACCAATCCGGTTACGCGAATTTGAATACCCGTAAACTAAATTTACGATGAAATGATTAATGCAAGTGAATGGTGAAAACTTTTCCGAAAATGAATAGTGTTTGGTGAATAGTAATTTTCCAAAAAGTTTCTCAGAATATCAAACTGACCTCGAAAACGATGAATAGTAAAACGATGAATAGTGTTTCGATGAATAGTGATTTATGAATAGTAAAAAGTCGAAGTTTCGGAAAATGACCTGAAATGGTAAATGACCTGAAATGGTGAGTTGTGACATCCGCCCACCCAAATAGGAATTCAGTCCCTGAATTCAGCTAGTGTTGGTCTCGGTAATAGGTTTGGTGAAAAGGTGTGGATACTTGCGTTGCATTTGGTCCTCTCGTTCCTAAGTAAACTCGGGTCCTCTTCGAGAATTCCAGCGAACCTTAACGATCGGAATTCTACTATGCTTTAACTGTTTGATCTCTCGGTCCATGGTTTCAAATGGTTCCTCCACAAAGTTAAGTTTGTCATATAACTGAATCTCTTCTAATGGTATAACGGATGACTCATCTGAAAGGCATTTCTTAAGGTTTGAGACAACTAATCCATACCGATAACAACGTCAAAACTTCTAAGTTCTACGGGCATAAGGTCTATATTGTATGGGTGATTTAGGAAATTGCTGGTGCAACCACGGATAACGGTGTTGGTGTTAACTAAAGACCTATCGGCTAATTCAACAATATAGGGAATGTCTAAAGTAGTTGGTTCTATGTTAAGTAAAGGTGCAAATGTAATAGATATAAAACTTCTATCCGCTCCTGAATCAAATAAAATAGATGCATAACGATTATTAACGAGGAACGTACCCATAACAACATTCGGGTCCTCACGGGCATCTTCTCCTCCCATAACATAAGCCCTTCCTCGAGCTACTCCTCCTTGATTTCCAGCTCCTTGATTCTTCCTCTTTGGGCACTCACCCCTAAAGTGTCCAATTTCTCCGCAACCATAACATGTTACTGGTGGTTTCTGATTGTCACCCAAGTTTGGAATCCTGCAATCTTTGGTGTGGTGACCAACCCTCTTACAGTTGCCACATGTATCTGGGCAACGTCCTGGGTTATGGTGTTTCTGACACCTATCACACTTGGGTAGAATTCCAGCATACCCTCTCCCTTCAGTAGGTCCTGCAGCATAGGCCCTTGCCATTTCTTGCCTCTTATTTCCACCTTGGTTATCGTCAAACCTCCTTTTGTTGTTGTTATTGTTGTTTGGGTTGTTGTTTCGGTTGTTGTTGTAGTTGGTGTTGTTGGAACGGTTATTGTTGTTACTTGCAGCAGATTTTCCTTTCAACACTTGGACCATAAGTTTCTGAGTTATACGAATGGCCTCCTCCATTGATTGTGGGTCGAAAGACATCACATCCCCTCGGATGCTTTCGGGTAGTCCTCCAGTAAAATTCTCCATCTTTTTCTCATTATCCGGAACCATAGTTGGACATAGTGTAGCCAACTCCTGAAACTTCCTGATATAAGTTTCAATATCATCTCCTTGAGTTACCAACTGGTAGAACTCTGTTTCTAGCTTTTGCACCTCAGTACGAGGGCAAAACTTCTTGGTCATCAGCTTTTTGAATTCAGCCCATGTGAGTTTGTAAGCATTCTCCATGCCAATGGGCTGAGCATACGAATTCCACCAAGACATGGCTTCATCCAGCAGCGTACCTGTAGCAAACTTAACCTTGTGAACATCCTGACAACCACACATGAGAAAAACGTTCTCAGTCTTCTCAAACCAGCGGATTAAAGCAACCGCTCCCTCATTTCCCTTATACTTGATAGGATCACTAGTCTTGAAATCCTTCCAAGTACATTCACGCCTAGTAGTGGGTTGAACCACTTCAGCAGTAGGTGGAACCTCAGCAGTCCTAGCAGCAACTTCAGCTCTTTCAATCTCTAGAGCTTCTGCTACACTATCCCTGACCAACTTGCGGATAGCTGCTTGTGTCATAGCGGGTGTTTCCGATGTAGCCTTTGCCTTCTTTGGCGCCATACTTCTGATAAATAATAATCGACAACAACCATGAGAAAACTATAATAGAAATAGTCATCGTACAAAATATACGCCCACAACATGTATATATACAACCACAACAAGTATAAATACAACCATGACATGTACGAGTACAACCACAACCTGTAATAATACAACCACGACACGTATAGATACAACCTCAACAAGTATAAATACGTTAACCATAAAGAGCAACCATGAAACATCATAAATATAATCACAACACATGAATATAATTCATGAAAATTTCGGCCAACATAGACCGATATATATATATAGCACAACATTTCCAACATAGTAGAGTCGCACTTGATATATTTGTTTGTACAACAACAAAAGACTACAAGTTCTTGAACTACGTCCCACACCTCGGGACTAGGAAATAGTAAAAGCTAATATAACACTAGTCTATGTCTATGCTCCTCTAGGTGCTCTAGACGGTCCAGGAGCTCCAGATGCTCCAGGCTCTCCCCTCAAGCAGCGAATCTCACGATCCATCGCAACCACGATCTCCTCCAGATGCTGAACTCGTAACTGAGAAGAAACATCCCTGCCCTCCAAAATGACCAACCTCTCTCGAAGCAATGCCAACTGATCTACCTGCTCCCACTGAGTCTCCTGTGTCGCCTGAGCTCTATCTCTAATCTCAGGTAACTCATCCCTAAGCAGCTCAATCTCCTCCTGATGCCTCAACTGTTGCGCCTCAAGTCCATGGTATGTCACATCGATACCAACCCTGCCCTGCACCAGATCCTCCACCTGCTCCTCGACAGTCTCAAGTCGAGTAGTAATGATCTCATCAACTCTATACCCCAACCTATCTACTTGCTCCTGCTGAGCACCCAACTGATCCTCTAATGTGACGGGTGTAGGGCTCCTAGCCGCAGCCGCTCTAGAACTCTCACCTACGTGGTATACTGGTGGTGGTTCTGCTGATTCTGACTCTGTAATGGTAGGTGAATCTGGAGTGGTAAACCTAACACGCTTCCTAAGTGGCAAGAGTGAGGTGGATATAGGGGTAGCAGTGGGTATGGCTGGTAGTGGTGTAGGCACAGTGGGACTAGGTAGGGTCCTATAAGTAGATGTGGCATAACGAACCTTCTTACTAGCAACCTGGATAGTCTTTTCCCTACGAAACATAAGTCTCGGCTCAGACTGGATAGTGGTGGTAGGAGATGGTGTGTCTGTGGGTACACGGGTGAGGATGTCACATGGTACAATAGGATAGACATGAGGAGTAGGAGCCGTCTCCTCCTCCTCGAAAGGCTCTGTGTCATCATCTGATGCCAAAAGTGGCAACTCAGGTACAATAGGACTAGGTGGTGGTGAACGGACTGTAGAAGACATAGTGTCTTCAATAGGTGGTGGTGAACGGGCAGTAGAAGACGTAGAGTCTTCAGTATCGGAGTCTGTGATGGTGTACAGTATAACATTTGGGTTTGCAGACATGGTTCTGTGATAATCAAGGTGAAATAAAATAAATAACTCGAAATGAAATCACCATAAACAATGAACATGCACATATGATGAAATGATGAGATGCTATGATAATGTGGTTATAGTCTAGGGTCAATGATACATCCTAGTTCTCTATAACCTTAGCTCTGGTACCAATCTGTCACACCCCCAATTTACCTGACTTGCAGCGGAATGGAATGCCTGGGGGTGTAACTGTCATAGCACCATAACAAGGAAATATTGAACGACCTAAAGTGTCGTTTGGAAAATACATATCGTTTGATTTTTATTTAAAAGCATCCAGTGCTACAAAACATAGGTCCCCAGAAGTCATGAAAGGTTTACAGAAATAAGTTTAGACATGTCAAACGATAATTATACATAAGTGCATGAAAGTGTCAAAGTGAGACGCGTCATCCTAGGTCCTCACTAAAATGACTCCATGCATGCCATGATAATGCCTTAGTTACCTGAAAATACATTGCGAAAACGGTCAACACGAATGTTGGTGAATAATCATAGGTTTGTAAATTAAATCGTATGTACATAAGCCACAAGTATAAAGTAAACCGACATAAATGTCAAAAATGCTACATTGTCTCTTAAGCTCATGGCCCCGAAGCTAGACGTACTAAATCGTGCCCCAAGTGAGTGTTTACCAGACACTCGTAATTTAGAAATGAAATGCATTCGTAATTCCGTTGGAGCAACCCAAACACGAATGGAGGAGTCACCCTCAATAGATCTATTCACTCACTCTCGCTCGTACTGTAATTAACGGTCCATGAAATAAAGGGGACTTGTCATGTCGTGGTAGTAAGGCAACTTAAGCAATGTAAGGAATTTGTAATACTTGGGCATGTACGAAAGTAATTGATGCAATGTATTCTCCCCCGTGGGATTTGAAATCAAATAAGTAATTGAAAAACGGGGCTATGAAAACTCACCTCAACTGATGGTACTTGAAATGAAATGAAGTGAACAATAATGATCGGTTAACTGCCGCAACCTATAATGAATGATGCATGATCTCGTTAAGATCACCAAATGATGTTCATGAATGACCATGCTCATGTTTCTATACCACTCTACACTTTGGAAAAACACTTGTATTGTCAAAAATATATATTCCAAAACTTTGGAAAATATTGCTATTAGAAAATATAAATGGCTAGTTATAATATATATACTTATATATATATAACGTAAGTTCTCATGTAAGCGTTGAAATACTCGGGTTGTAAACCTTGAAATGATGAAAACATACTCATAATAACTAATACTACGTTAGTTTAAAAGCTCGGTACTTGATATTATGTTTAGCTTGAAAATGCACTTCGTAGTTTTTGCGCCAAAATATATAAAAGCTGTCAATTAATAAAGGGTTTTAGCCGATATTCAAACGAGTATATCTTTGTCGTTACTTGTCCGTTTTACTTGTTCTTTATATCCACGGTTTCGTCTTAGTATGTAGTAATATATTTTGGAAAGCTCGGCTCCTCCGGGTTACGTTTAAAGCCTCTTTTTGTACCATGAAAAACGTCCAACAGCAACTAAATTTCCAGAAAATACTTTTCGTCAACAATCTTGCAAAAATCATAACTCCTTCGTTATAGACTCTTTTTAATCCGTTCTTTCGCCTACGGATTCGTTTTTGAAAGTATTTTCTAAAAATTTTGCCAAAGTTTCCTTGGTGTTTACTGATTTTCCAGATTTTTACAAAATGGGACAGCATGTCTAAAATGAGTTCTAAATCAAGTTTCCAAGGTTAAAAACCAATTTCTACCATCACCAATCCTCTTGTAATCACCACATGACTAATCTAATCTTACCATACACCTTCTTAGGGTGCCATGGACTCCTAACCAAGTTATTAGAGCTAGGGGATTCATAACAAGAAAGTTAGGGTTTGTATGTTTCATTTTAGCAAAAATAAAGTATAGTATAGCTACTTATACATGGTTTTTAGCATGATTCTTATGTAATACATGTAAAAATAGGATGATTCATGGAAAAATAAAGATGAAAACTTACTTGATAAAATGAGGTGATTATTGGATGATTAAACTTGGTGTTCTTGTGTTTTTCTTGATTGTATCTTAACTAGAATCATAAAAGGAGTAAGATTGTAGCTTTAAGTTATGAAAAATAATTAGTTGATCAAGATGATCTTGGTACCTTGTATGATGCCGTGGGTATGGAGGAGAGCAAGAGAGATAGGATCTTGAATTTTGATCTAAAAGTTAGTTTATGATTTTGGTATTTAGTAAAGTTAGGTTTATAATGTGTTTATTAGTATTATACTTAGGAGTTAATGCAATAGGTTAAGAAAATAAACTAATATATATATAAGGGTGTTCTTGGCTGGTTTTCAAAGGGTAGGAGGGGGGGGGGTTAGGGTACTTGGTAGTTAATTAGGAAACCTTGAAAGAAATTTGCACTAGTTAGCGTTTTAAGTTACGATCGGGTATCGGTTTTATTAGAAATAAATGTTCACGAAGTATACCGGGATGAAATAAAGTTAAAATAATGTTAAAAACATATTAAAAATATGTTGGGTACATTTACTGAGTGATCGGGTGATTAATGTTTAGTTTTAACGAAAACCGACGCTATATTCATACGCGTACGTTAAAATAAAATAAATTTCCAAAATACTGGGTAACTGAATGTTATAACTTTTATGATATTAAAATGGATATAAAAATATGTCGGGACCATTGTGGGAATATTTAGATATATTCGTCGTGTATAAACCGGGTGTTAACGTTTATTATAATTACGTATACGTAAAAACGTTAAATGTACTGAATATGGAAATTTGAAAATCCTAAGAGTGGTATAACATGAAAATGCTGTTATGATGATATGCAGACTATCCCCAGTCTGTATGCAGTGTACTCAACACTAATGAAATGAATTCGCACCTAAACCAATCCGGTTACGCGAATTTGAATACCCGTAAACTAAATTTACGATGAAATGATTAATGCAAGTGAATGGTGAAAACTTTTCCGAAAATGAATAGTGTTCGGTGAATAGTAATTTTCCAAAAAGTTTCTCAGAATATCAAACTGACCTCGAAAACGATGAATAGTAAAACGATGAATAGTGTTTCGATGAATAGTGATTTATGAATAGTAAAAAGTCGAAGTTTCGGAAAATGACCTGAAATGGTAAATGACCTGAAATGGTGAGTTGTGACATGCATCATGAAGATTTTTGGTTTGTCGAACGAATGTCACATATTTATGCCAATTCGGACCAAGACTACCGACGAATTTGGAGTTCACTGCGATCCTTGGTACTGTAATTTTGTGTCGTTCCAAATCATTTACCACATTAGTGAAACAATGATAGTAGGATTCAAGTGACTCTCCTGGTTCAATTGTGAAGTTAGTGTATTCCATGTAGAGTTTGGATTCCATATCATCTTTGTTCAATTGAGTGCCTTCCATTAGGAGATGAACATGTTCCCATATAGCTTTGGCTGTTTTCTGAGCATCGACACTTCGATAAATTGGATTAGGTATTCCTTGAAGTATATAGCCCATTGCATACTCATCAGCTTCACGATGGTATTTCTGTTCCTCTGTGAGTTGAGATTCTGGAACAGGTTTCTCTGCAGGAGCACGTGGAGGATCAGCAGTTGGATCACCAATTTCAAGTCTTGTAGGCCACTCAAATGGTCCTTCAAGTATCACTTATTTTAAGAATTTCCCATGAGGTTTCTTTAGTTCAAGAAATCGTAAGAATCGACTTGACCACTGAACATAGTTCCCAGGTGTTAGCATTGGAGGTGTTTCAAGTGATCCTGCCTCATGTCTGGATTGTTGAGTTGTAATAACTTCACACATTCTATCAAACCATTGAGGTTGTTTGGAGGAAAACTGAGTGTTTTGTTGTGACATTTGATATGGTTGTTGTTGAGGAATGATTTGATGTTGTTGCATCATGAGATATTGTGGTTGTGGATTGTTGGGATCATACTTTTGTATTTAGTCAAGTCTCGGTCATTACCTTTTGTAATAGGTTGCTTTGGTATTTATTTCATTATGTTTTATGTTACAAGGCTTAAGTGTTAAAGCCCTATGGGCTTGAAAGCCCACGAAATAGAAAGATAAGGGAGGAAGAGAATGTTGCCCTAAACTCCTCCCTTATAAATAGAAAGCTTATGTAACATTACATTTTGTTGGTTATTTGATTATCTTAAGGAAACTCTTGTTCTTCCACCTTTCATATTGTCTCATAATCAACCATCTCTCATTCTCATCTTATTTCTTTCATTATCATACTTGTGTTTACATAAATGGTGACCTAACAAGTGGTATCATTCGCCTAATAGAGATTGAAGTGTGTTTCTTGGTTTTAACGTGGGTACTTGGTGCTTATTCTTCATCTTTTTGCATTTTTCTTTGTTTCTTTCACTCAAATCTTGAAGCTTGGACAAGTTTCAAGGTTGATATAGTGATTTGAAGCTTAGTTTTTGCATAAAGTTGTGATTTTTAAGGTTTTTTAAGGTTTTATAGCTTCTTTGATATTGGAAAACTAGTATTTTGGTAGCAAAATCTTCAATAGTTAGTGTTTTTTCTAAGTATTGGTGAAGTTATTTGATCAAAAGTACCTTATTTCTAAGCATTTTTCTTCAAAAAATTTGAGATTTTTCAAGTTTCTGACCAGTTTACGCGTAACTAAAGTGAATAGTACGACTCAAAAGCTGTGAACAGTACTTTTTGTCCTTTTTACGAGTAACTTTTGGCCTAAAACCCTTTTCTTACGAGTAACTAAGGTCAAAACCCTTTTCTTACGAGTAACTAAGGTCACCCTGTTCTTACGAGTAACTTTGGTCTTCTACGCCTAAAACCTACGAGTAAGTCTATTTCTACGCGTAAGTTGTGATTCCTACGCTCAAGATTCTACGAGTAAGTTGTGAGTCCTACGCAGAAGACAGATCCTACGCAGAAGTTGCCTCTACGCATAAACTTTACGCATAAGTCAATCTTACGCGTAAGGTTCAGTATCTACGTTTAACTTTCAACAAAGATCTTCTTCTTGTGTTACGGTGACTCAGTACTTCCCTAGCTTGGATAAGTTAGTGGAATACTTCGACTTCGGATATCTTTCAAGCTTGGATAAGTTTGAAAGATTTGTTTGGTTGTTTAACCTTACGCATAAGTCTAAACTTACGCATAAGCCAAAGCTTACGCGTAAAGAGAAAACTTACGCATAAACTCTTTTGTTTACGCCTAAACTACTCTTTACGCTTAACCTAAAAGTTTACGCGTAAGATTATAGTTACGCGTAAGAATTCAACTTACTCCAAGGATTTTGGACTCGATCAAAGGAACGTGCATTTCAATCTTCTACAAAGATCCATTTCTACACAAGTGTTCAATAATGTCTCAACCACCTAATTACTACTTCCCTCATCCTCAGCAACAGCAACATCAGCAGTATCAGCAACAACAATACCATCAGCAACAACCGTATCAACAACCTTCACAATCACATGTTCAACAACAACCGTTTAATACACTACATCATTACCTAATGATGCAACAACATCAAATCATTCCTCAACAACAACCACATCAAATGTCACAACATAACAATATGTTTTCCTCAAAACAACCTCACTGGTTTGATAGGATGTGTGAAGTTATTACAACTCAACAATCCAGACATGAGGCAGGATCACTTGAAACACCTCCAATGCTTACACCTGGGAACTATGTTCAATGGTCAAGTCGATTCTTACGATTTCTTGAACTTAAGAAACCTCATGGAAAATTCTTGAAACAAGTGATACTTGAAGGACCATTTGAATGGCCAACAAGATTTGAAATTGGTGATCCAACTGCTGATCCTCCACGTCCTCCTGGTGATTGACCCCTTCCAGAATCTGCACTTACTGAAGAATAGAAATTACATCGTGAAGCTGATGAGTATGCAATGGCTTATATACTTCAAGGTATACCTAATCAAATTTATCGCAGTGTCGATGCTCAGAAAACAGCCAAAGCTATGTGGGAACACGTTCATCTCCTTATGGAAGGCACTCAATTGAACAAAGATGATATGGAATCCAAACTTTACATGGAATACACAGACATCACAATTGAACCTGGAGAATCCCTTGAATCCTACTATCATCGTTTCACAAATGTGGTCAATGATCTGGAACGTCACAAAATCACAGTACCAAGGATCACAGTAAACTCCAAATTTGGTGGTAGTCTTGGCCCTGATTGGCATAGATATGTGACATTTGTTCGTCAAACAAAAAATCTTCATGATGCACCATATGGTTTGTTGTATGATTTTCTGAAACACCATGAACCTGAAGTTGAAAAAGATCGAGCTCTACGAGGAGGATACACACCAACACCAACACCAACACCAAATTCTTTGGCACTCGTAGCTCAATCTCCCTATGCTCCACCACCAATGTCAAATCATGCATATGTTCAAGAGCAAAACTACTTCAGTTATCCACAATCTTCTACCTCGAACCAAATGGTCCCTTATGATTCATCTCCACAGAATGCTTCTACTCAACTTGTTCCGTTAAACAACAATGATGTTGTGTACTACTCAAACTCCAATGACGATGACGATGATGACTTTAATACGTTGAATCAGGGACTTGCTCTTATTGCTCGTGCTTTTAGCAAATTCTCCAACAAAACAAACAACCGTCAACGTTCATCTTCTAACACAAGGAATCAAGCTGTTGTCAATGATGGAAGAGTGGAAATTCAGAATCGTAACTATGGTCGATCTGGTTCAGGAAGTTCTTCAGGAAATTATGGGAATGGTCAAAGGTTTAGTAACAATGGAGGGTTCAGGAACAACTCAGGATCTTCTCAGCAAAGGTCTGAACCAGTTGCAACTAGGAACTCCAACTCAGGGAATGCAGTGTGGTGCTATAACTGTAATGAACAAGGTCATATAGCGACATCATGTCCCAAACCGAGAACTCGGGGTAGTAAGTTTCACAAGCAGGCATTACTCATGGCTCTTCAAGATGAAAAAGATGGACATTTCCCTGAATAAGATAACAACTTCATGGCAAATGTGAACAATGATGATGACATGGAAGATCTGGAAGCCAATGCAGTTGTGATGCTTATGGCCAACATGCAGGAACTTCAGTTTAATGATTCAGGTCCAGTGTATGACACTGACGGCTTGTCTCAGGTACATGACCATAAAGCATGCCTTATACATGAAATAGTCTCACCTTCTGCTTCTGAATCAGATATGGCGCAAGTTGTTCCATCTAAATCATCTTTATCCTCTCAAACAGATGAACAAATAAGCACAGTTGTCATATTTGATGATGACACAGTTGTTTCATTTGATGATCCTATTGAGAAAGATAAACATGATCATTTCGAACAACATGAACCATCATGTGATCCAGACCCTGACCTCATATTGTTATCTAAACAACTGGATGCTCTACAATTGAAAGTCATAAAATGCAACGAGAAAAACAAAGTTGTAAAAGAAACTAATGCGTCACTTGCAAGAGATATTGAGTGTTATAAAATTCAGCTTTCAAATCAGGAAGACAAGATTAAACATACAAAAAGTTTTGAAAAAGCTTTTCAAGATTCTTACAACAAAGAACAAGATCTTCAACACAAAATGCAAGATTTAATTGAGTCAAACGGAAAGTTGATTTCGAAACTCGAAAGTGAAAAGTGTGAACTGAAAATGCAAAATGAACGTCTTCAAAGAGAACTTTCAAAAACAGAAACAGAATTGTCAAGTTGTAAAAAGGATTTTTGTGAACATAAAATACGGAAAAGGAAGTATATAGATAACTTACTTGGTGAGATTGTTGATCTTGAAAAACAACTCAAAGAATTTCGTAATATTGTTTACAAACACGGGAACTCTGTCACAACAATTCAGAAATTTACTTTAAAACCGAGACTCGATAAAGGATTTGCACTTGGCGATTACAATTCAATGTTTCTTCACACGGCTTTCAAAGAAATTCCTAAAATTTATAGTATGGACCATTTGCTTGATAATACGATTGTGCGTGCTGTTGTTTTCGATACCGAGGAAGAAAAAGAACTTGAAGACGAGAGTCGATCTAAAATGAGTTATGTTCAATATTGGACACCATATGATTATTCAAAAGCTCCTCCCATTTCTAAATCTTTTGTTACTCAAAAGGACTTACCTGAGAAATCATGGTTTGTCGAAGAGTCATATGTTTCATCTTCTAATGCGGCCCCTGTCCAAACTGTAGCACAAATAAATGGTCCTTTACCATCATCCGGTGAACTTACACCTTTACCTAAAAGTTGTCGTGTCTTAAATTATTTCAAAACTTTTATGGAAGACATCGAAATTTTGGAGGAAACAATTGAACGCAATTCTGAAATATAAATTGAAACTTTTCAATCCGCTTACGCGCGCGAAAAGAGAGATATTTTTCAAAAACAAATGTTGCCAATTGTCAAACACCTCCGTCTCTGTGCTACACGTTGGGATCAGGAACTTCAAAAAGAGGTCAAAAATATGATAAACGTTTTCAACGCAACTGAAAATGACATTTTGGTTCAAAAGCAAAGAAATAGAGTTTTAAAAAATGATGCTGATCGACTCTTGGAACAAGTTCTCAATGCTGATATTTTGTCTATTATCATGAATGATATCTATAAATCTGGTACTTCTATGCTTGTGGATGATATTTGTGTTGATAATAACTTGTTGAACGTGGAATTAGAGACACTTAAACATGAGAATGACTATCTGAGAAAAAAGAATGATGATGTGACAAAACAGTTTTCAAAAGAAATTTGTCAACTCAAACAAAGGCTTGAATGGTGTCAAGCTCAGAGTCTTGAAACAGAATTGAAACTTCAAAGTCAAAATATTTCAAACTCTTGTCAGCTTTGCAAAAACAATGAGTCTTTAAAAAGTCTTT
This sequence comes from Artemisia argyi, assembly GCA_030686995.1. Classification (NCBI taxonomy): domain Eukaryota; kingdom Viridiplantae; phylum Streptophyta; class Magnoliopsida; order Asterales; family Asteraceae; genus Artemisia; species Artemisia argyi. The sequence goes on from CM060686.1 coordinate 145,767,951, forward strand.
GTCTCAAATACGAGAAAGAAATTGCGGAGTTAAAAATTGAAAACGTCGAATGGCAACAAAACCGCGATGACATCAAATATTGCAATGGTGTACTTGAGTCAAATATTCAAGATAAGAATCACATCATCATCGATTTGAAAGAGAAAATTAAGATACTTGAAAAAGGAAAGTTTGTTGACACCACAGTGATAGCACCAGGAATGTATCAATTAGACAAAACTGCTAAAGGAAATGTTGTTCAAAACACTAATGTTGATAACTCCACTTCTACAGGACTAGTCTCCACTAATAGCGTTAGCAGACCCAAGCGAAAAAGTAAAAAGAAGAATAGGCTCTGGCAACGAAAAAGAGGATCACTAGAAGCTCAAGAAGTAGAAGATCAACTTAGGAATTTGAATAAAACTCATGTTGCATCATATTTAGATTCTAATTTGGCAAATTGTAATCAAAATCTAAATGTAACGAATGATGAACCTTTGAATGTTTTGAATATTAATGCATCTTGTGTGTTTTGTCGTAAAAGCGTATCATCTGGTGATCATACAAAATGTATTGCTAATTCTCTTCTTAATCGTCATAAGAAACGTAGGACACGCATTCCTTCTAGGCCCACTACTGCCTCTAAGTCTATCTTAGGAAAGCCGTCTTCTACGGTTTCTAATGATGTTGGAGTTACCCCCATAAGTGCAGAGAACAAATCTAGGAATAAGCCAACTACTAGTGAATTCACCATTAAGAAAGCAAGAACTAGTTGGAATTGGCAACGTTGGTTACAATATAAACCAGACTTTAAATGGATTCCAAAATTGTTGAATACTTGTGCTCCTAACCAACAGGAACCCGCACTTTCTTTGGGTTCCACCCTTACTTCTGTTCCATCCGTGTCTTCTTCTTGTGATGCAGGTGGTACAGATCGTTCTCTGGATTGTTGATAGCGGATGCACCCGACATATGACAGGCAATCTCAAACTGCTACACAACTTTGTCTCAAAGTTCATTGGTACTGTCAGATTCGGGAATGATCATTACGCTTTAATCATGGGATATGGTGACTATGTCAGTGGGAACATTGAAATAAGTCGTGTTTATTATGTGGAAGGCCTTGGACACAACCTTTTCTCTGTTGGTCAATTTTGTGATGGGGATCTAGAAGTTGCATTTCGTGAGAAAACGTGCTTTGTTCGTGACTTACAAGGAAATGATCTAATGTCTGGCTCACGTGGTTCTAACCTTTATACAATATCAATGTCAGATATGATTGCTACATCTCCGATATGTCTTCTCTCCAAAGCAGAATCAACTAAATCTTGGTTATGGCACAAACGTCTTTCGCACTTGAATTTCAAAACTATGACTGACCTTGCTCGTTACAAACTTGTTGATGGATTTCCAAGATTCCGTTTTACCAAAGATCACTTATGTTCAGCCTGTGAACAAGGTAAAAGTACTCGGGCTCATTTTCCTTCAAAACCTGAGCACAGTACGAATTATGTTTTACAACTGCTACATATGGATTTGTGTGGACCGATGCGTGTTCAAAGTATCAACGGTAAACGCTAAATTCTTGTAATTGTGGATGATTATTCCAGATGGACTTGGGTTTATTTTCTACGAAGTAAAGATCAGGCTCCTTTAATGATCATCACCTTTCTCACTAAAATTCAAGTTCAGTTACGCAACACGGTACGAATCGTCAGAACTGACAATGGAACAGAATTTAAGAATCAGACACTTAGGTCATATTATGAGAAAGTGGGAATTGAACATCAAACATCTATTCCTAGAAGCCCAGAACAGAATGGAGTTGTTGAAAGACGCAACAGGACGTTAGTGGAAGCTGCTAGAACTATGTTGATTAATGCTCAATTACCAGATTACTTGTGGGCGGAAGCTGTTTCAACCGCATGTTATACTCAAAACCGTTGCATGATTACTAAACGCCATCGCAAAACACCGTATCAAATTGTTCACAAAAGAAAACCGAACATCGATTACTTTCATGTATTTGGAGCACTTTGTTATCCGAAAAATGATCGTGATGATTTAGGTAAACTTAAGGCAAAGGCTGACATTGGAGTGTTCGTTGGATATTGTGAAAATTCTAAAGGTTTTCGGATATGGAATCGTCGAACAAGAGAAATTCAAGAAACCATTCATGCTAATGGCTTCTGAGCAACACAACTTAGGACCCGAATTCAACGGTCTTAACTCTCCGGAATCTTCGGCTGAATCATTGCCACTCAACTGCAAAGAATTGGAAACCTTGTTTGCTCCACTGTTTGATGACACAATTGAATACCGTCCTACTGAGGTCTCACCTAATTCCGCTGCTCAACCTGAAAACATTCTAGTACCAGACTCACCTCAACAAACCACAACAAGTGTTGAGAGAGACGGTCCTCCAATTGCATCACCATCTACAGCAGAACAAACTGTTTCTAACTCCCGCCATTCAGCTGAAGATCCAACACCACAATCAGTTCCACAACCCGCAGAGCATGATCCTGATGCGTTCTTTAACCCGTTTGCACCAGCTCCTACCTTTCCTGACATAGCTGAGTCATCTACACGCAATTTGGATCCTGCTAACATGCGAGATACTTATCAACTACACCCTTCAACACACAAATGGACTCGAGACCATCCACTAGTTCATATTATTGGCCATCCAGACGCACCTGTCATGACAAGACAACGACTTCACACTGATGGAGAAACTTGTATCTATGCACTCACAGTTTATCACGAAGAACCTAAGAACATTAAAGAAGCAATGACTTATGACAACTGGATTGAATCTATCCAAGAGGAATTTCAACAATTCATAAGATTAGAAGTCTGGGAATTAGTTGAAAGACCTGACGGAGTCTTTGTCATCGGGTTAAAATGGGTTTGGAAGAATAAGCTAGATGCTGAAGGCACTGTCATACGTAACAAATCACGCCTGGTAGCGAAAGGATACTCTCAACTAGAAGGACTTGATTTTGCTGAATCCTTTGCTCCAGTGGCTAGACATGAAGCTGTTCGAATCTTTTTGGCCTATGCTGCACACAGGAACATGGTTGTTTACCAATTGGATGTGAAAACCGCATTTCTTAATGGAGAACTCCGTGAAGAAGTGTATGTCAGCCAACCTGACGGCTTCGTTGATCCTGAGTGTCCTAATCACGTTTACCGACTCAAAAAGGCACTCTACGGACTTAAGCAAGCCCCACGGGCGTGGTGTGACAAACTGTCCACTTTCTTGCTGGCCAATAAATTTTCTAAAGGATCGGTGGATCCAACACTATTTACAAAAACCTACGGGGAGGACTTACTTGTTGTTCAAATATATGTCGATGACATCATTTTTGCCTCAACAAAAAGAAGTTACTCTAATGACTTTGCAAATCTAATGAAAGATAATTTTGAAATGTCCATGATGGGTGAACTTTCGTTCTTTCTAGGACTACAAGTTCATCAATCACCCCGTGGAATTTTTATAAATCAGTCCAAATATGCTCTTGAAATTTTAAAGAAACATGGAATGATGTCTTGTGACACTTATAATACACCAATGGGCTATACCACAAAACTAGATGCTGATTTACATGGGATTCCAGTTGACCCTACCAAATACCGAAGTATGATTGGGTCCCTCATGTATCTCACAGCTAGTAGACCTGATATAGTATTTGCTGTCTACATGTGCTCTCGCTATCAGTCCAAACCAACTGAAAAACACCTCAGTGAGGTCAAAAGAATCCTTCGATACATAAAGGGAACCATTAACTTGGGAATCTGGTATCCGAAGGATTCTGGCTTTGAACTAATTGCTTTTTCAGATGCTGACCATGCAGGATGTTTAGACACACGCAAAAGTACATCTGGTGGATTACAATTTCTCGGAGACAAACTTGTGTCATGGCAATCAAAGAAGCAGGACTGCACATCACTGTCGTCAACAGAATCTGAATATGTAGCCATGTCTGCTTGTTGTGCTCAAGTCATTTGGATGAGATCACAACTTAAGGATTATGGCTACCTATTCAACAAGATTTCTATCTACTGTGATTCCAAAAGTGCAATTGCTATCTCCTGCAACACAGTACATCATTGCAAATCCAAACACATCGATCTTCGATATCACTTCATCAAAGAGCATGTGGAAAAGGGTACCGTTGAACTTTATTTTGTTGGGACTGAGTACCAATTGGCGGACTTACTTACCAAATCCTTAGCACCATCAAGGTTTGCTAGTCTAGTTCACCAAATTGGTATGCGATGTTTGACTCCAGATGATCTGGAAAAGTTTTTAAAACACAATTGATCGTCAAACATCAAAACTATCTTTGTAAATATTTTTTCAAAAAACAAAATACAAAAATATAAAACCAATCAAAAACTCAAAAAGATTTTTGGTCTTCTTAAAAAAAAAATAAAAAAAATGCAAGTATAAACCACCTCTTTCAACACTATTTTATTAAATGTCTTCAATTATTTAAAACAAGTGTTGAGGGGGAGGAAAAGTAATTTTTCAAATCTCTTAAAAATATATTAACTTTTATACTTGCATTTTACCAAAAATAAATACGTTTTATCAAAAGTGTTGATTCAAAAAGTGTTTCGGGTTACTCTCCTTGACCAATATAGTAAATTTTTCAGTAATTTTTTACTACGGTCTAAGGTCGAGGGGGAGTACCACAAGTTGTTCTTATCATATCTTGGTGTAATTAACGAAAGTTAAATGAGATAATGTGTTTAGGCATTAGGTGTGTATGTAAGATGAGGTTAAGGGGCCATTTGTGTCAATATACCAAAATTGATTTAACCTTGGTCAAAACCACTTTGACCGGTCACATTTACTCCCACCTGTAAACATTTACTACCTTCAACCACCCTCATCAACGATCCACAATCATTTGCATAATCTAATCATCAATCTTCTAATCTGTAAGTGTAAACTTGTTTTGATCATAATTTCAAGCAAAGGTTTTTAATTTTATCACAATCCAACGGCTACTTTTCTCATAATCTTTGATATTCATCTTAGGGTTATGCGTAAGTTTAGAACCCAGAAATTGTTAATGTTATGGTTAAAATTGTTGTTGGGAAATGGTCTAAGGTTGATTATAAACATGTTCTCATACTCTAATTGTTCCCAGAAACATCAATTAATCGATTTGTGGATTAGTGTTCATACGATGGATTTGGGGGTTCTTGATTTTATGCGTTAGGATTGAAATTGGTGATGGGGATAATGTTCTTGTAGGCCTAGGATCATGTTATTATGGTTTAATTGCTTCAGTAACATCTCTTGATCATGTATTAAAGATTTAGGGTTCGTATGCATGAGCAGTTATAATCTAATGATTTTGTGGTCAATTCTTGTTATAACTTGGACCATATGATCCTTAGGATATAATGAACACTTGCCCTAAGTTCATTTCAACCCAGAAAACATGATTCAATGTATTTGTGATTATGTGTTCATGCATACCTACGTGTAACTATGGATTATGGCATGTTTACGCATAATAATGCGTATTAAGTGTGTAGGAATGATTATTTATCAGTGGTTGTGTGTTTTACACTTTCAGGAATCAAACAACTCTAATTACGAAAGGTGATTTTTTGGAAAATGGCGTGTTTATGCGCAAGTTGTTCATCCTACGCGTAAGATTGAATCTTACGCGTAAGATTCGATACGTGGACAAACATTGTCTTGGATAAGACAATGTTTACGCTTAATGATAATTCTTACGCATAAGTTTTTTTCTTACGCTTAAATCTTGAACTTACGCATAAGTCAAAACCTACGCATAAGTTATATCTTACGCTTAAGGTTAATCCATTGCATAAACTCATTTCCTACGCCTAAGATTTCATCCTACGCGTAAGATTGAGCCTACGCATAAGATTTACCTTACGCGTAACATATAAGTTTACGCGTATCTTTTGCTCTTACGCCTAAATTCACTTCTTACGCTTAAGTCAAGTTACGCGTAGATTTTTCAAGTTACGCGTAAACTTGTCAAATTCATGAAATTTTTTCTAAGTATTGTAAAATTTCCAAAGTGTAATCCCTTGTAATGATAAACTAATGTTGTAACTTAATTGTTAGAAGTTTCTACCATGTGATAAAACACAAGTTTGTCATATATCAATAGTTTTCACACACACAAACACCCACTGATCAATGTATAATATGCAAATCATGTAATCTTATGTCTGAGCTAACACAGTAAACCATTTCCATGTTTGTATTTGTTTATGATCAACTCAGATGGCAGAACACAATGACGTTCCATACGGACCAGAACCCGAACCTAAACTTTCATGGGAAGAGACATTTCCAGATGATTACACCAGAAAGATTGGAAAGAATAACCTCCGAATCAACTTCAACAAAATCACTTGCAACGAGTCCTCATGTATTGTTGCAGTGGATGCTCTCCTATATCACCCCAACAAGCTGTTATTCACCAAGTCTGCCTCAGTCTCCTGCTTCTACATCCATCAGTTTTGGCATACACTTCAGCTAGATCTTGGGGAGGCTTCCTTCACCTGTATGCTTCATAACCGCCAGGTTACTGTGGATATAGACACACTAAGGAATGTTCTTGGGTTACCCGAACTTGGCCCAGACGAAGTATATGATCAGGTACCCACCGAAGAAGAGCTGATAGAGTGGTTACGGGATATTGGCTATGACGAATCAGAAGAAGTTGTGACAAGACATTCTAGGGTCAACATCAGATATCTTCCACAGCCATGGAGATCCCTATATATTCTGATTGCCAAGTCCTTATCTGGCAGAGACACTGGGCATGAACACCCAAAGCTCCAACACCTCAAACTCTTCTGGGCAGTGGCTAATGTGAAGAAAGTTGATTATGTCAGTATCATTTGGGAAGACCTTGTGTGGCACATTCAACACAAGACCACCAACATTCCATTTGTTCGCTTCACAAAACTACTCATCGAGAGCTTCCTTCGTGAGTATGATGATATCCCACAGAGACTTGATGACAAAGATAAGAATACTTTCAGAAATGAAGATACTCTCAAGGTCATCAAGAGACTCGACACCAGCACACGCAAGCAAGGAAAGAAATTTCCCGACTGTCTCTTGAATGACAAAGTGAAGCTTTGCCCGAACTTCAAGTACTACCTTCAAGCTCTTGAAGCTGAAAAAGTTGGTTTCCTGGATGAAGTTGTTCTACCTTCGTGCATGCAGAAGAAGGGAAAGAAAGGCAGTAAGACTGGGAGTTCCGGCAGTTCTACCCAGTCTAAACCTAAGAAGAAGGGTACAGAGAAGGACTCCTACCAAGAAGCCCGCATCCATTCCTGAACCTGGGTGGTTTCCCTCACCACAAACTTCTCCAAAACCGTCTAACTCTGAAACCGAGTCCGACGAAGGTCCAGTTTACAGGGCAGCCTTTGCCAATATCACTGAGAATGTCAACTTTGAAGACATTAATGACAAAGACTTGACTTTCGAAGATTGGAATAAAAACATTGATGAGTTTGCTGATAATGCCGTATATCCATCATACCTCAATCAAAGACCATTCACTGAAGCTCAGACAATTTTGGAAGAAGAAAGGATTAGGAGAGAGAAGATGAAGGAACCAGTGACTGCTGAACAAGAGTCTGAAGGCCTTTCAGTTGAAGAAGAAAATGAAAGGGCTCTCAACCTGGGTCTCCTCCACAGCAGAATTGATGCATTCAATGCAGATCTACCTCCACCTCCAGTGTTCTCTCAAACTACCGAAGCTGGCGGATCTAGCAGCATTCCTGATACTGCTACAAGAATCAATACTGACTTGGTTGTCTACGACAATCCTTCGGTATCTCCCACAGACATTGAAATGACTAATGCTTCAGCAACGGGAGAAGAGGAAGAGGAAGATCCCATGGATACTGATGCTCCACGGTTGATGACTGTGGAAGAAATGGAGTTCAGAGAAAGGGCTCAAGAAGAGGAATTAAGAAAAAAGCAAGAAGGTGAAGAGGCTAGGCTTGAGGAGCTTGCACAAGCCAAACTGGAAGAAACTATCCGTATGGAGGAAAGCAGGAAGGCTGAAGAGGCAGCCAAGCTGGCAGAAGAAAAGTTTAAAAGGGAAGAAGAAGCCAGGCTTGCTGAAGAATTAAGGCTTAAAGCCGAAGCTGACAAACTTGCTGAAGAACAAAGGTTGGAAGAGGAAGCAGCCAAAGCAAAGAAAGTTGATCAACCCGAACCACAGAGAGGGGATGACAAAGACATTACCACCAACCTTGAATCTTCACAGTCATCACCTCCTGCATCCGAATCAACCCACGACAAATCAATCAAGAAACCAAGCACCAAAGCCTCTGCTGCATCAAAGTTGCTCAAGTCAGCATTCAGAAGAGTACATGAAAAGAAGAAAAGTAGACTGGAAGATCAGGTTGCGACACTAGTAACCCAAGTTGATGAATTGACAAAGCTCAACTCTAATGTCCAAGAAATTCAAGATAAGGTTGACACCTTCTTAGCAAAGGATGTGCAAGAGAACTTGGAAGCCACTTTGGCTGCTCAAGCATACCAATACATGGAACAACACTTAGTTGCTGAGTTGAAAGATCTGCTGGCACCCATGAGAGATGAACTCACCAAGTTCGCAGAGCAAGCTGTCAAGAAAGTAATCCGATCGACCACATTTACTCTTCGAGCTGACAAGTCAACTGTTCCACTACCAGGACTATCTCTGGACAAATTGGAAACTCAGCTATTGGACAAACTGGCAAGCAAGTTCTCATTATCGCCGGAAGAAGCTAAAGTCCTGGAAGCGTTGAAAGCTAAAGTGACAAAAGAGACTTGCAGCATAGAGGCGGAAAAACTGAAACGTCCAAGAGATGATGAAGACAGGGATCCTAATTCTCAGGCAAAGAAACAGAAACAAGCCGAAGGACCCTCATCTTAACAACAAACACCGGTCAACCCTCCAACAACAACAACATCTTCACAACAACCCAAGGCATCTGGTTCAAATCCCAAAGCACACGATCACTTCGAATACACAGGTGGTGACGATATTCCTCAGTCTGATGAAGTTCCAAAACCGACCTCTAAGAAGAAGAAAGAAAAGAAAGGAAAGCATCATCAACCCAAACCGAACACCTCATCAAAAGGCACAGAACCAAAGAAACCAAAAACCGTCCTCAAATGGCTAGACCAAGACAATAGTGCCGAATACTCCTGGTTTGAGAAAATGATCAATTCGCAACCACCACTTGAAGACAATCATGAACATCAAGATGATCGAACGGTGGAATACGCTCAATTAATTCAGCAAAAGTTTAAGATGAAAAAAATGAATAAGAAAGAGCTGCAAAGAATCAAGAATGATGCATTCAATCTTCTGAAAGATCGGTCTGCTGACTCAATCGAGCTTGAGTACCATCTGGAAAATATTGCTCGAGCTATGTCAAGCAATATTGACTGGATCAATCCTGAATCTTATGTCGATCCGGTCACAAAGAAAACCGCACCTTACATTACTGACTGGTCCAAACCACTACCGATGATTGGGAAGCCTAAGGAACCGAAGATCCCATACAAGTTCTTCTTTAACACCGACTTGGAATTTCTGACACTCGGCAGCAAGATTGAGAAGAAGTACATCACATCACTTGCCTTTCTCCCTGCAGCTCGATATCTCAACAACGCCATCGAAGAAGAAGCCTCAGCCTTATTCATCGATAAAGTTATTGACTATGACCGGAACGCACTTTACGGTATACATCATTGGCCAGAAAACCGGGCACAGTACTATCGAAGCAGTAGACTCAATCAGACGATGGGCGATGTGACAAGTGATTTGAAGAAGATAGTCTCGATTCAGTTCATTTCGACTGTCACTCACTTTGGGTACCCCTTCCTCAGCAAAATCACACTGAAAAGACTTGATGAAAAGGAGTATGATATTTCCGAGTCAGACTTTCCACGACTACTTCTCAATGACATCGAAGACATGTACCTGCTCAAAGTTCAAGGAAAGCTCTGTAGCTTGCCTAAAGAGATGCAGCTTGCCTTTATCCAAGCTCTCCTAATCTTCATCAGGCAAATAGTCATCAGAGAAAGAGTAGAAGATCTTCAATTAGGAGTAGAAAGTTATCAGAAGAAGCTGAATCTCACCAAACCAAACCTGTTTGACATCCCCGATCTTCAACATCTACCTCAATACTCCTTGATCAGACATCCGGCATTTGGGTTCACTTACCGCAGTGTCAACGGTCGTAACTGCTTTATGGCCTATGAAGAAATTCATAAGTTCTGTGATGAAACCCTGAAGTTCGTCAGAGATGGAATCAAAGGCAGAATTAATGACATAGAACTGGGGAAATCCAAAAGGTGGAACACCAATGAGGCCAGGGACGCTAGCAGATTCATTACAAGGATTGAGAACCGGTTGAAGCGCAGGGATCAGTTTTGGAGATTGGAAAGCTATGTTGGAGGCAGATCAAAATTTCCGGTGTTGACATTTCAGAGGCCTGAATGGTAGAAAATAGTAAGAGTTTGATTTGATTTGTCAATATTATACTTCATAATGGTTTGTGCACAAATTACAGTGCACAACCTGAACTTGTAAAGAAAGGACCCTGAGGTACGCAACAGTGCCTCAATCCTAATATAAGGAGTGAAGGCTTCTTACTTTTGAGAAGAATTAATCAAACATTTATGATTTTCATAATTCTGCTCAAAAGGACAAGTATTTCACCTCAATAAGACCTAATCACTTGTTGAGGGGGAGCACTTGTCAAAAACAAAATACTTTGTTCAAAATCAAAAGATCTTGGTGAATCTCCCCATAAGACTCAAAAAGGCATATTTTAATCTAAAAGTCTGTCAAAAACATCATCTTATATGCTATTTTTGAGGGGGAGAAAATGAAAAAGTGATTAAAATATACGAAGTCAAACCTTAAAAGTTGTATCATGTGCGAGCTAGACTCAGTAATGACCCAGGAATTGACGAGACAATAAAAGTTAGTAATATCGAAAAGACTTATTCTCGACGGGTAATAACATCAAGTTAGTTACTAGAGCTAGTTGTCACCTAAAAGCTGACAATGGAACTCTTTAACTAACCACGTAAGCATGTCTCGAAAAGGATTTGTCTTAGTAGAAAGGTACCGTCTCGAGAAACTTTCTGTGGACTTGACCAGGCCGGGTAATAACTTCAAGCTAGTTTAACTAGTGATGTAGCGTGTCTCGAATCGGTCTTGTTCACGGAAAGTGGATCAATTCAAAATGCTTGCTCCTCCCGCATGTGCAAATTTATTAAATACTTATGAGCACATGTGCAGGGGGAGCCCTTCAAAAGGGTACACAAAACTCTCAATGTGTTAACCAAAATACTTGATTATCACAAACACATTGAGAGATTTTCTATCAAAGGTTTCTTGGCTACTGTCGGAGTTATAAGGTGATTAAGATAGGAATATCCGTCCAATGATCCGCCAGAGCCGGAGGGATCTACCCAAGGACATCTCCCATAGTTAGAATTAGAAGTCCTTAGGTATGATACGAAAAAAGGAGAAAAGAATAAAAGGGAAAGAAAGAGTTGAAGAATTAAAAAGAAAAGTAAAGTAAAGGGTGAAAAGAAATAGCCCTCCATATGTTCAACCTTAGGGCAGACACCGGGTTCAATACATATGCTACTGGTTGTTGTAAAAGACAACACTGGTATTGAAGATTAAAGTCATCATGGACCCAGTGACGCAATGCACTAAACCTTCTTAACCACTCAAGTTCTCTTAAAAGAGCTTGTTTTATTCTCACGGGGAACCAGTGTAATCTATCGACCTATCTCTTAGAGACGGTTGATATTGAAGCAGGAGACCCCTCCCTAGTCTCCGCATAGGAAACCTAGGTGTGCACTTATCGAGTCTAGAGCCTTGAGATACATCAAAGATCTCTTAGGAACACTTAGTATTTCTACAACTGGTGTTCTACATCAATGGGCACCAGCTGTGAATTATCGAGTCCTTCGCAGATCTTAGCAATCAGCCGAGAACGTTTATGAGAGGATTACTTATGTATTTCTCAATGATTGAACGGAAATCCTGCCAGGGTCAATATCAAATAGCCCTGACAGCAGGTCACTTCGGTAACCCCACAAGGGTTACGCTTAGTGTTTGCGGTGGTTCCATAGCGGTCTACAGTCGTGGAGTGATCCCCAGCGACTCACCCAGTCATTGAGCTACCTAGTAGGTCTCGTAAGCTCCTTCGGGAGTATCTGACATGGGAACGGCCTGGATAAGGATTAGAGGGAGTCTTCACAATATGCTGTTGATGAACTCTAATTCCTTATCTGTAAGTACCGGGTATTTATTGCTAACTGTTTACTCGCAGGTACCTCACTTCCATGATGGTAGATTCCAACATGCTCATACATACATCTTGAAGTCAAAGAAAGCTCCCCCAAAGATCTTAGCACCACAATGTTCAAAGAAAGATTCTACGTCAATAAAGAAGAATCTACAAAGTATAAAGACTTAAAGATCTTAGAGTATGAAAAGGAACTTTGTGCACGTGATAGTATAAGTCCAAAGATGTATGAGTATGTTGGAATGGCGGACAACCACCACAGACACAGGAGTGACGAATGGAAGACTACTTCATATCATAATCACTACATCATCACCAAAGAACAAAGACAAAGAGCAAAGTACATTCATTATCATTCAACCATTTTGAAGACGTCTTAGAATTTTACATGTCACAAGTCAACGACAAAGATGAAGACGTCAAGCAACCGTGATGACCGACCCTTAGGGGGAGATTGTTGGGATCATACTTTTGTATTTAGTCAAGTCTCGGTCATTACCTTTTGTAATAGGTTGCTTTGGTATTTATTTCATTATGTTCTATGTTACAAGGCTTAAGTGTTAAAGCCCTATGGGCTTGAAAGCCCACGAAATAGAAAGATAAGGGAGGAAGAGAATGTTGCCCTAAACTCCTCCCTTATAAATAGAAAGCTTATGTAACATTACATTTTGTTGGTTATTTGATTATCTTAAGGAAACTCTTGTTCTTCCACCTTTCATATTGTCTCATAATCAACCATCTCTCATTCTCATCTTATTTCTTTCATTATCATATTTGTGTTTACATAAATGGTGACCTAACATGGATTAAACGGTTGTTGATGAAAGTGTGATTGTGAAGGTTGTTGATATGATTGTTGTTGATTATATTGTTGTTGCTGATACTGCTGATGTTGCTATTGCTAAGGATGAGAGAAGTAGTAATGTGGTGGTTGAGACATCTTAGAACACTTGTGTAATAATGGATCTTGTAGAAGATTGAAATGAAAGTTCCTTTGGTTAAGATTTAAGAATCCTAAGGCAAAGATGAAATCTTACGCGTAATACTGAACTTATGCGTAGACTTCAAAGTTACGCGTAAAGGTTGATCTTATGTGTAAACTTGTGAGTTATGCGTAAGTTTTAAGCTTATGCGTAAGGTTCAAAGACCAAAACAATCTTTCAAACTTATCCAAGCTTGAAAGATATCCGTAGTCGAAGTATTCCACTAACTTATCCAAGCTAGGGAAGTACTGAGTCACCGTAGCACAAAGAGAAGACCCTTGAAAAGAACTTATGCGTAGACTGAAGAAACTTACACGTAAGATATAATCTTATGCGTAATATCTAACTTCTACGTAGAAACTCAGGCGTAGGAAATCAACTTCTGCGTAGGATCTAACTTCTGCGTAGAACTTATGCGTAGAATCCAATGTTATGCGTAGGAATGGGGTTTTTGGCAAAACTTATGCGTAGACTGACCACAAAGTACTGTTGACATCTATATTTTTGTACTATGCGAAAATCTTACGTGTAGGATGACCAGAAAGTTGAAAAAACTCAAATTTTTGAAGAAAAACGCCTAGAAATAAGGTTCTTTTGATCAAGTAACTTCACCAACACTTAGAAAACACTAAATATGAAAGATTTAGCTACCAAAAACACGTTTTCTAAAATCAAAGAAGCTATAAAAGTCAATAAAATAGAAGAATAAGTAGAAAAAACCTTAAAAGATCAAAACTTTATGCAAAATATAAGCTTCTAATCACTATAACAACCTTAAAACTTGTCCAAGCTTCAAGATTTAAGTGAAAGAAACAAGGAAACAAGCAAACATATGAAGAAAAACCACCTAAATCCCACGTTAACAATAGAAACTTCACTTCAATCTCTATTAGGCGAATGATACCACTTGTTAGGTCACCATTTTGTAAACACAAGTATAAGAAATAAGATGAGAATAAGAGATGGTTGATTATAAGATTATGAAGAGTGAAAGAACTAAAGTTTCATTAAAATATTCAAATAACCAACAATGTTCAAGGTTACATAGGCTTAGTATATATAGGGGAGGAGTAGGGCAACACTCCTTTCCTCCCTCATTCATCTAAAACGTGGGCTTCAAGGCCCATTGGACATTTAATACATAAGCCAAGTAACTTAAACATAATGAAATAAATAACTAAGCAACCTATTACAAAAGGTAATGACCGAGACTTGACTAAATATAAAAGTATGTTCCCAACAATCTCCATGTTTGTCTTTCGTCTCTGAAGACAACACAATGTCATACTATGACAATTTGTCCAAATACTCGTGGAAACATAATTTTATTAGCCAATACAGTTGGCATCATTAAAATTCATAATAACTATGACGAGTACAAAAGTAGCTTCAGGAATCATCTTAGGGAAACTTCACATACACTTCACGTCACCTTCCTTCTTCTTCACGAATAAAACTGAAATACTTCACAGATGTTACCTTCGGTCATTAACCTACTTCTTTGAAGTTCTTGTGATTTCTTCTTCAGTCTTTCCAAAACTAAAAGATGTAATCCGATACGGAGTTTCAAACGTAGACCAAATCAATCATTGATACGCGGAAATGGATAATGATTATGCATAGTGCTACGGTTAAGTTCACGATAGTCGATACACCGTCACATACTTCTCTCTTTCTTCTTCATAAACCAATAGGAGCATCCCAAGAGAAACACTATGGCGAACAAAATCATATTCCATCAGCTCCTTCAATCCCTCAATTTCTATGGCACAAAGGTTTCGTCAACTAAGATCAGTTTAATGCCAACTCTACTCCCAAGTAGGAGGGTATACCAAGGGGTTCATCAGAGAACATCAAAAAAAATTCGTACAACAAAATACTTCCAATGCTAGAGCTATCAAGGGTGGACACTAATAGGTGTCAGGAGGAACTTGACACTCAAATGGGGTCAGAGTCTGTGCATCCATAGCAGAATTAATCTTAACATATTTAAGTGGCTGAGATTCATCATAACAAAAGTAGGGTGAAGCAGATTGTGAAAGGTCACATATCAAGTACGATAGTCTGTGGTAGCTTTATTAGGAGCCAGCCAATCCATAACCAAAAGACCTCAAAATCAATTATATCAAAATAAACGGTTTCATAAAATGAATACGGTTCAAAGGTAGACCAAATCAATCATATCAAAGGTAAACAGATTCGTAGAACGAATTTGGTCGTCAAAACATATGGATAGTTCAAATATCAGAGTCAAGTACAGGGTTCATCAAAAGTGTTGATAAGCGAACATTCCAAAGTGTTAGGATCCTGTTTAGCTCCTTAGTACAGATGATAGGTCGAGTGTGTATCATCGGTAATACGAACATCGTATGGTTTTCAAAAGTGAGATATATGGAATATCAGTTATCAGCATCATCATGCTCAGTTAACAAATCCATACTGAGATAGTATTAACATCATATCCTTCCAAAGGAACTGATTGGCAAACAAGGTTCATCATTCGAAGGGAGGGAACAAATCTTCCTACCTATATCCGAGGTTATAAACAACCAGAGTTCTCATAGGAGTATTAACAGATTATGCATAGTCAAGTAGTATCAGATGATACATTTTATGTCCAGCATAAGTAATGAATTCAAAGAATGTGTCAAACATATTATGGTTGAATGACCTTCGGGATGGTCGGAAGGTATCAAGCTCTTTATCAAACAAATCGGAATCGGAGATCAAAATCAAATGGTGAAACTTAAATGGTGTAAGGTATCCATGTAGTTTCCAAGGTATTCCAAACTTACTTGGTTACTAAGCTTAGGTTGCAAAACTTTCTAACCTCCGAATCAAAAGTTCTTATAAGGCTTAACTAAGGATAAAGGCATGAATCAGAGTGATGTGGAAACAATGCTACTTGCATAGATGTCCTAGTCTACCCATTCCTCATTGGTGATAACTTAAGTTCCTATGGGGAGATCCTCAAGCAAATTTTCAAAGGTTGTCTTATGAGCGTCTACAGTGGAAACTTAATGGTCCAAACTCCACAGGTCAAGGTTTGATGTACTACAAGTCGCAGCCTGCTCTCTGATACCATAATTGTAACACCCCAACCCGATAAGGGTAGAAGTGCTACGTCATGGTGACATATTAAAGCAAACACAAGCATACATCTTTAGTAATACAAAGGAATCTCAAAAGTTACAAAGGAAAACCTGAAGTACAAGTTACAAATGAGAATAATAATAAATACTAAGTCTGGTAATGAGCATCTCTTCTAGTCATCTCTAAATCCGGAATAGTTATCAAGGTATGGTCTTCTAAGTCCAAAGTACTCTCCACTCACAACCCAGCTTTCTACTAAAACCTGCCTCAGGAAAAGAAATGCGGCTGAGCTACGAGAGCTCAGTGAACAGATATAAAGGTAACAAAGCAGTAATAATGATGTAACGAAGTAAAGGAAACAACTCAAGATATAATAAAAGTTAGCGAATAAGGAAAAGAGTATAAGGTAAAGAAAACAGTAAAGGTAAAAGTTAAGGTTGTATTAGTATTCTACCACGAGCCAAACAAATCAAAGAAAATCCAATTCTTCAGCATAGTAACCATGTATTCAAAGGGGAGACCTCAGAATACCAAATGTAGTAGGAGGCGAGTCCTCAAGTAACCAAATTGGAGTAGCTAGCTCCCAAATATTGTGAAAGGCATGTATTGCACACAGTACCAGACACCAAACCAAATGTAGTAGCAAATCAAATCAAAGAAAATCTAGGATGCATCCATACGCCCCTACCCAAACCAATTGCAGATCAAACAAAGGGACGGTGTGGAACATCACTTGACCACACTGGAGTCATGATACTGGTGCACCAATGCCACGGTCATGTTACCTTCATGACTAGGAAAATGCTCGGGTATAATACTGAAAGGTCAAAGGCAAATCAAATAGCAAAGTCTAAGTCAAATCAAAGTATCATAATCCAAGGTGCATAGCAAAGGTTCAGCTCAAAGATTGAAGGTTCATAATCAGAGTTCAAATCAAAGGTTCATAGCAAAGGTTTATAGCAAAAGTTAAATTCAAATGGATCATATAAAAGGTTCACAAATAAAAGGGAACATAGTAAAGGTTCACAAATCAAAGGTTTAGATAAGCAAGAGTTCATGAGAAACCTGTGAGAAGGTCAGAATATCTGTACCTTAGACCGCAAGTGCAAACATAACAGAAACATAAAGATCGGAAGCAAACTCCTTCTTCAGCGAATCTACACGAATTCATGATCGTCTTATTGTTAATAACTTACTTTAAATCAGATTACTCATTTAGTCCGTTTTCCATTTTTAGTAACTTTCCTTTTATAGTAGCTTTCCAAAAATAGTAACTTTCTAAAAATAGTAAGTTTCCTCTTTAAGTAGTTTAACCATTTTATGTAACTTTCTATTTTAGGCAGGTTTCTCGAATTAGTAAGTTTAAAATTTATAAAGCTTCCTGATTTAGTAACTTTCCCGAATTAGCAAGGTTATCCATAATTGGTTACAATTAACATTCAACTAAGTGAAAGTGCTCAAAAATGATTTATATTATAGGTTTAAATATGATAATACATGATAGTTAGAGTTAAAAGTGTAATTATTATAAAGTTTAAGGCCTAATGTGAAAATAATAAAAGTTAGAACAAAGTGTTAATTAGTTTACATGTCCTCTTCACAAATACGTAACTCAATTATATAGCATGCAGGCAAACCCTTTTTCTTCGTATGACCTTTTTACCAAAAGCATTACCGAAATCGAAACAATTCGAAATGAACATGCATGAAATCTCTTTCATTTTGTTTTGATAACCACGTATGACAAGGTTGAATTAGTGTTCGAAAATACCAATTTAACGTATACACGTATTCGACTAATAAACGAAGAAACAAAATCCTTTTATCATTTCATGTGACTAATAAACGTTTCAAATACGACACGACTTTGAAAACTAGTACATGAATTATAACCCATGATGCATACACACGCCATCCTTTTTCTCATGTCACGACTCTTATGATGTCGGATCAAAACCAGGTTGTGACAAATCTTTGAGCCATTAAAACCTGTCGCGACCCCCTTTTCTTCTTTATTTGATACGATTTGAAACAGAATGAAACAAGCATGTCATTTACTCTTCTTTTTAGCTTGAAATGATTTATGTTTCAACAGGTTAAGGTTTGCATGGGTGTAAGACAGAAGCATGAACAAAACAGAGTTGCATATCATGATTTTATGTGGAAAGACTTGTGATTTTATGTGATATCTTTTACGTATAACTTGTTAACCCTTTAGCTGATTTATGTGATCAATTAAAGCAAGAAAACCCACGAATAAAAGAGGCCAAATAAGAAGGAAGAAGCAAAGATTGATACAAATACCTTTTGTAAAGTTCGGTTGGAAAAATAAACGAGAATCAAAGCCCAAACAAACCGAAACCAAAAAATTCCAAAACCTTATCCGGACCAGCAAACCAACGATCAAAACCACACCTTTTGAGCCTCCTTAACACCTTTGATTCGAATGAGAATTGGAAGAGGAACCAACCAACCGCCATGTATTTGATTAGGGTTTTATGTGTGATAAATATTTGTGGAATAGGTCGTATGGTTTATGAGAGTAAAAAGGAAGTAGGATACGTATACATTGAATGAAAGGATACTAATTTCCGAATTTTGTGGGATTGATTGACTTGGTAACATGTTATCCTCATGGAATGAGATATGGGCCTCAACTTAGCTACCTTACAAATGTGATGGCCCAAGGATTGTGTACTTGTAATGTGAAACAACTTTTCGGCCCAAAGGAGAAATAAAACGTGTCACGGAGTCTTGTAGTAGCTTTTGTGTCTTTTAAATGTTAGTTAACATGTTGGTTCAATTAAAAGTTAAAGTTTATTGTTATTGTTTTAGGGTTTCAGTAATCTAGGTTTTAGATTCAAGACATTCTTATAGATTAAAAGTTTGAGGGTTAGAATAGGGATTTCAAATGTTTTAGATTTTAGGGTTTTACAATGCCCGTGATCAAGAAGCGCCCACAGTGATTAATGGCATTCTCATATCGTGGTGGACTATCCCAACGACCACAAGTATTTGGTCATTTGACTTTATTACTAATTGAGTTTTGGATTAATTTTCAGTTACTACGTAATAGTGTAACGTTGTATGCTAATGCTTGATTTAGTGGGAGGTAAGGAAAGATAGTTTATTGATCGAGATGGCAATTTGTAGCTCCAATTTGAAATAGACTGAAGAGAAGTATATTTTTTCTAGGCCCTTTGAGTGTGTAATGATTTATGAAAGTATGGTTGTATGACTAAAGTGCCTGAAGTCACTGTGGGAGACAAATAATTCACAAGAATAAGAAAGGATGAAAGGATCGAGGTTAACATATCCATGCATGCTCTTTCTAAAAAAATTGACAAAGTGCGAAGAGATACAACTAAATACCTAAATTCAACCGGAAATGTTAAGTTGAGGAAACTAATACTTGGGTATTAAATCGGGATCTTTGTGTTGGGTACTTCATTGTCTTGCTCGCGATAGCTGGGTACGGTGAAAGTGGTTCGCACATTGTTCCTATGTACAATTGGGAGACTAAAAGGATTGTGTGCATAAAAACAACAATTTTCATGGCTAGTTTCACAAAAATGCTGAAAGGTCACACCGGCACACTAAATGGAACATGCAAGTAGAAATGAGAAATGAGTTACCAAATGAGATAAGAGTGTTGAGGAAATGAAGATACCAAAATTTTTTTGTTGATGGGTAAAACGATAATTGTCCTAAATAAATAATATTTATCATTAGATAAACATAAGTAATAAAAAGTAAAAAATATAAACCCTTATGGTTAAGGGTTTTCAACCGATTCGCTATGGGGGAGTTTTACACTCCTGTTTACTTGTAGGACAAGGTTTAGGGTATTCTAGTTATTCTAGAATACTCCTTGGTAGCATATAAGAAACAAAGCCTTTTCCAAGGAAACCTCATAACACACCAACTATCCTTAAATCTCTCCCTTCCCTACCTCTTCCTATGATCGGTTGAAAATAGGGTTCTACCCTTTCAACATTCCTCCCCCATTTGAGTGTAATCTTGATTAACTTAAAACAAACTCATAACAAACAACAAACTGATGCATAAATGAAATATCGCGACGATTGAATTTCACATTAGTACATTAGCATTCCAAATATTCGAATATCAGAGTGTCACTAAAGGATTGAACTCTTTCTATTCATAGTGAATACATGAAGATAATATACATAACAGTTTACACATTCACATGTTCTACTTGACAATATTTTTTACTAGCTTGTGTCCTATCCTTCAATAAGCATATCAAAGCCAAGTCCCAAGCTTCTTGAAGCAGCTAAACTTCATGCTTATATAGGTGGTTTTTTACTCTTGCACATGCACATGCACATGCAATTTGTCAAAAAACCATTAAGAAATATAATTTCAACATCCTTTATCTTGCAGTACTGAACACATACCGTGGGATGATGTAATTATGTGTTCCAATCCAAAGATATCAAGCTTTCCTCATTGAATTCAGCATTTAACATTACGTTAGATGGGAATTGGTTATCTTGATACAAGGATTTAATTAGGTGGACTTTAAACCCATCCCAATAGCCGCCTTGTGTACGAGATCTCTTGCTAACCCTTTGGTTAAATTGTCGGCTAAATTCAGTTGAGTTTTTACAAACTCCACAGATATCACACCATTCATGATAAGCTCATGAATCATACTATGTCTAACACCTAAGTGTCTAGACTTGCCATTGTACACTTGACTATAAGCGTTAGCCAAGGTAGCAACACTATCACATCTGATAGAAATGGTAGATATCGGTTTAGGCCACAAAGGAATTTCATAAACCAAATTCCTCAGCCACTCAGCTTCATTACTAGCTGCAGCTAATGTAACAAATTCAGAATCCATGGTTGAGCTTGTAATACAAGTCTGTTTCTTTGAAGCCCAACAAATAGTACATCCCCCAAGAAAGAATACCCAGCCACTCGTAGACGAGTGATCCTCCGTATTATTAATCCAACTGGCATTGGAATAACCTTCTATAACGGAAGGATAACCACTATAAGTTAAACCATAATTCATGGTTCCTTTCAAATACTGAAATACTCGACCTAGACCTTGCCAATGTATAGCACTAGGATTGCTAGTGTACCTACTAAGCTTTCCTACAGCAAAAGCTATATCTAGTCTAGTGTTAATCATGGAATACAAAAGACATCCAATAGCTCTAGAGTATTCTAGTTGATTCACTGGAGTTCCTGTATTAGATCGAAACTTCACAGTAGGATCTACAGGAGTATAAATAGGAGAACAATTAGCAAAGTTAAACTTTGTTAGTATCTTCTCAATATAATGAGATTGAGAAATAGAGATACCAGTGTTTCCTCATTTGATTCTAATACCATGAATCACCTCAGCCTCCACTAGATCTTTCATATCAAAATTAGATGACAAGAATTCTTTTGTCTTATCAACTTGATCTTGGTTAGTACCAAAGATCAACATGTCATCCACATATAAGCAAATTATTACCCCTTTACAAGAAGCATCAAATTTGCTATATACACACTTGCCAGCTTGGTTTAAAGAAACACCATTAGACAAGACCACATCATTAAACTTTTGATGCCATTGTTTTGGTGCTTGTTTCAGACCATACAATGATTTATTCAATTTACATACCTTGCTTTCATGTCCAGGTATCACAAACCCTTCAAGTTTTTTCATGTAAATTTCCTCATCCAAATCACCATTTAAGAATGCAGTTTTCACATGCATTTGGTGAATAACTAGATCATGTATAGCTGTAGCCTGCAAGAGCTAACAATAATCTAATAATGGAAATCCTAGCAACATGAGCATAAGTATCAAAGAAGTCAATTCCCTCCTTTTGTCTAAAGCCTTGGATAATCAATCTGGCTTTATATTTATCTATGCTTCCATCCACTTTCATTTTCCTTTTAAGGATCCATTTACATCCTAATGCTTTGCATCCAGGAGGTAAATCGGTTAATTCCCAAGTATCATTATGCATGATGGAATCAATCGCACTTTGAATTGCTTCTTTCCAAAAGGCAACATCCCTAGAAGCCATTACTTCACTCAAAGTCTTTGGATCCTCCTCAATAATGAAACAATATTCACGTTGAGATAAAGTCTTATCTCTTGTTCCTTCAACTAAAAAAGTTGAAAATCAGAACCAAAAGACTTAGTTTTTCTTGTTCTAGTGCTTTTTCTAGGAACAGATGGACCAGGTACATCATCAGTACCTTCAACCTCATCTTCAACTGTTTTACTTGAAGATGGCTGAACCATACCTCTTGGTCTAGGTATAGACGTAAACCGCTATTCATCAAATATAGCGTCTCTTGACTCTATTATAGAGTTCACCGACACATAATCATTAAGTTCTATAACATAAAACCTATAACACTTGGACTGCTCAGCATACCCAATGAAGATACAATCTATACCTTTTTCACCCAGATTTTTCATTTTAGGTTCAATTAGCCTTACCACCGCTCTACAGCCCCAAACCCTCAAATAAGTCAAATTTGGTACCTTCTTGGTCCAAATTTCATAAGGCGTTTGTTTACTACTTTTATTTAGAGTTCTATTCAAAATATAACAGGCTGTCAACATAGCCTTACCCCAAAATTCTTCACTGAGTCCAGAATAGAATAACATGGAATTCACCATTTCCTTTAAAGTCCTATTCTTCCTTTCAGCCACCCCATTCTGTTGTGGTGTGTAAGGAGCCGTGGTTTGATGTATTATTCCAGTTGATTGGAAATAAACTAAATCATAATACTCACCACCTCTATCAGTACGCAATACTTTTATCATATCTTGTCTTTGAAGTTCTACTTCTTGTTTATAAATTTTAAATTTATCAAGCGCTTCATGTTTAGCATGCAATAGATAGACTCATAGACATAACAATATCTAGAAGCATCACCAATAAAAGTAATTACGTACTTATTATATCCTAGTAAAGGATTGGCATGAAAATCACACAGATCACTATGTATGAGATCTATGATGTGTAGGGATTGCACCAGGCTTTACCTCTCGAGGGATCTCGAAAAGCTTACAACCCCCACCAGGCAGTGTACCTGATCGTTGTAGTATAGTATAGTGACAAGTACCGGGGGATTGATCGTTCAGCTAGGAATAGTGTCGCTAGGATTAGAAAATCTAAATACTAGTTCTAAAGATGATGGAAGATTATTTTTGTATTTTTATAGTTTTTTATAAAGCAAATAAATATCTCGGGTTTGAAGGATTTGGGCGGAATTAGTTGCAAGTCAACTAACCCAATACTAAAGATGCAATCAAATTAAAATACTAGAAATAAAAATAAACTAAATTAAACTAAGGTTGTGAGCAATAAGTGGAGAAATTGTGTTTACTTAGATTTCACTACTCCCTAGATATCTTTTACACGTTAATTACTTGTTATAGTTGCGTGGATGATGGGTTGTATTCCTTAATACCATTCATGGGGTGGCGCACTTAACTCCCCAATCCTATGAGTGCCTACGTCACTCCTATGTCGAGCCGGCTAAGAAGCTCCTAACATGGGATCATTAGAATTTACTCATGCATTAAATACAACCAATAAAACCTAGTGCACATCAGTTCATGTTTCCTAAGACGTTCAAGCATGTTACCATTTGGATATCTGCCAGTTTTCTTAAGCCTAAAATCGAAATCATTCATCCAATACAACCATAAACAAGTAATCAACACATAATCAACATCTAGGTTTCATTAGATCTAAGCAAACACAAGATAAATCTAGCCTAGCATGGTGGAATTAAGACAAGCACAAGATATAGACAACCAACACATAGACATATTGGCTGAAAACCCTTGAAAAACCTGTAAAATTCGTAATAAGTTCGGCCTTAGGGTTTCTCCAAACTTCTCCTCATTAATGAATGAAAATTTGAAAACTATATATAGGAAATTGAGGCTGACGGCGTCAAGACCAACTAGGTGACGCCGTCATCTCGCCGCCAAAATAATTCTCGGACTGCCTTGATCTACATCTGACGCCGTCATGTATTAGCTTCTTCCAGGCCGTCACGTGTTTAACTCTTGACGCTCTTCCTTGTGACGCCTTCATGTTTGCACTGGGCCGTCATGAAATTTACTCTTGACGCTGTCAGGATGGTAATCTTGACGCCGTCACCTACTGTTCCCAGCAAGGAAAATTAATACTTTGGCGTTTTCTTCACTTTTATGCTCCAAAAACGTCCGAATTGCTTCCTTTTCCAGATTTCTCTCCCAAAGTACCTAAAATCACAAAAGGAACGATTTAGGGCAATATTTGATCAAATAAATTCAATTCCGGGCTTAAATGACCCCCTAAAAGTGGTTCATTTTTCGCCTCATCATATACCCTTACACTTGAGATTTGCTTGTCCTCAAGCAAATGCGCTTTTATTCTAGTCAAAATACAAATTAGGGGTCATTTAACACTAATATAAAAGTAATTACAACAAATAATCGGTCCACTAAAGACCAAAGACAAGCACGGAGGTCATACACTAGCACCTCACAAATAGTGTTTAGATACTCACATCTCTCGGGTGTAATAAAGTATAAATTACAATATGGAAACGGAAGATATCTCTCACTACCTGTCATAGCAAAATAGATTACCATAGGCTTGGGAAAGGATCAAACCTCCACCACATGGCGTAAGCACCTAGGATAAACTATCAAAGAGGTCTTTTAAATGGTTGTAACGTTAGGTGTAGGGATATGAAATACACGGTTTTGTTGGATAAAGGCAGTCTTTACTGGTGGCGAGTTAACAATCTTGGTTAATTACATGTACAATATGGCATTGCTAAGCCAAGACTAGACTCGACTTAAGCTAATATATGAAAAATAACAAAAACATAAAATGAACATAGAATAAAAAGGGATGGTAGTCCGTTTTTTTTTTTTTTTTTTTTTTTTTTTTTTTTTTTTTTTGCATACACTCTTACCCTACTATCCAAAATAATACATCATAGGGGATGAACATTCCCCTTACACTTAAATTTTTACATACTTTACAATCAACTATTCTAATGACTCGAATTAAGAAAATCAAAACACTTGGAGCACTTTTAAGATTAACGTACATATGGGGGTAATAAATGATGTTCTTCCCCATTACTCCATAAAATAAGTACTTACCCATGAGTCCCAATCGTCCCAAAACAATATGTACAAGGATATGACTCTACTTAGCAACCATGTAATCAATTAGATAGTTAACTTAGGGTTTAACAAATAACAATAATGCACTAAAAATGAGCGCATACACGGAACGCTAAGGCAATTTGGGTGTACATTTAAGTGGGGTGTAACAAATTCTTCCTTTAAGTAAGATGCTTAAAGTTAGAAACGAAAAGATAGGCTCGGAGGGGTGTACTAGGAGTTCCGTGTACTAAAAATGAGTACAACGCTAAGGGTGTGGAAAAAATTAGTTGACTTAACTAGCCAAGTAATATGACTTAAAAGGTCAAGTAATTATGATATGGGTTTAACACAAGGGTGATCCTAATGCCTCTTATCATGTAGTAAATCCTACTACACGAATGTAGTCTCACTAGCGGTCTCGGGATGCATCACTAACGCAAGTTCTAGAATCTAAATGCTACTGGTACACTCATAAGCACTAATAGTAAATGCTTTCCCTATCAAATCTAAAGGCGAACCTCACATATTTTGGTGGAAATTTTTTCCGAATATACGGTTTTGTGCTAGTCATACAATCTCCTATCCATGAGACGCTTGCTATGGCTAAAGTTTCACTCCTAAATGTTGTAAAAAATTTTAAATTTGGCACTAAAATTACACTAACAAGTATTTCTCATAGTTTAATTACACATCTACTATCAAACAAACAAACTCAAGCGGAAGTGTATTTGTAAGGTATCATCATTTTACCCTCCCCTTACACTTAAGATGAACATTGTCCCCAATGTTCAAGTAAAGAATTAAAAGTGAAATAAGTAAAACAAATGAAATCAAATACTCCCCTGATTCGCTCGGTATGGATAATTAGGTGGCCAGGTTAGATCTTCCTCCAAAAAAATGAACAATCAAAGCTTCCCTTCCAGAATATAAATCATCTTCTTGTCATACATAACCTATAAATCCTGAGAAAACAAACAAGGCAACCTCGCATAAAATCGGCGGCAATCTATATAAGTTACTAAATCCTAGAAAACAAAGTAAGATATAATGCTTGTGGAATGAAGTTTGCAGATTTCCTGGAGATTATAAAACTTAATAATTCAACAAAAACTTTAAAACTCCGTTAGAAAAACAAAACCGGTAAAATTTCCAGAATTTTACACGTGACGCCGTCAAGAGTAAACTCGTGACGCCGTCAGAAGTGATCTGCAGAAATTCTTATGTTAAGTTTCCGGAAAATTTCTGGAAAAACTTGGTCCTACTTCCTGGAAAATCCTGCAAAACTTCATTATGACTCGATACAAGCATTTGACTCTAACAAGTACGAATATACATGTTCATTTAATATTGTGGAGAATCATGATCGGGTTGTTTCTTGAAAACATATTTGGGGTTTCCCCTTACACTTATCTTTTGCAAAAATACTTTTAGGTGGAGTTAAGACTAGGCCAAAACAACAAAGTAAAGTATTTCCACTATTTAGTTTGAAACATGATCTACCAACAATAAAAATAAAGCATGCATACGGAAGCAAATAACAAACAAACAAAATAAAATCACACAAAATCATGGGTTGCCTCCCAAGAAGCGCTTGTCACACCCCCAAAATACCTATATGGCAGCGGAATGGAATACATGTGGATGACTGTCATAGCACCATAGTTACAGTTATACTGAACGACCTAAAGTGTCGTTTTGAAAATACATTGTTTTATTCATTCAAAATATTCAGAGTTATAAAACATAGGTCCCAAAAGAGTTGGAAAGTTTAAGTAAATAAGTTTAGTACAATCAAACGATAGTTCATAAGTGCATGAAATCCAAAATGAGACGCGTCATCCTTAATTCTCAAAGAAATGACTCCATGCATGTCATGAGGCATATGTCTTAGTTACCTGAAAATACATTGCGAAAACGGTCAACATAAAGTTGGTGAATAATCATAGGTTTGTAAGTTAAATTGTATGTACATAAGCCACAAGTATAAAGTAAGGTGACGAAATGTCAAAAATGCTACATTGTCTCTTAAGTTCATGACCCCGAAGCTAGACGTACTAAAATTTGCCCCAAATGAATGTTTACCAGACACTCGTACTATATTAGACATGAAATGCATTCGTTTTCCTTTTGGAGCAACACAAACACGAATGGAGGAGTCACCCTCAATAGATCTATTCACTCACTCTCGCTTGGCAATATAATTAACGGTCCATGATAATAACGGGGACTTAATGTGGTAGTAAGGCAACTTAAGCAATGTACGGAATTTAATACTTTGGCATGTACAGAAAAATAAGTATGCAATGTATTCTCCCCCGTGGGATTTGAAAATCAAATATGTAATTGAAAACAGGGCTATGAAAACTCACCTTAAGTGATAGTACGATGAGATGATATGATCGGGACAATCAAGGCACGAACACTAGCCGCAACCTAAATGAATGAATGCGATCTACTTTAGATCATGAAATGATTTAGTGAATACTCATGCATACGTTACCTATACCACTCGTAACTTGAAAATACTTGTTATCGTCAAAGTAGGAAATTTCTATACTTAGGAAAAATAAGTCCAATTAGGAGTATAGAAACTTGTCGTAGTTTATCGTATATAATATGTTAGTGTTATATTCCTCGTCTTGAAAACCTTAAAATAAAGTCTAGTAGTCGCATAAATAAACCTTGGGTCGTACGTATTTCGTTAGTTAAAAATAAACTCCTTGAATAAGAAATCTAGAAAATATGTCATTTAGTACGTAGTTATATTATTTTCTAGTAGTGACTAAATATATATATAGTTTTGACGATTTTAAAACGCGTATAACTTGGTCGTTTTAAGCTCATTTTCCTCGTTCTTTATATCCACGGATTCGTTTTAGTATGTACTAATATATTTTCGATCGCTCGGCTCCTCTAGGTTACGTCTAACGCCTCTATTTGTCCGTCGAAAAATGTCAAACAGCGTGCAGTTTTTCATAAAATTAGTTTTCGTCACTTAACTTGCAAAAATCATAACTTCTTCGTTATAAGCTCGTTTTAATCCGTTCTTTCGCCCACGGCTTCGTTTTTGAAAGTATTTTCTAAATCTTTGGTCAAAAATTACCCATAAGCTACTGAGTTTCCCACGTTTTAAAAATGGTGACAGTAGGTATTTGTTTTGTTTCAAAAATCACTTCTAGGGCTCCAATCTAGTTCTAACCTCAACCAAACCACTTTCAATCACCACAAAACTAGTCTAATCCTACCATACACCTTCTTAGGGTGTCATGGGTTCCTAAACATCACAAACCAAGTGGATCTAACAAGGATCTAACTATAATCACTTTCTAGGGTTTCAAAGTTAAAAGTTTGTAAAATAAAGTGGTATAACTAGCATATGCATGTAATATAGTATAGAAAACCATATGATCATAATAAATACTTGAAGAAATGATAAAAATAATTTTTGTAAACTTACTTGAAAGATGAATGAGATTTGAGGATGAAAAACCTAAGTAAACCTTGAGTTTATCTTTCAAAACTCAAAAAGGTATACAAACTATACTTGCTAAATTTCTTGTTGTTGAAAATCAAATGGTTTGTTCTTGTTTCTTGACTTTGCCGAACACAAGAGGAAGAGAGAAAAGAAAATGGTTTTGCTTGTAGATTTGGTACAAATGATATGAAATGAATTATTGTAGTGTATATATTTGCATATAAAATAAATCTATGACACAATATAAGAGTTAGTAGCAATATTTCAAAGTGTAAGAGTATTATCATGTAGGGGGAGGGGGCGGCAACATGGTGAAAGGAAAACAAATGAGTAGATTTTGTAAGATAGTGGGTGAAGTTAGTATTATTATGTGTATAAAAATAGTTTTAGGGGATACCGGGTACCGAGTTAACTAAAAATAAATTTTGACGGAGTTAACCGGGACATAATAAAGTTATAAAAATTGTAAAAAAAATATGTTGGGTATAAATATTGAGTGTTTAGATAATTATTATTTAATTTCTACGAAAACCGTCGTAATTTTAATAAACTTACGATAATAATTAAATAAATTTTCAAAACACCGGGTAAATTAATATTATAATTTTTATATTATTAAAAGGAATATAAAAATATATTGGGATCATAGTCGGGAGTGTCGGACGTGTTAGTCACATTATTGATCGCGTGTTAACGTTTATTTAGAAATAGTTAAACGTAAAAGTTAATTATACCAAAAGTACTAATTTAAATATCCTACGAGTGTAATAGTATGCAAGTGCCATAATGATGATATGCAGACATTTCTAGTCCGTATGAAATGTCCCAAATGATAATGCATGAATTCGCTCCTGAACCAATACGGTTACGCGAATTTTGAATACCCGTAAACTAAGTTTACGATGAAATGAGTAATGCACATGAATAGTGGTTTTCTCTCGGAAATGAATAGTGTCATGTGAATAGTGAAATTTTTGAATGTTTCTCGGAATATCAATTTGACCTCTAAAATGATGAATAGTGATCAATGAATAGTAATTGGTGAATTGTAATATGTTGAGGTTTGGAAAAATGACCTGAAATCGTGGGGTGTGATAGTCGCCCACCCAAAAAGAAATTCAGTCCCTGAATTCAGCTAGTGTTGGTCTCGGAAATTGGCTTGGTGAAAAGTTGTGGATACTTTAGTCGCATTTGGTCTTCTCGTTCCCTAGTAAACTCGGGTCCTCTTCGAGAATTCCAGCGAACTTTCACGATCGGAATTCGACTCTGCTTCAATTGTTTGACCTCGCGGTCCATAATTTCAACTGGTTCTTCCACAAAGTTAAGCTTGTCATCGAGTTGTATTTCTTCTAATGGTATAATGGCAGACTCGTTCGAAAGACATTTCTTGAGGTTCGAGACATGAAACGTGTTGTGTACATTGCTGAGTTCTGACGGAAGTTCAAGTTTGTAAGCTACCGGACCAATCCTTTCCAGTATCTTACATGGACCAATGTATCTCGGGTTCAACTTCCCGCGTTTTCCAAATCGTATCACGCCCTTCCAAGGCGAGACTTTCAACATGACTTTGTCTCCGACCTGAAATTCCAATGGTTTGCGTCGAACATCTGCGTAGCTTTTCTGTCGACTTCTAGCAGTTTCGAGTCTCTCTCAAATCTGAATTATCTTTTCTGTTGTTTCTTGAACCATCTCCGGGCCAGTACATTGTACATCACCGACTTCACCCCAACAAACTGGAGATCGACACTTACGACCATAAAGTGCCTCGAATGGTTCTGCTTTTATGCTCGAATGGTAACCGTTGTTAGGGGTGGCAAATCTTGCCCATCTTGTAATTCATGGGTACTTTTGGGCACTTTTTTAAAAAGTATGGGGCACTTTTTGACCATCAATTATCATTGATGGGCTCTTATGGGCACATGTAAAAGTGTAAAACACTAAATGGGCTACTGGGCGGATCTTCTTCATTTAATAGGTTCCTTTTTTGCCCATCACTTTTTCTAACTTTTAAGCACTTTTATATGTTTTCATACGTTTACGTCCCATTTTTTACGTTTTTGTCTTTTTTTTTTACGTTTTTGTCAGTTTTTTTACGTTTTCATCCAACTATTTATGTTTCTTCCGATTTTTTACGTTTTTGTCTGATTTTTTACGTTTTTGTCCGATTTTCACGTTTTCGTTCGATTTTTTTACGTTTTCATCAGTTCTTTTACGTTTTCGTCCGACTTTTTACGTTTTCGTCTGATTTTTAACGTTTTTGTCAGATTTTTTACGTTTTCGCCAGTTTTTTTACGTTTTCGTCCGCTTTTTTACGTTTTCGTCATTTTGTTTACGTTTTCGTCAATTTTTTAATGTTTTCGTCCGATTTTTTACGTTTACGTCTGATTTTTTACGTTTTGCCTGATTTTTACGTTTTCGTCAGTTTTTTTACGTTTTCGTCAGATTTTTTACGTTTTCGTCTGATCTTTTACTCTTTTCGTCAATTTTTTTTACGTTTTTGTCAGTTTTTTTACGTTTTCGTCCGATTTTTTTACGTTTTCATCAGTTTTTTTACGTTTTCTTCCGATTTTTTTCGTTTTCATCAGACTTTTTACGTTTTCGTCAGTTTTTTTAGGTTTTTGTCTGATGTTTTGCGCTTTTTGTCCGATTTTTTACGTTTCGTCAGATTCTTTATGTTTTTGTCCGATTTTTTATGTTTTCGTCAGTTTTTTTACGTTTTCGTATGATTTTTTTCGTTTTCGTCCATTTTTTACGTTTTTGTCCATTTTTTACGTTTTCGTCAGTTTTTTTACGTTTTCATCAGTTTTATTTTTAAATTTTTGTCAGTTTTTTTTTTACATTTTTGTCTTTTTTTAACTTTCGTCAGTTTTTTGACGTTTTTATCCTGTTTTTTACGTTTTTGTCTGGTTTTTTAAGTTTTGGTTCAATTTTTTACGTTTTCGTTATTTTTCTTTGATTTTCGTCAGTTTTTTAGGTTTTCATCTGTTTTTCTACATATCCTTATGTTTTTTTACGTTTTCGTAAATAATCAAATGAAAACGTTAAAAACCGAATAAAAACGAACGAAAACGTAAAAAACTCGGATGAAAACGTAAAAAATTGGACGGAAATGTAAAAAAACTGACAAAAACATAAAAAATCGGATGAAAACATAAAAAATGGACAAAAACGTTAAAAAACCGACGAAAACATGAAAAATCTTACGAAAACGTAAAAAATCAGACGAAAACGTAAAAAATCGACGAAAACATTAAAAATCGAACGAAATCGTAAAAAATCAGACAAAAACGTTAAAAATCGAACGAAAACGTAAAAAAATCGGACGAAAACGTAAAAAAACTCATAAAAACGGAAAAAGTCAGACGAAAACGCAAAAAAAACTGACGAAAACGAAAAAAATCAGACGAAAACGTAAAAAATCGGACGAAAACGTAAAAAATCTGACGAAAACTTAAAAAAACTGACGAAAACGTAAAAAATCAGACAAAACGAAAAAAATCGGACGAAAACGTAAAAAATCGGACGAAAACGTAAAAAAACTGACAAAAACGAAAAAAATCAGACGAAAACGTAAAAAATCGGACGAAAACGTAAAAAATCTGACGAAAACTTAAAAAAACTGACGAAAACGTAAAAAATCAGACAAAACGAAAAAAATCGGACGAAAACGTAAAAAATCGGACGAAAACGTTAAAAAACTGACGAAAACGTAAAAAAACTGACGAAAACGTAAAAAATCGGACGAAAACGTAAAAATCGGAAGAAAACGAATGAAAACGGATAAAAACGTATGAAAAACTCGAGTGGAGAGATTGAAGAATACTATTGATTACATTTTGAAGACATTTTGTTTTGTTGCTTGTTTTGGCCCGTGCCCGTTTGGCCCTTGCCCGTTTTGGCCCGTGCCCGTTTTGCCCGAATTATAATTTGCCCGTTTTAGCCCGTGCCCGTTTGAGCCCGTGCCCGTGCCCACCCGGCCCGCCCATTTTGCCACCTCTAACTGTTGTTATAGGAAAACTCGATAAACGGCAAATGGTTAGCCCAACCATTTCCAAAGTCAATCACACATGCCCTAAGCATGTCCTCAAGTGTCTGAATAGTTCTCTCGCTCTGACCATCGGTCTTGAGACTATTTCCTTGACATAAAGTCTAGCAAGTTGTTCCATGGAATAAGTCTCTCTAATGGGTATGAAATGAGCTGATTTGGTAAGACGATCAACAATTACCCAAATAGCATCGTAACCTCCTGACATCTTGGGAAGTTTAGTGACAAAGTCCATTGTAATATGTTCCCACTTCCATTGTGGAATCTCTGGTTGTTGAAGCAATCCTGACGGTTTTTGGTACTCGGCTTTCACTTTCGCACAAGTAAGGCATTTGCTGACGTAAGTAGCTATTTCTGCTTTCATGTTCGGCCACCAATAAAGCTTTTTGAGATCCTGATACATCTTATCAGAACCTGGATGAATAGAGTACTTCGACTTGTGTGATTCATGCATAATCAATTCTCGTATCCCACCATAGAGTGGTATCCAGCTTCGGTCCTTGAAGCATAACACTCCATCTGATCTCTTTACAAAGCCATTTTTGTTTTCTGGCATACCATAAAGTTTCTTATGTGGTCGATTTTCTTCCTTGAGAGCCTCAATCTGAGCTTCTAAAATTTTTGATGGTAATGGTGAAATGATTGTCATTCCCAATGACCTGACTCTCAAAGGTTTGGGTCGTTCTTTTCGGCTAAGTGCATCTGCTACAACATTCGCTTTTCCTGGGTGATATCGGATTTCACAATCGTAATCACTCAACAATTCCAGCCAACGACGTTGTCTCATATTGAGTTCCTTCTGATCGAGTATATGCTGTAAGCTCTTGTGGTCGGTAAACATTACGCACTTGGTACCATAAAGGTAGTGTCTCCAAATCTTGAGTGCAAAAACTACCGCACCCAACTCCAAGTCGTGCGTAGTGTAATTCTTCTCGTGTGTCTTAAGCTGTCTAGATGCATAAGCTATCACCTTCTCGTTTTGCATGAGCACAGCTCCAAGTCCTTGATGCGAAGCATCGCAATATACCACAAAGTTCTCAATACCTTCTGGTAGTGACAAAATCGGTGCGCTACAAAGTTTCTGTTTCAATAACTGAAATGCGAACTCTTGTTTCTCTCCCCACTCGTACTTTTGATTCTTTTGTGTCAGTTTCGTCAACGACTTCGCTATCTTAGAAAACCCTTCAATAAACCTTCTGTAATATCCTGCAAGTCCTAGGAATTGACGAATTTCCGTAGGAGACTTGGGCGTAGCCCAATCCTTAACTGCCTCGATCTTTGCTGGGTCGACTTGTAATCCTTGGCTATCAATGACATGGCCAAGAAATTGAACTCTTCGTATCCAAAAATCACACTTTGAAAATTTGGCATACAATTGCTCCTTCTTGAGTAGTTCCAGGATTGTTCTAAGGTGCTCTTCCTTACTCTTGGAATAAATCAAGATATCGTCAATGAATACGGTCACAAACTTATCAAGATACGGTTTGCACACCCTATTCATGAGATCCATGAATACCGCAGGTGCGTTGGTTAATCCGAAAGACATTACTTGAAACTCATAATGACCATAGCGTGTTCTAAATGCCATCTTCGGGATATCCTCTTCCCGAACTCTAAGTTGATGGTAACCGTATCTTAAATCAATCTTGGAATAAAAACTAGAACCTTGTAACTGGTCGAACAAGTCGTCAATTCTGGGGAGTGGATAACGATTCTTCACCGTTAGTTTGTTCAGCTCACGATAGTCGATGCACATTCTGAAAGTTCCATCCTTTTTCTTCACAAACAAAACCGGCGCTCCCCAAGGCGAGGAACTCGGTCTAATGAATCCTTTGTCCAAAAGTTCTTGTAATTGATTTGACAACTCCTGCATTTCTGAAGGTGCAAGTCTATATGGTGCTCGCGCAATTGGTGCAGCTCCTGGCACTAATTCTATTTGAAACTTAACTTGGCATGTAGGCGGAAGTCCTGGCAATTCTTCCAGAAAAACTTCTGGAAATTCCTTAACAATTGGCACATGTTCAAGTCGTTTCTCATCCGACTTCTTCTCCGTGATGTGAGCCAAGAATGCATAACAACCCTTCTTTATGTACTTCTCGGTTTTAATGCATGATATAATACTGAGTCTAGTTCCACTTCGCTCTCCACGAACAACCAAAGTTTCACCGTTATAAGGAAGGTGAACAACTTTCTCATCACAAATAATTCTCGCTCGATGCCGAGATAACCAATCCATACCGATAACAACGTCGAAACTTCCAAGTTCTACGGGCATAAGGTCTATATTGAATGGGTGGTTTAGGAAATTTATAGTGCAACCACGGACAATGGTGTTGGTGTTAACTAAAGACCCATCGGCTAATTCAACGATATAGGAAATGTCTAATGGGGTTGGTTCTATGTTAAGTAAAGGTGCAAATGCAATAGAAACAAAACTTCTATCCACTCCTGAATCAAATAAAATGGATGCATAACGATTATTAACGAGGAACGTACCCGCAACAACATTCGGGTCCTCTTTGACATCATCTCCTCCCATAACATAAGCTCTTCCTCGAGCCCTTCCATCTTGGTTTCCAGCTCCTTGATTCTTCTTCTGTGGGCACTCACCCCTAAAGTGTCCAATTTCTCCACAGCCAAAACATGTTACTGGTGGTCTCTGATTGTCACCCAAGATTGGAAATTTGCAATCTTTGATGTGGTGACCAATCTTCTTGCAGTTACCACATGGATTTGGGCAACGTCCTGGGTTATGGTGTTTCTGACATTTTCCACATTTGGGTAAAGTACCCGCATATCCTTTCCCTTCAGTCGGTCCTGCAGCATAGACCTTTGCCACTTCTTGTCTCTTAGGTGGTGGCTGAATAGCATTTCCACCTTGGTTGTAGTCAAACCTCCTCTTGTTGTTGTTATTGTTTGGGTTGTTGTTTAAGTTATTGGGATAGTTGCGGTTTCGATTGTTGTTATAGTTGTTGTTGTTTTGAGTGTTGTTGTAGTTTGTGTTGTTTGAACGGTTATTGTTGTTGACAGCAGATTTTCCTTTTACCACTTGAACCATGAGTTTCTGAGTTATTCGGATAGCCTCTTCCATTGTTTGAGGATCAAAAGAAATCACATCCCCTCAAATACTTTCAGGCAATCCACCAATGAAGTTTTCCATCTTTTTCTCATCGTCAGGAACCATAGTTGGACATAGTACAGCCAACTCTTGAAACTTCCTGATGTAGGTCTCGATGTCATCGCCTTTAGTTACCAGCTCATAAAATTCTGTTTCCAACTTTTGCACCTCAGTACGTGGGCAAAACTTCTTCGTCATCAATTTCTTGAATTGATCCCAAGTGAGCTTGTGAGCATTTTCCATACCAATCGGCTGAGCATACGAATTCCACCAAGACATAGCTTCATCAAGAAGCATACCTGTAGCAAATTTTACCTTGCTGACGTCTGGACAACCACACATGAGAAATACATTCTCAGTCTTTTCAAACCAGCGGGTCAAAGTAACCGCTCCCTCAGTGCCCTTAAACTTGATAGGATCACTAATCTTGAAATCCTTCCATGTACATTCACGCCTATTGTTGGGTGGTTCAACCGTCCCTGTATTAGAAGCAGTTTCAGCAGCCCTTGCAGCAACCTCAGCTCTCTCGACTTCTAGAGCTTCTGCAATACTATCCCTGACCAAATTGCGGATAGCGGCTTGAGTCATAGCGGGTGTTTCTGGTGCAGCCTAACCTTTCCTTGGTGCCATACTTCTGATAAATCACAATGGAAACAACCATGAGAAAAATCATAATAGAAATAGTCATCGTACCAAAGGTATACACCCACAACATGTATATATATACAACCACAACGAGTAATAACACAACCAGGACATGTACGAGTACAACCACAATGTGTATAAACACAACCATGACATGTACGAGTACAACCACAACATGTATAAATATAACCACAACCTGTATAAATACAACCACAACCTATATAAATACAACCACGACCTGTATAAATACAACCACGACACATATAAATACAACCACAACCTGTATAAATACGATAACCATAAAGAGCAACCACGAAACATCATAAATATAATCACAACACATGAATATAATACATGCAAATTTCGGCCTACATGTACCGATATAATATATAGCACAACATTTCCAACATAGTAGAGTCGCACTTGATATATTTGTTTGTACAACAACCAAAAGACTACAAGTTCTTGAACTATGTCCCACACCTCGGGACTAGGAAAATAGTAAAAGCTAATACATTACAAGTCTATGCTAGGCTCCTCCAGGTG
This sequence comes from Artemisia argyi, assembly GCA_030686995.1. Lineage (NCBI taxonomy): Eukaryota > Viridiplantae > Streptophyta > Magnoliopsida > Asterales > Asteraceae > Artemisia > Artemisia argyi. The sequence continues at coordinate 145,805,358 of CM060686.1, forward strand.
CTCTAGATGGTCCAGGCTCTCCCCTAAGGCGGCGAATCTCACGATCCATCGCAACAACAATCTCCTCTAGATGCTGAACTCAGAGCTGAAAAGAAGCATCCCTGCACTCCATCATAGTCAACCTCTCCTGAGCTAATGCCAACTGGTGTGCCTGCTCTCCCTGAGTCTCCTGTGTCCTCTGAGCCCTATCCCGTATCTCAGGTAGCTCATCCCTAAGTAGATCAATCTGCTCCTGGTGCCTCAACTGCCGTGCCTTGAGTCCATGGTACGACACATCAATGCTAACCCTGCCTAAGATCAACCCCTCAACCTGCTCCTTGACTATCTCAAGTTGACTAGTGATGTTCTCATCTACCCTATAACCCAAACTATCAATCTGATCATGTTGAGCCCCTAACTAATCCTCTAAGGTAACAGCAGTAGGCCCCCTAGCAGCAGCCGCTCTTGAACTCTCACCTATATGGTATACTGGTGGTGGTGGAAGGTCAGCAGTCTCAGTAGTAGGTGAATCTGGAGTGGTAAACCTTGCACGCTTCCTGAGCGGCAAGAGTGAGGTAGATATAGAAGTAGTAGTGGGTATGGCTGGTGGTGGTGTAGGTATAGTAGGGATAGCAGGGATCCTAAAAGTAGAGGTAGCAGGGTGAACACTCTTCCTAGCAACTAGAGTGATCTTACTACTGGGAAACATAAGTCTTGGTTCTGAAGGAATAGTAGTAGCAGGGGATGATATGTCAGTAGGTACGCGGGTAACCTCAGGTGGTGCAATAGGGGAGACATGAGGAGTAGGAGCCGTCTCCTCCTCCTCAAAAGGCTCGGTATCCTCACTAGGTGCCAAAGGTGGCAACACCGGTACATGAGGAATGGGTGGTGGTGAAAAAGCAGTAGAAGACAAAGAACCCTCAACATCCGAGTCTGAGACAGAGTAAAGTATGACAATGTTCGGTTCTGAAGACTTAACTCTGTGATAATCAAGGTGAAATAAAAATAAATAACTCGTGTAATGGAATCACCTAAAAATAAGTAATTATGCACTTATGATGAAATGATGATATGCTATGATGATGTGGTTATAGTCTAGGGTCCATGATGCATCCTAGTTCGCTATAACCTTAGCTCTGATGCCAATCTGTCACACCCCCAAAATACCTATATGGCAACGGAATGGAATACCTGGGGGTGACTGTCATAGCACCATAGTTACAGTTATATTGAACGACCTAAAGTGTCGTTTTGAAAATACATCGTTTGATTCATTCAAAATATTCAGAGTTAAAAAACATAGGTCCCAAAAGAGTTGGAAAGTTTAAGTAAATAAGTTTAGTACAATCAAACGATAGTTCATAAGTGCATGAAATCCAAAATGAGACGCGTCATCCTTAATTCTCAAAGAAATGACTCCATGCATGTCATGAGGCATATGTCTTAGTTACCTGAAAATACATTGCGAAAACGGTCAACATAAAGTTGGTGAATAATCATAGGTTTGTAAGTTAAATTGTATGTACATAAGCCACAAGTATAAAGTAAGGTGACGAAATGTCAAAAATGCTACATTGTCTCTTAAGCTCATGACCCCGAAGCTAGACGTACTAAAATTTGCCCCAAATGAGTGTTTACCAGACACTCGTACTATATTAGACATGAAATGCATTCGTTTTCCTCTTGGAGCAACCCAAACACGAATGGAGGAGTCACCCTCAATAGATCTATTCACTCACTCTCGCTTGGCAATATAATTAACGGTCCATGATAATAACGGGGACTTAATGTGGTAGTAAGGCAACTTAAGCAATGTACGGAATTTAATACTTTGGCATGTACAAAAAAATAAGTATGCAATGTATTCTCCCCCGTGGGATTTGAAAATCAAATATGTAATTTAAAACGGGGCTATGAAAACTCACCTTAAGTGATAGTACGATGAGATGATATGATCGGGACAATCAAGGCACGAACACTAGCCGCAACCTAAATGAATGAATGCGATCTACTTTAGATCATGAAATGATGTAGTGAATACTCATGCATACGTTACCTATACCACTCGTAACTTGAAAATACTTGTTATCGTCAAAGTAGAAAATTTCTATACTTAGGAAAAATAAGTCCAATTAGGAGTATAGAAACTTGTCGTAGTTTATCGTATATAATATGTTAGTGTTATATTCCTCGTCTTGAAAACCTTAAAATAAAGTCTAGTAGTCGCATTAATAAACCTTGGGTCGTACGTATTTCGTTAGTTAAAAATAAACTCCTTGAATAAGAAATCTAGAAAATATGTCATTTAGTACGTAGTTATATTATTTTCTAGTAGTGACTAAATATATATATAGTTTTGACGATTTTAAAACGCGTATAACTTGGTCGTTTTAAGCTCATTTTCCTCGTTCTTTATATCCACGGATTCGTTTTAGTATGTACTAAGATATTTTCGATAGCTCGGCTCCTCTAGGTTACGTCTAACGCCTCTATTTGTCCGTCGAAAAATGTCAAACAGCATGCAGTTTTTCATAAAATTAGTTTTCGTCACTTAACTTGCAAAAATCATAACTTCTTCGTTATAAGCTCGTTTTAATCCGTTCTTTCGCCCACGGCTTCGTTTTTGAAAGTATTTTCTAAATCTTTGGTCAAAAATTACCCATAAGCTACTGAGTTTCCCACGTTTTAAAAATGGTGACAGTAGGTATTTGTTTTGTTTCAAAAATCACTTCTAGGGCTCCAATCTAGTTCTAACCTCAACCAAACAACTTTCAATCACCACAAAACTAGTCTAATCCTACCATACACCTTCTTAGGGTGTCATGGGTTCCTAAACATCACAAACCAAGTGGATCTAACAAGGATCTAACTATAATCACTTTCTAGGGTTTCAAAGTTAAAAGTTTGTAAAATAAAGTGGTATAACTAGCATATGCATGTAATATAGTATAGAAAACCATATGATCATAATAAATACTTAAAGAAATGATAAAAATAATTTTTGTAAACTTACTTGAAAGATGAATGAGATTTGAGGATGAAAAACCTAAGTAAACCTTGAGTTTATCTTTCAAAACTCAAAAAGGTATACAAACTATACTTGCTAAATTTCTTGTTCTTGAAAATCAAATGGTTTGTTCTTGTTTCTTGACTTTGCCGAACACAAGAGGAAGAGAGAAAAGAAAATGGTTTTGCTTGTAGATTTGGTACAAATGATATGAAATGAATTATTGTAGTGTATATATTTGCATATAAAATAAATCTATGACACAATATAAGAGTTAGTAGCAATATTTCAAAGTGTAAGAGTATTATCATGTAGGGGGAGGGGGCGGCAACATGGTGAAAGGAAAACAAATGAGTAGATTTTGTAAGATAGTGGGTGAAGTTAGTATTATTATGTGTATAAAAATAGTTTTAGGGGATACCGGGTACCGAGTTAACTAAAAATAAATTTTGACGGAGTTAACCGGGACATAATAAAGTTATAAAAATTGTAAAAAAAATATGTTGGGTATAAATATTGAGTGTTTAGATAATTATTATTTAATTTCTACGAAAACCGTCGTAATTTTAGTAAACTTACAATAATAATTAAATAAATTTCCAAAACACCGGGTAAATTAATATTATAATTTTTATATTATTAAAATGAATATAAAAATATATTGGGATCATAGTCAGGAGTGTCGGACGTGTTAGTCACATTATTGATCGCGTGTTAACGTTTATTTAGAAATAGTTAAACGTAAAAGTTAATTATACCAAAAGTACTAATTTAAATATCCTACGAGTGGAATAGTATGCAAGTGCCATAATGATGATATGCAGACTATTTCTAGTCCGTATGAAATGTCCCAAATGATAATGCATGAATTCGCTCCTGAACTAATACGGTTACGCGAATTTTGAATACCCGTAAACTAAGTTTACGATGAAATGAGTAATGCACATGAATAGTAGTTTTCTCTCGGAAATGAATAGTGTTATGTGAATAGTGAAATTTTTGAATGTTTCTCGGAATATCAATTTGACCTCAAAAATGATGAATAGTGATCAATGAATAGTAATTGGTGAATTGTAATATGTTGAGGTTTGGAAAAATGACCTGAAATCGTGGGGTGTGATAGCGCTTTTCTTTATTTACGAGTCTTGTAGCTAGACTCAAGGTCATGGGTTACCGTGTATCGCTTATGCTCACATAACCAAGCGTGAGCCATCTAATAGTTGCCTCATCTTTCTTATAATCATCTCCTAACTCTAAACATCCGCGATAGTATCTTTTATTTTTTTCATGAGTATATTTAAGCCCTTTTCTCTTATCATTCTCACTTAGCATTTCTATGGGCGGATACCTACTACACTTCTCCATGGAAAAATCCTTGAACCTAGGGTGTGTGCGGGGCATTTGATAGACAAAATCTTCATCCCCATCTGAGAATGTAATTAACCCTTCTATAAGTTTTTCATCGAGGTTGGTCAACCGTTTGAAAGGTTTTTCAAACACAACTTGGGTCAACTTATCATCAATAAATTCTCCTAGATTCTCCATAACCATGAGCTCAACAAGATAAACCAAGCTTCCTACAAACACATGCAATGGTATCGCCCTAGCAATAATGTTTTCTCCTTTGTATTCTAACTCATCTATCATGATTTTATTATATTCATTACGCGAGATTATGTTCATTGGGAGAGATGAGTTAAGATAGGCGTTAAAGCTCTTAAATCCGATCTTACAAGGAAATTGCATGTTGAATGAACTATCACACTCAATCCTAGTTCTAGGGTCGACATACCTAAGAGGGTTTATTTCCTCTTCCATCCTATTCTCATTAATTACATCACCATCATCAAGATCCTCATCAGAGTCTGAATAGTAAAAAGGACTAGCCCTACGGTCATCATCATGATCAGACTCCTCTAACTCAGAATTATTGTCAAAGTGGTGGTTGGGTGAGAGGTTAGGTGGGTTCTCATTCTCCACTAAAGGAAGTGGGTCGGGCATTTGGAAAATCCTACGACGAAAAATACGAATAACAGGAATCAAACGATTAATGTTATTGTTATCCATCGAAATAGTTTACGAACAAAGGAAACAAAGAAGTAAGATAGACTAAAGAAAACCTAAAAATAAAAATAAAAATAAAATCTTACTAGAAAGGAATCTAGCAAGTAGACCTAATAAAAAGAAATTCTAACCTAGACAATAACTATTCCCCGGGCTGCGGCGCCAAAAACTTGATGCGTAGGGATTGCACCAGGCTTTACCTCTCGAGGGATCTCGAAAAGCTTACAACCCCCACCAGGCAGTATACCTGATCGTTGTAGTATATTATAGTGACAAGTACCGGGGGATTGATCGTTCAGCTAGGAATAGTGTCGCTAGGATTAGAAAATCTAAAGACTAGTTCTAAAGATGATGGAAGATTATTTTTGTATTTTTATAGTTTTTTATAAAGCAAGTAAATATCTCGGGTTTGAAGGATTTGGGCAGAATTAGTTGCTAGTCAACTAACCCAATACTAAAGATGCAATCAAATTAAAATACTAGAAATGAAAATAAACTAAATTAAACTAAGGTTGTGAGCAATAAGTAGAGAAATTGTGTTTACTTAGATTTCACTACTCCCTAGATATCTTTTACATGTTAATTACTTGTTATAGTTGTGTGGATGACGGATTGTATTCCTTAATACCATTCATGGGGTGGCGCACTTAACTCCCCAATCCTATGAGTGCCTACGTCACTCCTATGTCGAGCCGGCTAAGAAGCTCCTAACATGGGATCATTAGAATTTACTCATGCATTAAATACAACCAATAAAACCTAGTGCACATCAGTTCATGTTTCCTAAGACGTTCAAGCATGTTACCATTTGGATATCTGCCAGTTTTCTTAAGCCTAAAATCGAAATCATTCATCCAATACAACCATAAACAAGTAATCAACACATAATCAACATTTAGGTTTCATTAGATCTAAGCAAACACAAGATAAATCTAGCCTAGCATGGTGGAATTAAGACAAGCACAAGATATAGACAACCAACACATAGACATATTGATTGAATTAGAAGAACACTTATCTCAATTACACATGTAAGGGTTCAAGGGCTGAAAAAAAACCTGTAAAATTCGTAATAGGTTCGGCCTTAGGGTTTCTCCAAACTTCTCCTCCTTAATGAATGAAAATTAGAAAACTATATATAGGAAATTGAGGCTGACGGCGTCAAGACCAACTAGGTGACGCCGTCATCTCGCTGCCAAAATAATTCTCGGACTACCTTGATCTACATCTGACGCCGTCATGTATTAGCTTCTTCCAGGCCGTCACGTGTTTAACTCTTGACGCTCTTCCTTGTGACGCCTTCATGTTTGCACTGGGCCGTCATGAAATTTACTCTTAACGCCGTCAGGATGGTACTCTTGACGCCGTCACCTACTGTTCCCAGCAAGGAAAATTAAGACTTTGGCGTTTTCTTCACTTTTATGCTCCAAAAACGTCCGAATTGCTTCCTTTTCCAGATTTCTCTCCCAAAGTACCTAAAATCACAAAAGGAACGATTTAGGGCAATATTTGATCAAATAAATTCAATTCCGGGCTTAAATGACCCCCTAAAAGTGGTTCATTTTTTGCCTCATCAATCTAATACTTTGCTTTGTCTATACACACCCTTAAAAGGTTGTCTAGTGATCTTTGTTAACATACAAGTCTTACAACTTTCATGTGCCTTGTCAAAAGCGGGTATTAAACTCATTTTAGACATATCTTTCACTCTCTCATTTTAGACATATCTTTCACTCTCTTGTAATGAACATGTCCTAGTCTAGCATGCCATAATTCAGATTTACTTAAAGTATTGCTATTACTAGAAGTAATCATACAAGCAGAAGCATTAAACAAAGGATAATTCAAATTTAATCTAATCATTCCATTACATACATAACCAGATCCAACAAATGAACCATGTCTTGACAAGATATACTTGTCACTTTCCAACACTTGTTTGTAGCAACACTTATTCAACACAATTTCAGAAACAAAATTCTTTCGAATCCCGGGTACATACAATACATTATCTAAACATAAAGTTTTTCCAGAAGTGAAAGTCAATAAAACACGCCCTATTCCTTTGATTGGTTCAGTTGCAACGTTTCCCGTCTTTACAAATGATCCATCTTCAATTGATTTACAGACTTGAAACCAACGAAGATCCTTGCAAACATGACTTGTTGCACCCGAATCAACCCACCAAGAAACGTCATCATCCTGAACATAAATGCATCAGAAAATAATAGAAACATAATGTAGCATTTAAATCATAATTATAACCTTGTTGCTTTTCAGGATCCTTAGACCCACTTGCACCAGCACCTTTATTGTCCTTACAAGAGCGACAATCCTTCTTCATATGACCAGGCTTGTTACATTTCCAACAAGTAACAGTAGCCTTTTTGTTGGCAAATTTATCATCGCCACTTTTGAACTTTCTTTTATTCTTATTGTTGTTTGAATTTTTGGCTCATCTCCTTCAACCATGTTAACAGAAGATGATCCAATTTGGTTCTTTCCTTTAGGATTATTATCAAGTTCTTGATTTCTTAATCTTTCCTCAATTCGTAGATGACTACTGAGTTGAACCAAATTTAAATCTTCCTTTTTATGTTTCAAACCATGTTTGAATTCTTTCCAGGAAGGGGGCAGTTTATCAATGGTAACTGCAATCGAGATGGCTTCATCCATCAACAAATTGTGTTGGGTAATCTGTCCCAGAATCCTTAACATCTCATGAAATTGTTCCATGATAGGCCTGATATCAAGCATTTTGTAATTCATAAAATTACTCACAAGAAACTTCGTTGCAGAAGCATGTTCTGCCATGTATTTGGATTCTAGGGACTCCCATAGTGCTTTTGCAGATTCAGCGTTTTGATAGATATCAAAGAGGGAATCAGACATACCATTTAGAATGTGACCATGGCATTTGTAGTCATCGTTCTCCTACTTCATCCTCTTCCTAGTCTATTCCAAAGTTTCATTTTCATTCCATTCGGGACTAGGTGTACTCATAACATACACAACTTTCAGAGTGGTAAGAAGAAAGTGCATCTTCTTTTGCCAGCAATGGAAATCCTGCCTTTCAAACTTCACCAACTTATCAAACTTGCTCGTCATATCCTTCACAGATTCCCCGTTCGTCATGATCACAGATACTTCGATCTTTGTTAGAAATTATTTGGATCACAGTAATCTGAGAGTCGTGTAAACACTTTCAGATCGAAGTATTTCGATGGTTCTATCGAAATCTTTAATCGGATAAAACTCAGATTTGAAACTAGAATGTGTGTTTGTTGTTATGAAAACCGAACCAGAGATATAAAACCAATGTATGACCAAAAACTAAATTCGGTTGTAACTGCTACCAAGGGCTGCCGCCCCTGGAACCCCGCTACCGGGGGCGCTGCCCCTGGACCCCCGTGATTCGGGGTGATAATCACAATAACGTCATACAAGTGTGCACTCCGCACAACCCTGACTTGTTGAACATTTATCATGATTACACATTGGTCAACTAAGTCAATCTATTACACTTAAATCATATTGGTCATATAAAATCACCAACATCAACCGAATTCCTAAAGTCAAGAAAAATCGACTTGTGCTAGTTTACATACTATTGTCGACTACTTATCCAATTTCGTACTCGACAAGATTGCATAGGTTTGACCCCTATTTCTACCTATGTGGTACTGGTGGATACCTGATGCGACCCAAGTTAAGGTTTTCTCCCAGAAACCATAAGATGATTGATCTAAGCAAGAAAAGAAATAAGAAGGTGATTCCTCACGTGTAGACCGGTTAGGAAGCTTATATAACTGCAGGAAACAAGTAAGTCTTCTATCAATGCCCTTCTTACGTGTTTAGTTATGTTATATATTTGATTAGGAGATCTGGCTATTAGGGTTTGGTTGCATGGCCTTTATGTGCATGTTTTATAGGCCATGTGGGTGACCACGAAACCCCTACAATTATAACTTTTCATTTGCAACTACATGTGATTTTTTACCACATGGGATTTAAAGCATATCATTCAAAAATTACATTTGACTATATGTTAAAGGCTAAAACATTATATTTTCATTTGGTTGAAAAGCCGTGAATATTTAGTTTTTAAAGCAAGAAATGATGAACTTTTGAAGTTTAATACAAGAAATTATGTTAATTTTTACTATATGTTGCAAAAGGTTTGCGTTTCACATATTAGAGTTAAATCACATGTGATATATCAAATTAGTTGTAACACCATGTTTGTTTCTTATACTTTTTTCTAACTTTTATGATTAAACTAGTCTAATCTAAAAGTTCAAATGCAACATGTTATATAAGATTGGAAGGCAATTAATGTGTGCTTGTTACTGCAAAAGAAGGGCGAGGTTTTTTTTATTTGTATACAAATACCTGCGTTCACTTTAGTACAACTATTCAATGTTTGAACATTTAGTGTTAAATCACATGTGACATGTAATGCGAATTTCAATACCCGAAAAAAAAAACACGATAACAAGAATTCATCAAAAGTATATGAAATTTCCCACCGATTAAAAGATAATAATTTTCTCGTCACGATGGTATATTTTATTCATGAGATATTTAATTTTAAATAATGGGCATAATCGCATTTTGAATTAAGAAAACTAGACGAGTACCCCGTGCATAGCAATGAGATTTTATAGTGGATTCTAGCGATAAAAAGAGTTTAGGGGTTGTAAACGAAAAATAATTAAAGTTTGAGGATTTAGGGATTAAACATAATGTTTTGAAACCCCATTCTACCCGACCGGTTCCATCGGTTGAACCAATTCTGATAAAAAATGGGTCAAATAATACCAGTTTTTATATTTTTGAAACCCGGTTAGACGTAAAATTGGTTTGTATATTTTTCCCAAAAATTGTGGTGTAAGCTTAGACTAATTAGTATATACCTTAAATGCATTTTAATTTAAAATTTTTTCATAAGTTACCTTAGATAGATGACATATATAATTTTTTAAGTTTGACCATGACTGAATTTTTTCACTTCTCAAGTTTATTTATTTTTGTTTTATAGATAGTATAGTTATGTTTTATCTCTCTATATATCAAAAACGTGTACCAAGACTTTTCCATTGATATGTAATCTTTTTATTGATATGTAAATGAACTTTCCTTTATGTTTTCTAGTCTTTCATAATTTGAAATTTTAATGGCTTATTAATTTATATTTTGAAGAGCTAATTTGAATTATTTTTTTTCCACTTCACCTCATGTTAAAATCCTTCAATATTTCGATGCATTATTTATTCTAATTCATCTTATTTTTATAATTATTATCTTCTTTGTTAGTTTATTTTATATTCCTAATAGGATTAAGTATATTGTCTACTAAGAATATACTTGCATATAAATATAAGATATGAATATAAGTTCTTGTAATTTTTTTTATCAACAATAATACCAATCTTTTCATCTTTTTTACTATTTTACGTACAATGCTTCTAGGACTTATGTGGAAAGAGTATTTGGGCCAAGGCCCATGAACATACAATCTGGATAAGTTTAAGCTAACATTTCGTAAAACCTAAAGATTTGAGTGTTAACAATTTTGGCCGTTAGATCAACTTGATCATTGAATTTGAGATATCTTTTTACTATAAAAGGTTTATAAGGGCAAACACAATTTTACAATTCATAAAATGAAAAAGAGAACGGCGGAAAGAAGAAATCCTATGTTAGATCCTCGTTTAGATAAGAAGATATCACTTCCAGATGAAACATCAACTTTTAACGCGATCATTGTTCATAGTATTTCGATTGTTAGTGTTTTTATTATAATCCAGATGAAACATCATGTTTTATCGCGATCATTGTTCATAGTATTTCGGTTGTTAGGGTCTTTTTCTCATATAAAAAAATCTTACATATAATTTTCTTAAGAAAATTTGTTTAATTATTAATCCCATCGAATACGGTTTTCATAAAAATAATGATTTTTTTGTTACTATTTAAGATGACTTTTATTCATGATACTATCTTACATATGGTGATTCCGTGTTTAGATGGAGTTCACTGACTCAATGGGGCTCGATTCGCTGGATTTGCTCTATCAACTTCACAGTTCAATCAAGCAGGTAACTCGTCTATTGAATAATTTTTTTTTTAATGAAATCAAACATTGAAAATAAAGGTGTTGTTAATAGGTTAACCCATCTAAAAGCAACATTTTTCATTTTTTATTTACTTTTTTTTATATGTATCACTCCTTAACATGACATCATACCTTATGTGTGTGTGTGTGTGTATATATATATATATATATATATATATATATATATATATATATATATATATATATATATAGGGAAGGATCCGGTGAGAAGAAAAACTAAACAGAGAACAATAAGAATAATATCTAGCCACACATTTTTAAATAGGATTAAGAATTATAAGGGTAGATGCATCTGTTTTTTTATGTGCATCTAAAATGTGTGATTGTGATTTATTCTCACGCTTATTAATTTAATTTTTCTTCTCATTAAATCATATATATATATATATATATATATATATATATATATATATATATATATATATATATATATATATATATATATATATATATATATATATATATATATATATATATATATATATATATATATATATATATATTACTTTGCGTTTTATTAACTGATTGAGAAAAAATAATTCAAAAGAATATTTAAAAATTACAATCTAATAATAATATTATTATTTATAATCCCGTGCATATACGAGTTTGGGTATTGCAATTAATCTCACGTGCATACGAACTTTGGGTACTACAAATAATTTATTTTAATAAAGATAATATTATTTAAAAGTAACAAAAACAATTTATTAAATGTTGTTTTGTAAATACAAATATAAACTTTAGGAGGTATATATTAAGTGGCATGATTAAATTTATACATTTGTAAATACATATGAAATGTGAGAATTTTATATTTAATTTCATAAATATAAATTTCGAGTAAGATTCTTTAATAAAGTTTTCGGCTTGATGTCAATTATAAATTTTGAGTAAGATTCTTTACAATAAAATGGAAAGTCATATCATAATATGTTCCACTAGATATCATCTTGTGCTCTATCCCTTGAGGCTCTTTCCTTCTATATGTATCTTCCCATGGCTAGATATTCATCTCTAACGTGTTTATATTTGTTATAAAAAAATTGTATGTATATTTTATTTAATTCTATATGAATATATAAAGATTGAGCTTGATCTTGATCGTGAGCTACCTAATGTACTGAAATTGAGAGGGAGATTGGTGGTAGTAAATGTAAACCTCTAAGAGATTTGGCTTCGATATTGAATGCATATCCAAATTTGGAGACTCTTAGAATAGTAGTAATTATGCTATGTCCAATCTTGCCTTCGTTTAACCACAACATCTTATTAAAATGAGTAAATTGCAAATTATGTCCCTAAAATTTTCCATTTTTACAAGAAATGTCCCTTTTTTGAAAATTTGCGAGTTGTGCACCTAGCATTTGGGGTTTTTGCGAGAAATGCCCCTTAAGCGTTACTGTAGTTGCAAATTCACATTTTTTGCTAACGATCGTTAGTTTTCTTCGTTAGTAGCCATGTGAAATGACTAATTTACCATTCTCTTCATCCCACAATTACTTTTTTTGAATTTGCAATTAATATCCCTCCACCACCTCCACCAGCACCACCCTCCACCACCACCAGCGTCCAAAATCTGGTTACTATGTTTTGTATTGCTTGGATACTTTTCATTAGTTGTCACTTCTTTTCTGCTTAAGGCGTTCCAACTTCCAAAATGAGTAATTTATACGAGTAAAATCAGTGTTGCAAAACAAGGCTTACAAAGCCGATTAATCATCGCTTAGGCGCAACTGTGCCACCAACCTTGTCGATTTGTGTAACTGGGTCAAACAAATCGGTCAACGATGGTCAATGGTGGTCAGACTTGCCGAAAACTTGCAAATCTCACCGGAAATACTCAAAACTTGTCTTGAACAACTTTTGATCACTTATATTTGCTGTTTTTATCTATTACAAGATGTCTTTTAAGGAAAGTCGTGTTGGGAATACCCAAAACTCACCAGAAATACCCAAAACATGCTGAAAATGCCAATCCCCCTAGAGCGATTACAAGCTACAAGGGGGTCGACCGATTCATGATTTTTGAAACCTTGTGAGTAATCTTATTGATTCTTATGGCAGTACAACTTGTACTCTAAAAATCCTTGTTCTACATGTTAGAAAAGTGACTTAAACTTTAGGGGTTATTTGGTAAAATTGGTAAATTTATGTGACTTGTCCTTCAAGTTTGATTGGAATTTGAAAACTAATCTATGACGGTTAGTTTTGGGTATAAATAGGGATTGATAGCATTAGTTTTCTTTGTACCTTTTGATAATAGTTTGGTACCTTTTGAATTTGTTTGGGTTTGATACCTTTGAATTTGATTTTGTATTTGGTTTGGTAATTTGGAATAAAGCTTCCGCTTCGTTTGTTTGAATTTGTTTGTTTGTTTCATTCGTTTGAATCACCAACAAGTGATACCACTTGTTGGAAAATACCTCGACAACAATCCCGAACTTCGAACGCATTCGGCACCTCGGATTAACTCGAAACCACGATCTAGCACTCGAACTTGGATGACCACAATAACCTTTATTTGCCATAACCCGAAGTCATTCTTCCCATCGAATTTTTCGATGTCAAACCTAGTTATAGAACTAGCCATTCTTCTTATACCCTGCTAAAAACCTTGTCAAGTTGTTTATTAACCAACTTTACCGACAAGTCTTACAAGCCGTATGCAATATTCCTCCTTGTTGCTAAAAACCCTTCTTGCAAAGCGAATTAATTAGAATAACCCTAAACCCTCGATTTCAAACAGGCCAACCCGACCGTAAACTTGAACCCCAAGCAAACCACGACCGAAACTTGTACCGCAAGAAAACCACAACAACAAAATTTTCGTTGGGTCATTAGAATTTGAAAGTGATATTTGGGTCGTAATTCTTATTATATAAATGGACCATTGGAATTTTAATTTGATATTTGGAATTTGAAGATCGATTTTGGTGTTTGAAGACTTGGTTTTAATCGGGTCGTTTGGAATTTGTTCGATCATTGGAATTTGTTTTGGAAAATTTGTATCTTCGTTTGTCGGGCTTTTGAAGATTGGTTGTCCGAATTTGATTGTCTTTGTTGAAGATCGTTTGAGCCGATTTGTTTGTTTAGTTGACCGAATTTGAATTTGTCAGTTAATGTTTGATTGTTCATTTTGAAGTCATCGGCATTTGCTTTGGATCGATTTTGTTTTGGATTGCTTTTGGGAATCGGTTGTTTGATTTGAATTTGGGTTGCATCTCTAGCATTTGGATTTTGGAATTTGAAATTTGAAATTCGGAACTTTGAATTTGATTTGAAGTAGGTGGAGTAGTTTAAGTCACACTGGAGAACGTTAGAAAAGTGACTTAAACTTTAGGGGTTATTTGGTAAAATTGGTAAATTTGTGTGACTTGTCCTTCAAGTTTGATTGGAATTTGAAAACTAATCTACGACGGTTAGTTTTGGCTATAAATAGGGATTGATAGCATTAGTTTGGTACCTTTTGATAATAGTTTGGTACCTTTTGAATTTGTTTGGGTTTGATACTTTTGAATTTGATTTTGTATTTGGTTTCGTAATTTGGAATAAAGCTTCCGCTTCGTTTGTTTGAATTTGTTTGTTTGTTTCGTTCGTTTGAATCACCAACACTACATTTTTAATTACTAATTGATTCAAGATTCTCAGTACATTTGAATTACTCTTTGTGTATCTTATATATTGATTATAACATGAGTGTGCCTTACTTGCACGCCACAAGAAATAGATTTCCAGGTTGTCCGTTTACCCAAAAAAAGAAATAGATTTCCAGATATCTTCAATAGCCATCTGGTGTCATCCTTTTGAACCTAGTGGTTTTTGTATGAAAAACTTAGTTGCACATTTATATTAATAATTGTTTACTTTGCGACTCTAGGTTTAGCTTTATTGATTTGGTCTTGAATAATGCCCTGTTCCAAAATCCAGTTACCAACTGTTTACATTGCTTGGCTGCTAATTATAAGGTTTCTATTTTGTCGCTTCTTTTTCATAGAGTTGTTTCAACTTCTGGCATGTGGAATCTTATTGATACATATATATGGAAGTCAAACTTGTACTCTTAGTAATCTTGATCTGCTTTTTTTATATATACTTGATTCAAGTTTCTTATTGCATCTCACTTACATTTTTCTTTCTTTCTTTCTTTCTTTTTGTAATTTATCTGAAACACGTCTCCTTACTTACTTAAAAAGATAATACTGAATTAGTACAAAGCACACGTCCTATATAAAGTGTCTGTAAAACAAATAATATATGTTTCAATTTCTTATATTGTAACATATCTTGTTTGATTTGAAAAATGACACTTGGAACATCATCTAGTAACCAGCGAAACCAAAGAACTGAAGAAGGGTCAGCTATAGCAACTTCTGTGCAAACTCTAGCAGGTATAATCTGGTAGAGTCAATACTCTCTGGTCTCCTATATATATATATATATATATATATATATATATATATATATATATATATATATATATATATATGCTAATATGCAATTCATTTAACAACCTGTTTATGGTTTATCATACACAATCATCTGCACATATACATACGTACATATGCTCTTTTGTTCTCAAATTATTTAGCATTCTCATTTGTACTTTTCCTACACATGTACAATGTGTGTATGTGTAGCAGAATGGATGGAGACACTCAGTTTTACATAACTATATATTTATTAGCTCAATTGTGTTTGACGATTTCAGTTTTACCTACCTGCAGGGATGAGGTTAACTACGAGGATCTTATCCCGATCTACATTCCAGGCCCACCACCACTAGATAAACCCGGATGTCCCATCTGCATGAGGCAATTGAATGAAGAAATGGCCACTCAATGTGGTCATATGTATTGTGACGATTGCATATCAGCTGTACTTGGTATAAAAAACAAGTGCCCAATATGTAAGCAAGATGCCAAATACCGAGACCTCATCCGGATCTATCTCGACATTTGATGATTGATAGGTTTTTATACCTAATCTTTTTTTTCTTCTATGATATTAGTAGTGCCTTTATATATGGGCCTTTCATATATGAGGAACCACTATAACCAACAGTCCGTTCTATTGGGATCTATTTTTCTGTTTTATTAAACAGCAAATTAATATGTTACTGCTAATTTGTCAGCATAATTATTAATGCTGAATCTTATGAATCAAATATTGCGAAAGGTTCTATAAAAAGTGGGTTCCGAAGGGTCAACCTTGAAGATTTAGCCGATGAAAAATTACACCTATGCTATTGCTAGCCGATGATAAATTACAACGATACAAATACATATTTTCGCGTATCACGTCTCATTGAAAAACAAAGAAATGCAAGACTTCTTGTAAGCTCATTCTGAATAGAGCAAGCATTCATGTTATACCTGTGGTTCGTATATCATCAGATACAAAAGATGATGTCATTAGTCATCACTGCGGTTCTTCATTTTGTTATATTATGGACATTATTTTAGTAGTCGTATGTTAGGATCGAACTCGAGATCACGGGATTGCACACAATACGTATGAAGAGAAAAAGAAATAATTATTTATAAATGTTATAAGTAATTATTAATAAACACAAAACTAATAATAGTAATTAGTATTTAATGATAAATGACTAATGACCTATTAACGAAGATTAGGAAAGTAATATTTGTGAATAATTGGAAGGTCAAGAAAGTTCTAGAAGGAGTTCCACCTCCTTTGTGCCTTGAGCTCCAAGTATTCATTAGCATAAATATAAACCCAAGATTCATTGTTTCTCATAACTTGTACACACACATCTTGGTGTTTTTCTCTCCTTCTCTTTGTCTAGTCGATCCATCTAAACAATCCCTTAAGGGATTCGATTTTCATAGATCAATCAAGTTTTATGTTTTATTTACTTGCATAAACTTTTTCTTGAATTAGTACGTGTGTACAAGAACGTGATTCAAACACACTATTGTTTGATTCTTGGATTGAATTACAAAAGAAGTAAGGGGTAATTCTTATAATCCACATAAACCCTAATTAGGGTTCTTGATTTGAAGATTGCAATTGATTCTTGTTCGGGCTAGAATCACAAAGGTACGTTTACTATTTAATATTGATTAATTAATTACATGTTATTTGATCTTGTTATAATTGCTTCCGCTATGCTCACTTGATGTGTTTGGTTTATTTTATATGATTGTCGTGATATCATAATTCCAACAGTGGCATCTAGAGCCGTTATAATGTGTAATTAATTATCGAAACGCATAAAAATTGGATCTTGATTCGTTTAGTTACATGTTTTTAGGGTTTATTTATTAGATTCCTAACCCTAAATTTTTTGGGTCGATTGACCTTAAGGGTTTTTAGGGTTTTGGTTTTTAATTTTTTTTAATATGATTAGAAACCCTAGGATGTCATGTAATTGTTATGCGTTTTAGTAAACGATCTTGGTGCAATATGTTAATTGTTAAGCTAAATCCATGAAAAAGTGCATATTTGCATGGATTTTTATATTGTGTGATAATTTAAATAATTTAAATTGTTTATATGTGTTAATGGTTAAGTTATATCAAAACATGTAAATTTATTAATAGATGTCGAATTGGGGAAGACTCCAATATTAAGTAATCATTATGTGCTATGTGGTATTTATTTAATTTTGGCTTACGCAATCGATTTATCGATGTATGTGGCTCTTTTTCCTAGAAGAAGAAAGCCTTAATTAAATTAATACGTTATACACCTAGATTTGATTATTAATAGGACTATTGAATAAGATTTGCGTGTGGCTACATGTTTTATACATATTTAATTGTTATGATTATGTATATTTGTTTATTTAGTTGTTTTATTTTTTATTGTACATTACTTGTTTTTGTTTATTAATTGTGTTAGACATGTTTATAAACGAAAAGGGTAATTTTTGAATAGAAAAATAATACGGACTAAATAATGGCGAAATTGTTTTGGTTTTTAAGAATAAATCTCAAAGGATTGGTTGATTGATGTTTTTGTACGTAATGGTTAAATAGGCTCGACCGAAGTTTACACACTATAAGACGGGTATAAGGATGGCTTCGCATTAAATTGTGGCCTTAGAGAGACAACATTCTGTCTTAACGCTCGTTTGTGTGTAAACTAGACTTACCGAACAACCATTACATGTACACTGTCATCTTAAGGGTGAATTAACCACAATTCCACAATGATTATCCGAAACACTAAGCTTTCGGGCTTATGCAAAAGTACGATATAGTGGACAATAATTGATGGTAATTCTTTAATTGGTGAACCCGATACCTCAATCAAAACTTTGTTATTTTATTCTTAGCAAATTGGTAATAAAAATGTTTTGTAAAACCAATGTTATGAAGTTGTATGCATGCTTCTTCATACATTATTCTGATCACATCAAAATATTAATACCCTTATAAAATTAAGTCGAATGCCATCTAATTAAGAACACTTGAAGTTGTAATTTACGTCATGTGAGAACTTGGCGAGATTGCAATGGAGAGGTAAATTTCATGAATTCATTGCTAGCAGATCAACTGATGTGATGGATTTGTGAGTTTACAGTTTTTAAGTTAGAAGACTTAAATTGAGTAGGAAGTGAGATCTTGGACTCAAGGCATTAAGATGGGGATCAAACATGCTTACATTACAAAATTTTTGTGATTGTAAATCCCATAAATCTAGGAATTGCAATATGATATTGGCGATTATTGTACGACAATTACCTTGTTGAATACTATCATTACTAGCAGATCAACTGATGTAATGGTACTATGTCAATTAGGATCCTAGCTTTAAGAAAATACTATGGTTTATATGAATATTTACCAATGGGTATTTTATTTTCTTAAAGATCTAATTATCGAAAATACTGAAATTGAATTTTGTAATTCGTTTTAATGTATTAATGCAACGTTCAAACCGTAAACGTATTTTGGGCTTTGATAAATTGATCTAGTTCTATTTTCAAACAAATGTTTGATTAATAAATATTTACTTAAAAGACAAAAGAAGTCTCCTTTCTATGAAGGAAGAGTGAGACACAATCCTATTCCTTTTCATGAATGAGAAAGGATAATAGGAATATTAGATATGTCTAAATTCTAATATATAACTCATAGCAAATTTTTTAATAGTTAAGAAAATTGCGAATATTTTTCATAGGGATTTTATCATCCTCATTCGGTGATCAAGTTCTTAGTAACAAATATGATATTTGGTTAACAGAAAATTATGTATGACATTTTATGAGTTATTATAATTAGAAGCTAGAATAATTACCGCAAAATGTTTAAAGACAAACTAGTTGTTTTGACTATTTTAAAGGTGCTACATACATTGAAGGATGGTAGACCTATTAAGGAAGAAATTGCATGCCCAATTTTCAAGTTAATAGCATTTGGTGGATAGTCCATCAGTTACAAAGTAGGATACACTCTTTAATGCATAAGTAATTGTTACGTATAGACATTCAAAGGTGTAGGAAAGTTAAAAGTACACTATTTTCTTTCACTGGATATGAAACATTTACAATGTTGTCAAATTCAGTGGGAGTATTGTGTACTTATTACTGAATAAGAAATTATTGTAATGATTTTTAATTCAGTGGGAGTTACAAGCTTTGACATCTTGGTAGCTAAAGATAATTACTTTCCAAATGTAGACACTCATACTTTTAAGGATAGTCTTGTACGTTTCCTTACTAGACATTGTTGTTCTACATCTACTTGTTATACTAAAATCTATGACACAATCATATTGATAACATAAACAAATGCATGGCGTGTTGTTTATCAACTATATGAGGTTGTTCCATGCACAATTGGGAGAAATGTTATCTTAATGTGTGCAAGAAACAACTCATAAAGATATGATGAATTCTCTTAACTGCAAGGTAAGAGAATAACGTTCTAATATGAATTATACTAATCTAATTCAAGAAAACTTGGTGTTACAATTTATGTTATGTGAGATCTTAACTAGATTGCAACAACAAGGTGAATTTCATATTTTCATTACTAGCAGATCAACTGATGTAATTGAACTATGAGAATTTACAGTTTCTAAATTAGACACCTATTAGAACATGTGTCAATATGATATCAAGACTACTTTAATTAGTATATTTATGAATTCATGGAATGACATAAATTAATTAAGTAATCTAATGCTACTTCAATCTGAATATTTATGTGTTCTTGGAATGACATAAATAAATGAAGAAATAATGTTATTTACATTATTGTGAAGTAATAATTTAACTTGAAATTACTATTGAAATTAAAAGATGATGTTCATAATTACTTTAGTTAAACATGTTTATATTTCATTGTAAAGATATAAACATAAAGTCTTTTAATTATTACAATACTTATAATAAAGTAAGACGTTATCTTGTTATGTTTTTTAATTAAGACATATACATCAAGTTATTAAATTGTTAAATGACTTATAACGTATAGTGGGATTATAACAGTTTATTTTTTCTTGTAAAGACATGAACATGAAGTAACTTTGTAAAAAGTACTTGTGTTATAAAGCATGTAATTGGCTTGAAGATACTATTATACCATTAAAATGCATTAGTTGGTAAATAGACAAATCAAAAGAGAAATATGGTTATCTCAAATATTGTTAGATTGTCTTACAATATTAATACTAATGAAATATCAAATGTTTATGGTATGTTCAATTAGGAAAATCAAACTCTTGTTATATTGTTTGATTAAAGATAACTATGACTTCTTTTCTTTCAAAAGTTATCAAGGTTAAAATATTGAGTATGGCTTGGACATATTTAATAAAACTCCAACCTAGAAGATTAATAAGACATTAACATATGATGGAATGTGATGAATGTGATGAATCACATTAAGTCTTAAATTGAAGTTCTAAATTTGTTTAACTGCTTATGAAGAGGTTATTAACAAAGTAAAGTCAGGAACTGTCAATATGTATTTGTAGAATCCCAAAAGAGAACATTGTATTGTTGCTTTATTTGCTAAGCATTTAAAGATAGTCTTTAAATTACTAAAAGCAAGTGGGAGTTTTGATCTTTAAAAAATAAAATTACAAGATACATAATCTTCTAAAATACACTAGTAAATATCATGATGAAGTTTGACATTTGAATGTTAAATCTCAAGATGATAATCAAGTTTGAAATTTAAATGTTGAATCTCAAGATGATGGAATTATCATTCATAGAATAGTAATATATCTCAGATATTTGATTAATATGCTGAGGGCTATGATTTACAGGATTATTGTAAACCTGATAATCATCATGATACATTACCAATTATGAAATTGGGTAAAGTACACATGCTATGAATGATTAAAATGTTGTCCATAAAGATAATCAATTTTAGAAATGTGGTTTATCTTAATAGTTAGACTAGAAAACGAAGATGAGTTTCTTTAAAGATAAGGTAACCCCTGTGGTTTAAATCTTTGTATAGAAAGCATATGGACAATATTGTGCACATATTTAATGCATGTTTTATGACAAGATTATTAATCACACTTAAGCAATTAACTGTGATTGAATATTCTTTTCTAAACACATTAAATATATAAAGATTATGATTGTCATATTTATGAAATTGACAATAGAATATCAAAACTCTTTCTTGAGTGATTACTTGAGCGAGGACGATAAGTAATCAAAAGGAGTTTATAATTTCAAATAAATCTTTGGAAGTGTACAAAGTGCAATAATCCATGGATGGATAAATGCATGCATCTAGAAGATTATTCTTATGTTTAATTATTAAATTCATGTTTTGATTTATAATTGAAATAAGATAATTTCTAAGTATTCCTAAAAGCTAGTGGGAGTATTATGTTTAATTTCTTAAATCATATATGTTGTAGAACATATGAAAAGTAATATTCCATATAAGTAAATGTTAAGTCTTAGAATGGAATGAAACTTTACTTGTAAGATTTAGGAAACAAGACATATAACCTTGGAATGAATGTTTATTGTTGAAACATGTGCCGAAATGAATCTAATATAACATGATATATTATTTAGAAAGTCTAAATAGATATGTATGACATGAATAAAATCTAAGTATGATTCAAAGATTTTCATGCACATCATGTTTTGTTGTATCATGCTTGATTACAAGATGATTTGGCAATATTAATATCTAATTAAAAGTTATTTGATAACTTGTGTAATATTCTAAAAAAAATATGTTTGATTATAGAATTACATCCTCAATCTGGAACAGCTTCCAAATTCTATAGATGAACAATTTTTCAATTGTTGTGAAAATTGTCATAGCCAACAAACTTGAAAGGTTGAAGGGCATCAAACATTACACAATAGATATTAATGTTTACGGGAAGTCTTAATAGCATATTGTTGTTGCATACAATGATGCTTATGAAATTGAGGTGACACTCAATACTAGTTATGGTAAGGATTTCATCGTTGGCTATATGTACTAGTTGTGCTTAATAAGAGGATAGTTGCATTATACATTAAGAGAATAAGAATACTTTAAACTTTAAAATATTTGAAAGTTTAATTATCATAAATTGGTGGTTAAGGATGTCACACATTTATGAAATATTATATGGCATTATCAAAATAGTTGAGTATGCACATATAAGAACTTCAATAGTTGAATTATTGAAATAAGTATTCTTAAAATTCCGATAGATTAAAGTTGGATGATTTATGTTTTGTCAACAAGTAGGAATGTCATTACTTGAGACATAATTCATCAAACAAGAGTTATCATGCATTGATCTATTTAGTATTTGGATAAGGGATGTTAAACAATTATTATAATAAATTGAAATACATGGTATGTTTAATTTATAATATATTGTATCCTATATTTGTATGTTTAATCCATGAATAAATGTTATTCTAAATTGTCCTTTGTCAGTTAATAATATGGGAATATTATTAAATTAAGACAAATCTGAAGGTTGGTATAATATACTTAAAGTATATTGATGCGTAGTCATGCCATTTCAGATGATATTCAATGATACCGAATATAGGACTTATCCCAACTACATGATGTTACTTTATGGATTTTGTTATTAAGTAAATCATGAGAAGTTATCCTCAGACTTGAGATGCAAGATAAGTGTCATGAATGTAGTGCATTTTTGTGGAACAACTTAACGCTATACGTAACTGGTAGTCATAAGGGTTGTTTTCGAAAGTGTTACAAAGTTTGTGGGTTTTGCTTGTAGTCAAGATAGAATTTGTTCCTTCAAATATATTTTTGGAGTTTAATACTGCTGGCCCCTCGTAGGGTTGGTGAGATGTATGTGTGGCCGCACCCAAGATCTCCCCTGAATATGTTCAGAAGATTTGGTAATCTTGATCAATCACTAACAACGAGAAACAGAATGGTTAATTAAGGAATGACTTTAATCCATATCCTTATTAACATTGTATTAGAAACAAAAGGATAATAATAATGAGAATTCATTAAAAGGTTTTTCCAAGAGCCTTACTCGAGATCGTACTAGAGGCATCGGCATGTTGCAAGACGCTAACCGATGTGATTACACTATTAAAATATGTCTAAGTGGGAGCTGTTAGATTATGGACATTATTTTAGTAGTCGTATGTTAGGATCGAACTCGAGATCACGGGATTGCACACAATACGTATGAAGAGAAAAAGAAATAATTATTTATAAATGTTATAAGTAATTATTAATAAACACAAAACTAATAATAGTAATTAGTATTTAATGATAAATGACTAATGACCTATTAACGAAGATTAGGAAAGTAATATTTGTGAATAATTGGAAGGTCAAGAAAGTTCTAGAAGGAGTTCCACCTCCTTTGTGCCTTGAGCTCCAAGTATTCATTAATATAAATATAAACCCAAGATTCATTGTTTCTCATAACTTGTACACGCACATCTTGGTGTTTTTCTCTCCTTCTCTTTGTCTAGTCGATCCATCTAAACAATCCCTTAAGGGATTCGATTTTCATAGATCAATCAAGTTTTGTGTTTTATTTACTTGCATAAACTTTTTCTTGAATTAGTACGTGTGTACAAGAACGTGATTCAAACACACTATTGTTTGATTCTTGGATTGAATTACAAAAGAAGTAAGGGGTAATTCTTATAATCCACATAAACCCTAATTAGGGTTCTTGATTTGAAGATTGCAATTGATCCTTGTTCGGGCTAGAATCACAAAGGTACGTTTACTATTTAATATTGATTAATTAATTACATGTTATTTGATCTTGTTATAATTGCTTCCGCTATGCTCACTTGATGTGTTTGGTTTATTTTATATGATTGTCATGATATCATAATTCCAACACATTTTTGAAAGAAAAAAAAAAAGATTTGATGGTGGTGGTAGAGGGTGGTGGTGATGGAGGAAAACAAGAAACTTTTCAAATGCCCATGAACGCCTCAAGGTTGTTGAAATCTTGGGCTATTATGTTCGAAATTGTAACTTTGAATTTGTTGCGTATTTCATATGCACATGTGTTGCGCTCAAGAAAAGGCGGTAGAAAAGGCGCGGGATTATAAATATTAAAATGAAAGCAAGCGTTACTTCGATATGTAAAAGAAATACAGAGACTGCACGTATATAAAAGACTCATGTAATTCATCTTTAAAGTTTAAGTAAAGATATCCGGATTTTCTGTTAGCATGTCCTTAGCGAACTTTCTGTAAGTTCAAACTAAGCGGCATAAAGCTTTAACCCTTTGACTAAACAATATATTCGTGTCAATACGACTTATGTCAATAAAACGTGCGTGCAGTAAAACTGTCACATCGACCGTGAATAAAAGTTTATCTTGACTTTTGAAAAACATTGTGATTGTTCAAATTTTAAAGGGGGCATTTATTTCAATTTTATTTAACTGAAAGGTTAGTTGGTTAGCATTTATTACGGGGCTGAGGAATTAAAAAAATAAAAATATAAAAAAATAAAAATAAAAAATAAAAAAAATAAAATATATATATATATATATATATATATATATATATATATATATATATATATATATATATATATATATATATATCATGTTTAAACTTACAAAAGCACGAGCTTGGTTAGTACTGGTTAGTACTTAGTAGGGATGTTGGTTTTTGTATGAACCAAAGTTCAAGTTATCTTAAGCTAGATTTCTTTGTACTTAAACATTTTCATTCGACATGGAAAAAGAGAATATGAAATATCATATAATAAAATATGGTTATTCTGGTGTTACGATTCGGGTGTGGTTATAAAGTCTGAATCTGAATGAAATAATGTTGTTTATTTTTTTTTTTAATTGTTTGAATGCCTCTTTTTTTTTAAAAAAAACAAACACACCCGAAATTGGGAGATAAGTGATACGAGGCGGTAATAGTTTTTTTTTAAAAAAAAAAAAAAAAAAAAACAAACAAACACACCCGAAATTGGGAGATCACGGATTTAGCTATTGACGCAAATTCTCATACCTAAATATCGTATGATGGATTGCCAAATGTTCACGACCGGACTGGCAAGAGAGTGTTTGGTTCAAGAAGGGGATTACTGTGGCAATGGGAATTGGAATGGGTTTATAAACCCATCACCTTTGGTGGGTTTAGAAAAGGCATACTTTTGAGATTTGATACCCATATTCGAATACCAAACCCACCAAACCAAACAAATACCATAGGAATGAAAGTCATTCCTTGATACCAATACCCTCGTACCAAACACCCCCGATATTTAGCCAACTTTCCAAATTTCAATCATATGATTTAAAGGGTAATTGTTCGTACTTTAATTCCAAGATGGACGAATTGACAAAAAGAAAATCTAAAATATCAAAACTAACATATTCCAATTGTATTTTAAAATAAACAAACCAAGATTTGCGACAATCGAAATTGTTTTTTATTTGGTTTACGTGTTTGGTGAGATGGAATGAAAGATGAATCTGGGTTCATTTTGAAATTGGCAAGTGGTTTAAAAGAAGTTCAAATGGTTTGAAAGGGATTTGCAAAAAATTCAAAGGAGGGTTTCACTTGGGATTGACTCACAGCGAACGCAAAAAACTTTTCAAATCATTTAGATGATTTTTCTTTTTCGATATACTAGATACTAATAGCAGGTTACACAAATTGAGTATATCATCGGCGTCGCATGTTAGGTGGTAGCAATATTTTTGCCAAACCTATATGTTTCTTTTTGACTAGTTAGAAGTCCTCTTCTCGGTTCAAAATTTTCGACTAGGTTATGCGCTATCGTATGTGCATGCGAAAATAGTATTATTGATAGCATACACATGTAAACATCTCTAACTAAGAACTGGGATTTCATGAATCATTTGTATTTTCATTACAATGTGCATGCTAAAGATCATCATATGTATTTTCACAGCCAAGTACATTCAATAACATCATATCCCGCCGTGGTGTGCCGATTACCATCACATAACTACTTTCGTTACTATTGGATTCAAGAATACTACTCGTAGCCCAGAGCTCCTCATATGCCAAAACACAACCTGAAATATTCCAAAAAGTGTGTATTTGAAATCAAAATATTAACAAAAATATAATTTAATGAATCAAAACAAGCATAAGACATTAATAATCATCAAAAAGAGGGCAGTTTCAAGTTTCAACATTTAAAATCAGATTTTTCAAAATTTCACAAAAGGTGGGAACTTGGACTCGTAGATCATCATTTTTCAACTAGCAAAGTACTTGCGCGATAAAGCGTCAACAAAGATGTGATTATTTTTTGGCGAGAGTTCTCTACGGCTGCACGCTTTTTTGACAATAAAATTAATTGTTCTGAAAAGTAAAATGGTTGTTAATGTGATTTTTTATTTATTTTATATATTTTAAAAAAAAATTTCCATTGTTATTTATATGCAAAATGGGAAGTTGATGAATATTATTACAAGGCTGCTACATGTGGATTAACGTTTGATGAGCAAACGAAAGTACGAAAAGTACTTAATGCAGTACTAGATAAATTTATGCCAGTAGAAGCGACCATTGAGATGATTGTTGATTTTTAAACTGTGAAGTTGGAGGAGATTATTGGGAAACTTAAGACTTATGAAGAAAGGATTAAATTTAGAAAAGGAAGTCAAGAAGATAATAGTGAGAAGTTGTTACTCACATGTCAAAGGAATAACAGAAACTACAAACGCAACTATGTAAATGGTAGACAAGGAGGTGGTAATCAGACACGAGGAAGACGGAATTTTAGAAGTGAAGGATACACATCAGATGAGTCAGATGGAACCGACAACAAATCGCGAAGGAATGGTGATAAGTCGCAAATAGATTGTTACAAGTGTGGAAAACTAGGGCACTATGCTTATGAATGTCCAAACCAGAAAAAGAAGGAAGTTGAGGCACTTTTAGTAGAGAATGATGATGAACCGACACTTCTAATGTACCTAATTGACGAAAATTAGAAAGATAGAAGGCTTGGTCATGTGATACGATCAAAGCAAAGCCGTGCGATGCAGAAAATAAACCGTGAAAGATGCAATGAATCCAGTGAATGAATTAAAGGAAAAACGTGTGATATGATTTCAATCCGTGAAGGATCAAAATAATTATGTGAGAGTTAAAATGGAGGAAGTTTTGATTAGTGTGATGCGAATTGGTGCAAAAGAGAGGTTGTGTGAAATAACCAAGTTAGCCGTAAAGGATGGTTCGTGAAGATCAGTGACTGATCAAACTAAAGATGGTGTAAAGCCAAGTTGTGTGAAGAAACAGTGAAGCATTTGTTGTGTGAAGCAAACCGCAAAGAAGATATCATATGTGATAGATTAAATGATTAAGAAAAGTAAAGAAAGGTCAAGTGATATGATCAAGTTGAAGAAAGAAGATGGTGTAAAGTCATCAAAGATTTTTTCAGGACGAAGTTTGGCATCAAGACATTAGGGAGGAACTGTAGATCGAGTAATGTCATGATTTGCCAAACATGTATATTAATGTAATGGGTCAAGTAAAGAGCTGCAACGTATTTTGGTTTAGGCCTAAGTCCAACAGATCTATAGTCGAATTAGATGGCAGTTAGAAGTTAGTTATTGTCAGTTATAGTTAGTTATGGAAGTTAGTTATAGTTAGTTATGGAAGTTAGATATGGTTAGCTATGGAAGTTAGTTATATGGTAGTTATTAGTGAAAGGTCACAATGGTTCATAGAACCTGTTAGTATCGATTCATTATGTATAAATAGAGGTAGAAATCTGTAATCAACTTTTTAGTACAATTGATTCAATATATACAATGATAGTATACATTTATTCTCCATCAAGTAAGAGTGAATCTTATATAATTTGTGTTTGATTGAAACCTGGGCAACATTGGCATCAGAGCAAGGTCAAGAATCGAAGAAGGAAGGCTAAGAGGGCTGATTGTTTGTGATAAACAACAACCAGAAACCTGTTAAAGATTGAATCAAAGATCAAGTGAGTTGATTATAACAACCCAGAAATCGAGTGATTCGAAGAAATTGAAGCATATGTCGGGAGACAAAAACGAAAACAACAAAGTTATTTTCACCGCACCTTTAGCATCATACCAATGCCCAGTTCTAAACAATACGAACTATACATTATGGGCATTGAGAATGAAGAAGATACTAATGGCAAATGGAGTATGGGCTTTGATAGAAGGAACACGTACATCAAAAGAGATTGATGTAAAAAAGGATTGTTCTGCGTCAACATACCTATTTCAAGGGTTACCAGAAGATTCGCAAATATAAGTTGCGGGATGTGAAACAGCGAAAGAAATTTGGGACTCTCTAAAGTCCAGATTTATTGGGACAGAAGATGTACAATAGGCACACTCGCAACAACTTAAATCAGAATTTAAGAGACTTGTGATGGAAGAAGATGAATTAATAGATTCATTCACTAGGAAGTTGATGAGTATTATTACAAAGGCTGCTACATGTGGATTAACGTTTGATGAGCAAACGAAAGTACGAAAAGTACTTAATGGAGTACCAGATAAATTTCTGCAAGTAGTAGCGACCATTAAGATGATTATTAATTTTAAAACTGTGAAGTTGGAGGAGATTATTGGGAAACTTAAGACTTATGAAGAAAGGATTAAGTTTAGAAAATGAAGTCAGGAAGATAATAGTGAGAAGTTGTTATTCACACGTCAAAGGAATAACAGAAATTATAAACGCAGCTATGGAAATGGTAGACAAGGAGGTGGTAATCAGACACGAGGAAGAGGGAAGTATAGAAGTGAAGGATACACATCAGATGAGTCAGATGGAACCGACAACAAACCTCGAAGAAACGGTGATAAGTCGCAAATAGATTGTTACAAGTGTGGAAAACTTGGGCACTATGCTTATGAATGTCCAAGCAAGAAAAAGGAGGAAGTTGAGCTACTTTTAGTAGAGAATGATGATGAGCCGACATTTCTAATGTGCCTAATTGACAAAAATTAGAAAGATAGAAGGCTTGGTCATGTGATACGATCATAGCAAAGCCATCTGATGTGGAAAATAACTTGTGAAAGATGAAGTGAATTCAGTGAATGAATTAAAAGAAAAACATGTGATATGATTTCAATCCGTGAAGGATAGTTAAAGTGGAGGAAGTTTTGATTCGTGTGATGCGAATTGGTACAAAAGAGAGGTTGTGTGAAATAACCAAGTTAACCGTAAAGGATGGTTCGTAAAGATCAGTGACTGAAATAACTGAAGATGGTGTAAAGCCAAGTTGTGTGAAGAAACAGCGAAGCATTTGTTATGCGAAGCAAACCGCGAAGAAGATATAATCTGTGATAGATTAAATGATCAAGAAAAGTAAAGAAAGTTCAAGTGATATGATCAAATGGAAGCAAGAAGATGGTGTGAATTCATCAAAGTTTTTTTCAGGACGAAGTTTGGCATCAAGACATTAGGGAGGAACTGTAGATCAAGTAATGTCATGATTTGCCAAACATGTATATTAGAGTAATGGGTCAAGTAAAGAGCTGCAATGTATTCTGGTTTGGTCCAAAGTCCAACAGATCAATAGTCGAATTAGATGGCAGTTAGAAGTTAGTTATTGTCGGTTATAGTTAGTTATGGAAGTTAGTTATAGTTAGTTATGGTTAGCTATGGAAGTTAGTTATATGGTAGTTATTAGTGAAAGGTCACAATGGTTCATAGAACCTGTTAGTATCGATTCATTATGTATAAATAGAGGTAGAAATATGTAATCAACTTTTTAGTACAATTGAATCAATATGTATAATGTATTCTTCATCAAGTAAAGAGTGAATCTTATATAATTTGTGTTTGATTGAAACCTGGGCAACATTGGCATCAGAGAAAGGTTAAGAATCAAAGAAGGAAGCCCAATAGGGCTGATTGTTTGTGATTGTAGGACCCTTGAATACTATATCTAACACAACTTTATATAAAGATAAAGAAGAGATAAGTAGAGAGAGAAAGAGAGATGGTAACTTCTAGAGAGAGAAAGAAAGATGTATTAGATTAAGAGAGAGAAACACCTAGTAATACACATAGAAGCACCACCTCCAAATGGGAGCATTTGGAGGTATTTATAGGTAAGATAAGAAGATGGGCCAGGCTTGGGCTTTTGTAATAAACTAGACATAACCTTCTACAATATTAGATTAAACCAAGCCCATTTACCCTTAACTAAACTACAAGACTATTACAATTATTATTACAAGACTAAATGACTTAATAAATGATCGTCACTTCTATTTCTAACAATCTCCCCCTAAGGGGCGATCATTGAGATCTCTCTTTGAATCCATTGATGATCAACACTTCTATTGCTAACAACCTCCCCCTAAGGGGTGATCATTGAGATCTCTCTTTATGATCTTGATCTTTGAACTTTGAAGCTCTTTGTCTTGAACTTTGAGTCTTTGTAGAATAGTATTAAGTCTTTGTTCCTTCATGCTTCGTGATCTTTGATAATTGACTTTTCTTCGTTCTTTGTTCTTTTGATGTTGTGGTGAAGTCATCTGCCTTTCGTCACCTCTGCGTCTGTGGTGGTTGTCTACCATTCCAACATGCTCATACGTCTTTAGTCTTTGTGATACATGCATTTGTTGTTCCCGTTCTTTCACACTGATCTTTGTTACTATACTTCTGTAGATTCTTTCACATTGCGTAGAATCTTTCTTTGAACTTTTCTTTGCTTTGATATTTGTGAGAACTTTCCTTTGACTTCGTGATGCATGTATGAGCATGTGGAATCCATTGCCATGGAGATGATGTATAGCTGTAGGTAAACAGTTAGCAATAAACAACCTGTACTTACAGATAAGGGATTATAGATCGTCAACAGCATAGTGTGAAGACTCCTTCTAGCCCTTACCAAGGCCGTTCCCATTTCGGATACTCCCGAGGAGCTTACGAGACCTACTAAGTAGCTCAACGAATGGGTGAGTCGATGGGGATCACTCCACGACTGTAGACCGTTTGAAACCACCGCGAACACTAAGCATAACCCATAAAGAATTACCGAAGTGACTTGCTGTCAGGGCTGCTTGATGTTGACCCTGGCAGGAATTTCCATTCAATCATTGAGAAAATACATAATTAAATCCTCTCATAAACGTTCTCGGCAGAATCCTAAGATCTGCGTAGGACTCTTAAGTTTACATCCGGCATCCTTAATGTTGGACAACCAGTGTAGAAATATCATGTGTTCCTATGAGATCTTTTGATGAATCTCAGGGCTCTAGACTCGATAAGTGCACATTTGATTTCCTATGCGGAGATTAGGGAGAGGTCTCCTGTTTCAATATCAACCATCTCTAAGAGACAGGTTGATAGATTACACCGGTTCCCTGTGAGAATAAAACAAGCTCTTTTAAGAGAACTTGAGTGTCTTAGAAGGTTAAGTGCAGTGCGTCACTGGGTCCATGATGTCTTTGTCTTCAATACCGGCGTCACTTAGTAACAACCAGTAGCATATGAGTTGAACCCGGTCTCTGCCCTAAGGTTGAACATGAAACCATTCATTAGAAAATCTTCTCAAAGTGTTTATGATAATGAAACATATTTTGTTAACACTTTGAGAGTTTTGAATTCCTATGAAGGACTCCCCCTTCACATGTTGTGACAACTGGCAAATTAGGGAGCCATTTTGAAAACCCGCATTACGTTAAAAGTTCGTTTATAAATTTATGTTTGAAATTTTATTCGTAACGAACTTGTAAAACCTATATTGTGGTTGATTATATTTAAAATCTTTATGGAATCAAGATTTGGATTATCGATGTGACATGAATTTATTTTGAGATTTTCATTTGGCACTACGTTGACTCCGGCACTAGATAACGTAACAAAAATTTAATGTTTCGAATTTACGGTTCGATTATATAATTATTTTGAACGTCTCGTGGGATATTAAATAATTTGGAACGAGCTTGATTTAAGATCGTCGAAACACTTTGAAAAGTTTACGGGTTTGGCCTTGCGTTTTATAACTAGCAACTTTACCCCCACACTAATAATACTATTATTATTATCACTATTAATATTTAAAAAAAAAAAATAAACTACAAAATGGTCCTTGTGGTTGGGCCGGTTCACACACAACCAAACACACACCCTCAACACTTCATCTCATCTCTCTCTCCCCCTCTAATATCAAAACCCTAGCCGCCACCTTTGGCCAGCCGTCACCACCACACCGCCGCTCTCCACCATAAGCAACCACCACCACCTCAACCCTCTCATCACCCTCTTTCTTTTGGTGTACTACACGCGCGACCCAAACACCCCTAACGCCTCGTTTGATTCACCACCGCTACCTAAAACACCACCACCACCATTAATATTTTGATTTTTCAAGGAATATTGAGCTTGGAGTCGTCTTGAAGGTTGGAAACCATGAATTTCATTTTTGTGTGCCTCGATTTGGGTTTGAATATGTGCATAAGCGGATTTTCTTGGTTAGGTTTTGTAAAATATTGATGGGAAATGACATTTTGATGACAAAACTCCGTTTGGTATCCAGGTTTATGGGTTTTCATTGGTGTCGACTTGAAACCATGAGCCATGGCCCTCGTCTAGGCGTGGTTCGAGCCTTGTGGCTCATTTTGTTGATGGGTTTTGACCTAGTAATGTGGTGTCGAGAGTTTTGGTACTTTGGAGTTGTTTGTGGATTGATATTGGGTCGACTTTGGTGCTTGTTGTTGTTGTTTGATGTTGCCATGACCCAAGGGGTCCGTTTGGCAGGTTTATTAGTGCTCCGGTGAGCTTAATCCGAGACCAAAAGGTCTTGGGTTTGAGTCTTTGTGACTCGTGGTCTAGCCGAGACCCAAGTGGGTCTCTCGGTTCGGGTTTGGCTTGGTAAACCAACCCGGATTGCGCGTAATTAAATGACTTTTGTTTCGGTTCATGTTATTGTTATTGTTGTTGTTGTGGTATGTTTTGGCATTGGCATTGTTGATGTTATTGTTGTTTGCTTGGGAGTCGAGAATTAATGGTATAATGGTTGTTTTGTGGAGTTGTGGACAAGAATGATATGGGGACCGAATGTGAGACGGTCAAATTAGATTGACGGAGATAGGTTAGTTGGGTGCCATAGTCGGACCCTATTGTTGTAGCACGTGATGTGGGAATTGTTGGACAGAGATGGATTACTTGGTTGTATTGGTTATTATTACTTGGACTTGGATAATGAGCCGAGAGTGATGACTTGGACATGTGACCATCTATATAACTCGATAATTATTTATAATCAAACATAAATAATAATACTCGTAATAATATTATTAATAATATAAACGTTTATATAAGTATATAGACGTGAAAATGTATATATAACTATATAAGTGCATATATTGAAAATAAAACGATCACGAGTAATATTATAATAACGCGATGATATATATTATACTATGTGAATAGTGTAATAAATGTCAGGAACGTTATGATAATTAAACAACTATAAATGACGATGAAATCTATAACGTTGGATAATTATATTAAATAAAATACCTTTTTAAAAATAAACGAGGAAACTATCGAGTTATACGGAGTCGTGGTCACTTGAGTCCAAGTGGGCTATATTGTTTATTTTGTGACTTTTGTGCTTGTCACGGATATGTGATGTTAATACATCCATTCTCTATAACTACATAACTTATTTGATCGACGGATTAAATATGACCTATTTAGTTATGTAAAATGAATATATTAGTGGGTATTGTATCCTACGACGCCCATAGGTTGTGGTATATGTACGGAATTTATAAGTTACTAAATATTACGTGAGGTTTATCAAATTGACGAATTTGGTAAGTTTGACGATGTATTTAGGGAACTGATTAAATTTAGAAATATACCATATAGCATTCTACGTGCTATGTGATTTAGGTATTGGGTATAAGCTTGGAAAAAAATATATTAAGTAAATAAAGTATGGGAGAATTCCAAGTCGACGGATTTGGTAAACTTCGATGTTTTATTTAAATAATATATTGGACTAATATTAGACCCGTAGGTTGTTATTATTATTTCTTTTGTTTGTGAATTCTTGATTTTGAGTTGTGTCGACCCTCCACCCGCATGGATACCAAACGCCAAACTCCAAACTAATACGAAAATAATACGAGAAATGGATTTTTGAAAAGTAAAAAGGAATACGTTCGGGATTGGGAATATTCGATTTTGAGTAAATGATTCTGAAACGAGTTTATATTGTTAGGAAGTGCCAAGTCCGTAGTTTCCGTTTTTTGAGTTGTGATACATCTTACTTCTACCAATTTCTTCTTGCTTATTTCTGGACTTGAGGTGAGTCATAGCCCACTTTTACTCTTGAACTTTGTTTTCAATACTTCGGGTGAGAAACGTGCAAATTATTTTACGTGGACTATTATCGCTTTTGTTTTTCAAAACTTGCTATGCTTATGGAACTAGGATGTTATGTCAACCTTAGTCACATAGTGAATTATCGCGTGTGGACTAAAAATGGTTAGACGAACGTTACAACAACCTTAGTCACATAGTGATCCATCGCGTGTGGACTAGATTTGGTTAGATAAGTTACATCAACCCTAGTCACATAGTGAACCATCGCGTGTGGACTAAATAATGGTTGGATTATGAGAATGGCTTATTTGAGGATTTTGTGGATGAACTATAGTGTGCACCTATAGGATTTTGCGTTGAGGATTGAGGCCTAGTCTAGCTAGCAAGCGTTTTGTGTATATGTCCACTTGATTTGATATTGAATATAAAACTATGATCTCACCAGCGAAAGCTGACTTTTAGCACGTTTTCTCAGGTAATTAAGTGATGAACTTGATTGCTTGGATTGGAGGTTTGGTTTGGCAATGCGGTTAAGCATCTATTTTTCTAAAAACTCTGATATGTAATGTTGGACCTACTTTTATTTCTTTTGGGCCTTACTTTGATAAATTTGGGATGAATGTAAACTTTAAAACCCCGTTTTGGTTATGTTTTTCTTACGTTTACTTTATCTCATTCTTTTATGTCTTGTGTTGGATACCAATCCCCGTAACACCCTGAAAGCTTGTTGAGTCTTCCGCTGTACCAAATTTTGGGGGTGTTACAAATTGGTATCAGAGCCAAGGTTATAGAGAACTAGGTAATAAACACCTAAACTATAACCGAATTTTATAGAAAATGATGAGGCGAAAAATGAAACACTTTTAGGGGGTCATTTAAGCCCGGAATTG
Source organism: Artemisia argyi (assembly GCA_030686995.1). Classification (NCBI taxonomy): domain Eukaryota; kingdom Viridiplantae; phylum Streptophyta; class Magnoliopsida; order Asterales; family Asteraceae; genus Artemisia; species Artemisia argyi. The sequence goes on from CM060686.1 coordinate 145,841,198, forward strand.
ACTTTATTTGATCAAATATTGCCCTAAATCGTTCCTTTTGTGATTTTAAGTACTTTGGGAGTGAAATCTGGAAAAGGAAGCAATTCGGACGTTTTTGGAGCATAAAAGTGAAGAAAACGCCAAAGTCTTAATTTTCCTAGCTGGGAATAGTAGGTGACGGCGTCAAGAAGGAATCCTTGATGGCGTCAAGAGCAAATTTCCATGACGATCCAGTACAGATTTGACGGCGTCACGAAGTAGGGCGTCAAGAGTAAAATTCATGACGGCCTGGAAATGCATAATACATGACGGCGTCAAAAGTAGATCAAGGCAGTCCGAGAAGAGTTTTGGCAGCGAGGTGACGGCGTCACAAGATTGGTCTTGACGCCGTCAGACCCTATTTCCTATATATAGTTTTCTAATTTTCACATTAAAATAGAGAGAGAAGTTTTGGAGAAACCCTAAGTACGAACTTGGTGCGAATTTTACAGGTTTTTCAAGGTTTCTAACCCCTTGATACCTTTCATGTGTAATTGAGATAAGTATTCTTTTAATTCAATCAATATGTCTATGTGTTGGTTGTCTATAGCTTGTTCTTGTCTTAATTCCATCATGCTAGGCTAGACCTATCTTGTGTTTGCTTGGATCTAATGAAACCTAGATGTTAATTATGTGTTGATTACTTGTTTATATTTGTTTTGGATGAATGAATTTTATGTTAGGCTTAAGAAAACTGGTAGATCTCCAAATGGTAACATGCTTGAACGTCTTAGGAAACATGAACTGATGTGCACTAGGTCTTTATTGGTTGTATTTAATGCATGAGCCACTGTTTATAATCCCTATGGTTGTGCTGGGCATAGCATAGGAGGAGATAAGAGCTCATAGAATTGGGGAGTTATGTGCGCCACCCCATGAATGATATTAAGGAATACAATCCGTCATCCATGCAACTATAACAACTAATTAACGTGTAAAAGATGTCTAGGGAGTAGTGAAATCTAAGTAAACACATTTTCTCTACTTATTGCTCACAACTTTAGTATAATTAGTTTATTTTCATTTTTAGTATTTTATTTTGATTGCATCTTTAGTATTGGGTTAGTTGACTAGCAACTAATTCCGCCCAAATCCTTCAAACCCGAGATTTTTACCTGCTTTCTAAAAAAATATAAAAATACAAAAATAATCATCCTTCACCTTTAGAACTAGTATTTAGGTTTTCTAATCCTAGCAACACTATTCCTAGCTGAACGATCAATCCCCCGGTACTTGTCACTATACTATACTACGTCGATCAGGTACACTACCTGGTGGGGGTTGTAAGCTTCTCAAGATCCCTTGAGAGGTAAAGCCTGGTGCGATTCCCACGTATCAAGTTTTTGCCGCCGCAGCCCGGGGAATAGTTATTGTCTAGGTTAGAATTTCTTTTTATTAGGTCTACTTGCTAGATTCCTTTCTAGTGAGATTTTATTTTTATTTTTTAGGTTTCTTTAGTCTATCTTGTTTCTTTGTGTCTTTGTTCGTTACCACCCGACATCATGGACAATGGGAACATCCTTGAACCCGTCATCCCACCACAACAAAACCTACCATTAGAACCCCTTAGGCCCCGAACCTTAGGAGAGTATTCCCGACCTAGCCACCAAGGCTACCGAAACACCATTGAGCTCACCGGAGCCAATGTGACCCCCTTGCGATCCGACACCATCCGGTTGGTGCAAAGCGGATTTGCATTCCATGGACTTCGTTACGAAGATCCAAACCAACATCTTAAGGACTTCCTCAAAATTGTAGATTCCATAGACTTAGGTGCTGAAACTAGAGAGACAACCCGATTACGCCTATTCCAATTCTCTCTACGGGATCAAGCTAGTCAATGGCTTGAGCGTTTACCCGCGGGATCCATCACCACATGGGATGATCTCACCACTCGTTTCCTTGCTCAATTTTTCCCACCGAGGAGAACTACTAAGCTTAGAAATGACATCTTGATGTTCCAACAACGTCAAAATGAATCTCTTTATGAAGCATGGACTCGTTTCAAGGAGTTACTCCAAAAAGTCCCTCATCATGGCATAGATCTTTGGCTCCAAGTCCAAATCTTTTATGACCATATTGACATCTCCACAAGGCGAGCCATTGACCAATCGGCCGGTGGTAAGCTACGTGATCTTAGTGCGGAACAATCATGGGAACTCATAGAAGATCTTCCTCTCTATGACAACGAAAGTTGGAATGATCCCCGTGACTTGAACAAAACGGTCAAGGCAATATCTTTGCCTTCGAACAATTCTAGCACTCCCGACCGTAGGATCATGGAACTTGAGGACCAAGTTAAGTTTCTCATGAAATCTTACGAAGCTCCTAAACCTTCAAGCCAAGTGAACAAAATCACTTCTTCATGCGAATTATGTAGTGGTCCTCACGACACTCGTGATTGTGTGGAACTCCCCGGAACAGCTTTTGCGGACTACGCATCCACGCGTACCGACGAAGCGGGAAATAAGTGGTACACTTTCAAGCCCGAGCCAAACACTTACGGTGATTCATACAACCCCTCTTGGAAAAATCACCCAAACCTTAGGTGGAAACAAAATCAACCCAATTCTTCCAATCCGCCTAATCGTTACCAACCAAACGGTCCACTTTCCAACCGTACTTTCAACAACAATCCTTCTAACAACTATGGTAGTACTAACAATCTTGAAGGATTGATGTCAAAGTTTATGGCATCTCAAGAAGCTCGCATAGTTAGGTTTGAAACCGAATTTAACCAACAACAAACGGAGATGACCAACAAGATTGACAACTTATTGAAAGCCCTCAACAACCAAGCGTTAGTCACACCTAGGAAGGATAATAGGGACACCAATAACGGAATTCAAATTAAGGACCCCTCATCATCCAAACATGTCCACTTTGTCAATGTTGTCACCATTAAGCCAATAGATAAGGAGATAGAAGAGAGTGACAAGGATAAATTTAGAGTAGAAACCGAGACTAAGGATGAGAGTAGGGAAGTTGAGGTTAATAGGGGAGAGGAATTAGAGGAGGTAGAACCTATAGAAAAGTACTTTGATAAGTTGCCCACCAAGGAAGAACGGGAATACCATAAGGATTTATTCGATAGTCCCGAGAGACCATATATCCTTGGTACCCCCCTTATCAAAATGGGAGACCCCTCTAACATTAACATACCATGCAATATCGGGCACATGCATATATGGAAAGCTTACATTGACCCTAGATCCCCCGTGAACATCATGACTAAGACTTATTACAATTGGGTGATGAAAAAGCAACTTAATTTTAGGATGATGCCCAATAAGAATCTGATAAGTAATTTTGCAGGAAGAGTGAAGGGATTGCATGTGATTATAGGGAATCTCACCTATGAGATCGATTTTATGATAGTTGAAGACACTCGTCCGGTGATAGATGCTTGCCTAAGCCAAATAATATTTGGAAAACCATTTGTTGAGGCCACTAGGATGAGTTATGATCCGACTTTAGGGATAGTTAGATTCAAGGAAGAAAATGATGAAGTTATCTATCAAATGCCCTACAAGATTGAGCAATACCGCCTTCTCTCTAATTTCGAAAAAGAACACAAGCAAGCGGCTTATTATAGGAATGAGGAGGATAGACGTAGAGGAGTAGAGTATGTAAAGAATAGGATGCTTGGTTTCTACAGAGAATGCTTGCAACTAGGTCCAGAATACAAAACTGGTTTAGAAGACGACCTAGAGAGTGGAACCAACAATGAGGTCACGTAGTAACCCATGACCTTGAGTCTAGCTACAAGACTCGTAAATAAAGAAAAGCGCTTCTTGGGAGGCAACCCATGTTTTGTGTGATTTTATTTTTGTTTGTTTGTTATTTGCTTCCGTATGCATGCTTTATTTTTATTGTTGGTAGATCATGTTTCTAAACTAAATAGTGGAAATACTTTACTTTGTTGTTTTGGCCTAGTCTTAACTCCACCTAAAAGTATTTTTGCAAAAGATAAGTGTAAGGGGAAACCCCAAATATGTTTTTAAGAAACAAACCGATCATGATTCTCCACAATATTAAATGAACATGTATATTCGTACTTGTTAGAGTCAAATGCTTGTATTGAGTCATAATGAAGTTTTGCAGGATTTTCCAGGAAGTAGGACCAAGTTTTTCCAGAAATTTTCTGGAAACTTAACATAAGAATTTCTGCAGGTCACTTCTGACGGCGTCAAGAGTTAACTCTTGACGACGTCACGTGTAAAAATCTGGAAATTTTACCAGTTTTGTTTTTCTAACAGAGTCTTATGGTTTTTGTGAATTATTAAGTTTTATAATCTCCAGGAAATCTGCAAACTTCATTCCACAAGCATTATATCTTATCTTGTTTTCTAGGATTTAGTAACTTATATAGGATGCCGCCGATTTTACACGAGGTTGTTTTGTCTATTTTCTCAGGTTTTACAGGTTATGTATGACAAGAATATGATTTATATTCTGGAAGGGAAGCTTTGATTGTTCATTTTCTTGGAGGAAGATTTAACCTGGTCATCTTATTATCCATACCGAGCGAATCAGGGGAGTATTTGATTTCATTCTTTTTATTTTTTTTTCACTTTTACATTCTTTACTTGAACATTGGGGACAATGTTCATCTTAAGTGTAAGGGGAGGGTAAAAAGATGATACCTTACATATGCACTTTCGCTTGAGTTTGTTTTGTTTAATGGTAGATGTGTAATAAAACTTTGAGAAATACATGTTAGTGTAATTTTAGCGCCAAATTTAAATTTTTTTACAACATTTAGGAGTGAAACTTTAGCCATAGCAAGCATCTCATGGATAGGAGATTGTATGACTAGCACATAACCGTATATTCAGAAAAATTGTCCACCCAAATATGTGAGGTTCGCATTTAGATTTGATAGGAAAATCATTTACTATTAGTGCTTATGAGTGTACCGGTAGCATTTAGATTCTAGAACTTGCGTTAGTGATGCATCCCGAGACCGCTAGTGAGACTACATTCGTGTAGTAGGATTTACTACATGATAAGAGGCATTAGGATCACCCTTGTGTTAAACCCGTATCATAATTACTTGACCATTTAAGTCATATTACTTGGCTAGTTAAGTCAACTAATTTTTCCCACACCCTTAGCGTTGTACTCATTTTTAGTACACGAAACCCCTAGTACACCCCTCCGAGCCTATCTTTTTGTTTCTAACTTTAAGCATTTTACTTAAAGGAAGAATTTGTTACACCCCACTTAAATGTACACCCAAATCGCCTTAGCCTTCCGTGTATGCGCTCAATTTTTAGTGCATTATTGTTATTTGTTAAACCCTAAGTTAACTATCTAATTGATTACATGGTTGCTAAGTCGAGTCATATCCTTGTACATATTGTTTTGGGACGATTGGGACTCATGGGTAAAGTACTTATTTATGGAGTAATGGGGAAGAACATCATTTATTACCCCCATATGTACGTTAATCTTAAAAGTGATCCAAGTGTTTTGATTTTCTTAATTCGAGTCATTAGATTAGTTTATTGTAAAGTATGTAAAAATTCAAGTGTAAGGGGAATGTTCAACCCCTATGATGTATTATTTTGGATGGTAGGGTAAGAGTGTATGCAAAAAAAAAGAAAAAAAAATAGAAAAAAAAAAAAAAAAATCGAAAAAATCAAGAAAAAGAAAAAAAAAATAGAAAAAGAAAAAGAGAAAAAACATACGGACTACCATCCCTTTTCATTCTATGTTCATTTTATGTTTTTGTTATTTTTCATTCATTAGCTTAAGTCGAGTCTAGTCTTGGCTTAGCAACGCCACATTGTACATGTAATTAACCAAGATTGTTAACTCGCCACCAGTAAAAACTTCATTTATCCAACAAAACCGTGTATTTCATATCCCTACACCTAACGTTACAACCCTTTAAAAGACCTCTTTGATAGTTTATCCTAGGTGCTTACGCCATGTGGTGGAGGTTTGATCCTTTCCCAAGCCTATGGTAATCTATTTTGCTATGACAGGTAGTGAGAGATATCTTTCGTTTCCATATTGTAATTTACACTTTATTACACCCGAGAGATGTGAGTATCTAAACACTATTTGTGAGGTGCTTGTGTATGACCTCCGTGCTTGTCTATTGGTCTTTAGTGGAACGATTATTTGTTGTAATTACTTTTATATTAGTGTTAAATGACCCCTAACTTGTATTTTGACTAGAATAAAAGCGCATTTGCTTGAGGACAAGCAAATCTCAAGTGTAAGGGTATATGATGAGGCGAAAAATGAACCACTTTTAGGGGGTCATTTAAGCCCGGAATTGACTTTATTTGATCAAATATTGCCCTAAATCGTTCCTTTTGTGATTTTAGGTACTTTGGGAGTGAAATCTGGAAAAGGAAACAATTCGGACATTTTTGGAGCATAAAAGTGAAGAAAACGCGAAATTCTTAATTTTCCTTGCTGGGAACAGTAGGTGACGGCGTCAAGAAGGAATCCTTGACGGCGTCAAGAGCAAATTTCCATGACGATCCAGTACAGATTTGACGGCGTCACGAAGTAGGGAGTCAAGAGTAAAATTCATGACGGCCTGGAAATGCATAATACATGACGGCATCAAAAGTAGATCAAGGCAGTCCGAGAAGAGTTTTGGCGGCGAGGTGACGGCGTCACAAGATTGGTCTTGACGCCGTCAGACCCTATTTCCTATATATAGTTTTATAATTTTCACATTAAAAAAGAGAGAAGTTTTGGAGAAACCCTAAGTACGAACTTGGTGCGAATTTTACAGGTTTTTCAAGGGTTCTAACCCCTTGATACCTTTCATGTGTAATTGAGATAAGTATTCTTTTAATTCAATCAATATGTCTATGTGTTGGTTGTCTATATCTTGTTCTTGTCTTAATTCCATCATGCTAGGCTAGACCTATCTTGTGTTTGCTTGGATCTAATGAAACCTAGATGTTAATTATGTGTTGATTACTTGTTTATAGTTTTTTTGGATGAATGAATTTTATGTTAGGCTTAAGAAAACTGGCAGATCTCCAAATGGTAACATGCTTGAACGTCTTAGGAAACATGAACCGATGTGCACTAGGTCTTTATTGGTTGTATTTAATGCATGAGCCACTGTTTATAATCCCTATGGTTGTGTTGGGCATGGCATAGGAGGAGATAAGAGCTCATAGAATTGGGGAGTTAAGTGCGCCACCCCATGAATGATATTAAGGAATACAATCCGTCATCCATGCAACTATAACAAGTAATTAATGTGTAAAAGATGTCTAGGGAGTAGTGAAATCTAAGTAAACACATTTTCTCTACTTATTGCTCACAACTTTAGTATAATTAGTTTATTTTCATTTTTAGTATTTTATTTTGATTGCATCTTTAGTATTGGGTTAGTTGACTAGCAACTAATTCCGCCCAAATCCTTCAAACCCGAGATTTATACTTGCTTTCTAAAAAAATATAAAAATACAAAAATAATCATCCTTCACCTTTAGAACTAGTATTTAGGTTTTCTAATCCTAGCGACACTATTCCTAGCTGAACGATCAATCCCCCGGTACTTGTCACTATACTATACTACAACGATCAGGTACACTGCCTGGTGGGGGTTGTAAGCTTCTTGAGAGGTAAAGCCTGGTGCGATTCCCACGTATCAGAAAACGATCCTCGACCAATGCCCGCCAGCCCGCCAAGCCGAAGCATCTTCGATTATATTGAGGTATTATGAGATTTTGAGATGACTTGAGAATATTGGATATATTGATTATGTGATATGATGGCGTTTTGAGGAATTATATGGCGTAATTGTTTTATAAATGTTTTAGTAATGCGGTATTTGAAATCTTTCTTGAAATTATATGATTGAGATTTTATGATGATTTTGGATTCGGTATTTTGAGTTCGCGGTTTAGCTGTTTTGAAACACTTACACCTACCCTACCCCGTTGTCACAAACCATGACCTCCTATTAGTACGATGTTACTGAGGATGTTCTTGCTGACACGCGTCGCCCAGCATAGATCACTATGGCCCCTGATGACCCATACAAGATGGTCATGCGTTCAGCCCCTACTTCGTCTTCCCATTGTCGCCCTAAGTCACCGATTTTATCGCCTCGTGGTTTACCTGCTCAGAGATGACGATTGGCAGAGTACGAGGGTAAGCATGAGAATGATGACCCTCAGGATAAGAAAGAGAATGATGACCCTCAGGACAAGGATGAGGATGATGATCCTCAAGAGGAGGAGATGCCTGATGATGATGGTTCGCCAGCACATTCAGCTCATGCTGCGGAGCCCGATTCTTCGATACATCCGTTAAAGCCGGTTTCACCTGATCACCCGTTTTTGTTTGATTCACCACCTAGTAGTCCCGTAGCGTCGGACGCGCCATCTGAGATATCTGTTGTGCCTGCAGATTTGGGTGAGACTGGTAGGATTTGGACTCGGATTACTGCACTGGGCGAGAAGATCTCGCAGATGGCTGATCGACTTGAGATGGTTATTGCTGAGTTAAGATGGCTGATCGACTTGAGATGGTTATTGCTGAGTTTATTGCTGAGTTAAGAGTTGATTTGACTACTATCGTGGGCAGGACGACAGCGATTAGGAGAGGTATGATGGAGATACATGAGCAGATAGAGAGTCTGCAAAGAGGTTTCCTCACGGCTCGCGAGGCAGATCGCAAGCTGTGGCAGAGGAACACGGAGTTGGAGAAAGAGGTAGCAGACCTCAAGAGAGATAGAGATACTGTTGGGAATAGACTTTATTATTTCAAGTGTCGGTCATTGTATTTTATTATAGGTTGCATTATTTAGTTAATACGTTAGTTATTTCATATGTTTTATTAAGTTTTATGCTTAGTTTATAGGTTTGGATAAAGTCTAAGGGCTAAGTATGTAATATTGTCTAAGTGTGGTGAAGCCCTAATCCTTACCTATAAATAGTAATGTATAACCTCATTTGAGGTTGTTGGTTCTCTTAATATTATTATTAGTCTTTCATATCTTATTTAGGGTTCCTTCCACTCTCTCTAGATTTCTTAGTGATTATGTTGTAAAATGGTGACCTAACAAGTGGTATCAGAGACAAGGGATAATATAGGTTGATTTAGGTTTGATTTTGTCGTAAAAACTTGGTTTTGTTGTGTAGTTGTGGAATACTGGTACTGTTTATCGTCTGACTTTCGAGTTTGGAGTATATTCTTAGCGAGTTAGGATTGGTTTCAGTTCTATCGAGTTTGAAACTTCTTCTTTCGAGTTAGGTTTTAGTTCTTAGTGAGTTAAGTGTAAGTTTGTCGAGTTAAGTTACTATTGGCGAGTTAGCCTTTACCTAATCGTTTATCGAGTTAGGTTCGTTGTAGCTTATACTAAGGGGAAACTCTGCCCAACTCAATACACTTTACCGAGTTAGACAATCTAAGTTCAACTACATAAGTTATCGAGTTAGAATTAAAACAACATAAGTTACCGAGTTAGACTTAAACCAGTACATACCGAGTTTGAGTTATATCAGGACTTATCGAGTTTGAAACTTAAAAGAACATACCGAGTTTGACAACTTATTTGAACATACCGAGTTTGAAACAACATCTGAACATACCGAGTTTGAAATCAAGTTTTTCAAATCTAATTACAACCTTTATTTATCTTTACGATCTAAGTTTACCGTAATCACGAAAGATGTCTTAACCACCCAATTACTTTTATCCTCATTCTTCGCAACATCATCCGCAGTATCAACAATCGTATCAACAACCGTTTCAACAACCGCAACAATCATATCAACAACCTTCACAATCACACTTTCATCAACAACCGTTTAATCCACAACCACAATATCTCATGATGCAACAACATCAAATCATTCCTCAACAACAACCATATCAAATGTCTCAACAAAACACTCAGTTCTCCTCCAAACAACCTCACTGGTTTGACAGAATGTGTGAAGTTATTACAACTCAACAATCCCGACATGAGGCAGGATCACTTGAAACACCTCCAATGCTAACACCTGGGAACTATGTTCAATGGTCAAGTCGATTCTTACGATTTTTTGAACTAAAGAAACCTCATGGGAAATTCTTGAAGCAAGTGATACTTGAAGGACCATTTGAGTGGCCAACAAGATTTGAAATTGGTGATCCTCCACGTCCTCCTGGTGATATACCTCTTCCAGAATCTCAACTCACAGAAGAACAAAAATTACATCGTGAAGCTGATGAGTATGCAATGGCTTATATACTTCAAGGTATACCAAATCCAATTTATCGAAGTGTCGATGCTCAGAAAACAGCCAAAGCTATGTGGGAACATGTTCATCTCCTTATGGAAGGCACTCAATTGAACAAAGATGATATGGAATCCAAACTCTACATGGAATACACTGACATCACAATTGAACCAGGAGAGTCACTTGAATCCTACTATCATCGTTTCACAAATGTGGTCAATGATCTGGAACGTCACAAAATCACAGTACCAAGGATTGCAGTAAACTCCAAATTCGTTGGTAGTCTTGGCCCGGATTGGCATAAATATGTGACATTTGTTCGTCAAACAAAAAATCTTCATGATGCTCCATATGGTTTGTTGTATGATTTTCTGAAACACCATGAACCTGAAGTGGAAAAAGATAGAGCTCTACGAGGAGGATACACACCAACACCAACACCAAATTCTTTGGCACTCGTAGCTCAATCTCCCTATGCTCCACCACCAATGTCAAATCATGCATATGTTCAAGAGCAGAACTACTTCAGTTATCCACAATCTTCTACCTCGAACCAAATGGTCCCTTATGATTCATCTCCACAGAATGCTTCTACTCAACTTGTTCCATTAAACAACAATGATGCATTGTATTACTCAAACTCCAATGACGATGACGATGATGACTTTAATACGTTGAATCAGGGACTTGCTCTTATTGCTCGTGCTTTTAGCAAATTCTGCAACAAAACAAACAACCGTCAACATTCATCTTCTAACACAAGGAATCAAGCTGTTGTCAATGATGGAAGGGTAGAAATTCAGAATCGTAACTATGGTCGATCTGGTTCAGGAAGTTCTTCAGGAAATTATGGGAATGGTCAGAGGTTTAGTAACAATGGAGGGTTCAGGAACAACTCAGGCTCTTCTCAGCAAAGGTCTGAACCAGTTGCAACTAGGAACTCCAACTCAGGGAATGCAGTATGGTGCTACAATTGTAATGAACAAGGTCATATTGCAACAGCATGTCCTAAACCGAGAACTCAGGGTAGTAAGTTTCACAAGCAGGCATTACTCATGGCTCTTCAAGATGAAAAAGATGGACATTTCCCTGAACAGGACAACAACTTCATGGCAAATGTGAACAATGACGATGACATGGAAGATCTGGAAGCCAATGCAGCTGTGATGCTTATGGCCAACATGCAGGAACTTAAGCTTAACGATTCAGGTCCAGTGTATAACACTGAAGGCTTGTCTCAGGTACATGACCTCAATGCATGCTTTATACATGATATAGCCTCACCTTCTGCTTCTGAATCAGATATGGCGCAAGTTGTTCCATCTGACTCATCTTCATCTTCTCAAACAGATGAACAAATAAGCACAATTGTCATATTTGATGATGACACAGTTGTTTCATTTGATGATCCTATTGAGAATGATAAACATGATCATTTAGAACAACATGAACCATCATTTGATCCAGACCCTGACCTCATATTGTTATCCAAACAACTGAGTGCACAACTGAATGCTCAACAATTGCACATCATAAAATGCAACGAGAAAAACAAAGTTTTAACAGAAACTAATGCGTCACTTGCAAGAGATATTGAGTGTTATAAAATTCAGCTTTCAAATCAGGAAGACAAGATTAAACATGCAAAAAGTTTTGAAAAAGCTTTTCAAGATTCTTACAACAAAGAACAAGATCTTCAACACAAAATGCAAGATTTAATTGAGTCAAACGGGAAGTTGATTTCTAAACTAGAAAGTGAGAAGTGTGAATTGAAAATGCAAGTTGAACGTCTTCAAACAGTACTTTCAAAAACAGAAACAGAATTGTCAAGTTGTAAAAAGGATTTTTGTGAACATAAAATATGAAAATGGAAGTATATAGATGACTTACTCAGTGAGATTGTCGATCTTGAAAAACAACTCAAAGAATTTCGTAATATTGTTTACAAACACGGGAACTCTGTCACAACAATTCAGAAATTTACTTTAAAACCGAGACCCGATAAAGGATTTGCACTTGGTGATTACAATTCAATGTTTCTTCACACGGCATTCAAAGAAATTCCTAAAATTTACAGTATGGACCATTTGCTTGATAATACGATTGTGCGTGCTGTTGTTTTTGATACTGAGGAAGAAGAAGAACTTGAAGACGAGAGTCGATCTAAAATGAGTTATGTTCAATATTGGACACCATATGATTATTCAAAAGCTCCTCACATTTCTAAATCTTTTGTTACTCAAAAGGACTTACCTGAGAAATCATGGTTTGTCAAAGAGTCATATGTTTCATCCTCTAATGCGGCCCCTGTCCAAACTGTAGCACAAATAAATGGTCCTATACCATCATCCGGTGAACTTACACCTTTACCGAAAAGTTGTCGTGTCTTAAATTATTTCAAAACTTTTATGGAAGACATCGAAATTTTGGAGGAAACAATTGAACGTAATTCTGAAATAAAAATTGAAACTTTTCAATCCGCTTACGAGCGAGAAAAGAGAGATATTTTTCAAAAACAAATGTTGCCAATTGTCAAACACCTCCGTCTCTGTGCTACACGTTGGGATCAGGAACTTCAAAACGAGGTCAAAAATATGATAAATGTTTTCAACTCTACGGAAAATGAGATTTTGGTTCAAAAGCAAAGAAATAGAGTTTTAAAAAATGATGCAGATCGACTCTTGGAACAAGTTCTCAATGCTGATATTTTGTCTGTTATCATGAATGATCTCTATAAATCTGGTACTTCTATGCTTGTGGATGATCTTTGTGTTGATAATAACTTGTTGAACGTGGAATTAGAGACACTTAAACATGAGAATGACAAGCTGAGAATAAAGAATGATGATGTGACAAAAAAAAATTTCAAAAGAAATTTGTCAACTCAAACAAAGGCTTGAATGGTGTCAAGCTCAAAGTCTTGAAACGGAATTGAAACTTCAAAGTCAAAATATTTCAAACTCTTGTCAGCTTTGCAAAAACAATGAGTCTTTCAAAAGTTTGTGTCTCAAATACGAGAAAGAAATTGCGGATTTAAAAATTGAAAATGTCGCTTATCAACAAAACCACGAAGACATCAAATATTGCAATGGTGTACTTGAGTCAAATATTCAGGATAAGAATCACATCATCATCGATTTGAAAGAGAAAATTAAGATACTTGAAAAAGGAAAGTTTGTTGACACCACGGTGATAGCACCAGGATTGTATCAATTAGACAAAACTGCTAAAGGAAATGTTGTTCAAAACACTAATGTTGATAACTCCACTTCTACAGGACTAGTCTCCACTAATAGCGTTAGCAGACCCAAGCGAAAAAGTAAAAAGAAGAATAGGCTCTAGCAACGTAAAAGAGGATCACTAGAAGCTCAAGAAGTAGAAGATCAACTTAGGAATTTGAATAAAACTCATGTTGCATCAGATTTAGATTCTAATCTGGCAAATTCTAATCAAAATCTAAATGTAACGAATGATGAACCTTTGAATGTTTTGAATATTAATGCATCTTGTGTGTTTTGTCATAAAAGCGTATCATCTGGTGATCATACAAAATGTATAGCTAATTCTCTTATTAATCGTCATAAGAAACGTAGGACACGCATTCCTTCTAGGCCCACTACTGCCTCTAAGTCTATCTTAGGAAAGCCGCCTTCTACGGTTTCTAATGAAGTTGAAGTTACCCCCATAAGTGCAGAGAACAAATCTAGGAATAAGCCAACTACTAGTGAATTCACCAGTAAGAAAGCAAAAACTAGTTGGAATTAGCAACGTTGGTTACAACATAAACCAGAATTCAAATGGATTCCTAAATTGTTGAATACATGTGCTTCTAACCAACAGGAACCCGCACTCTCTTTGGGTTCCACCCTTACTTCTGTTCCATCCGTGTCTTCTTCTTGTGATGCAGGTGGTACAGATTGTTCTCTGGATTGTTGATAGCGGATGCACCCGACATATGACAGGCAATCTCAAACTGTTACACAACTTTGTCTCAAAGTTCATTGGTACTGTCAGATTCGGGAATGATCATTACGCTTTAATCATGGGATATGGTGACTATGTCAGTGGGAACATTGAAATCAGTCGTGTGTATTATGTGGAAGGCCTTGGACACAACCTCTTCTCTGTTGGTCAATTTTGTGATGGGGATCTAGAAGTTGCATTTCGTGAGAAAACTTGTTTCGTTCGTGACTTACAAGGAAACGATCTAATGACTGGCTCACGTGGTTCTAACCTTTATACAATATCAATGTCAGATATGATTGCTACATCTCCGATATGTCTTCTCTCCAAAGCGGAATCGACTAAATCTTGGTTATGGCACAAACGTCTTTCGCACTTGAATTTCAAAACTACGACTGACCTTGCTCGGCACAAACTTGTTGATGGATTTCCAAGATTCAGTTTTACCAAAGATCACTTATGTTCAGCCTGTGAACAAGGAAAAATCACTCGCGCTCATTTTCCCTCTAAACCTGAGCACAGTATGAATCATGTTCTTCAATTGCTTCATATGGATTTGTGTGGACCGATGCATGTTCAAAGTATCAACGGTAAACGCTATATTCTTGTTATTGTGGATGATTACTCCAGATGGACTTGGGTTTATTTTTTACGAAGTAAAGATCAAGCTCCTTCAATGATCATCACCTTTCTCACTAAAATTCAAGTTCAGTTATGCAACACGGTACGAATAGTCAGAACTGACAATGGAACTGAATTTAAGAATCAGACACTTCGGTCATATTTTGAGAAAGTGGGAATTGAACATCAAACATCTATTCCTAGAAGTCCAGAACAGAATGGAGTTGTAGAAACATGCAACAGGACGTTAGTGGAAGCTGCTAGAACTATGTTGATTAATGCTCAATTACCAGATTACTTATGGGCGGAAGCTGTTTCAACCACATGTTATACCCAAAACCGTTGCATGATCACTAAACGCCATCGCAAGACACCTTATCAAATTGTTCGCAAAATAAAACCGAACATCGATTACTTTCATGTATTTGGAGCACTTTGTTATCCAAAAAATGATCGTGATGATTTAGGTAAACTCAAAGCAAAGGCTGACATCGGAGTGTTCGTTGGATATTGTGAAAATTCTAAAGGTTTTCGGATATGGAATCATCGAACAAGGGAAATTCAAGAAACCATTCACGCTAATTTTGATGAACTCACACAGATGGCTTTTGAGCAACACAGCTTAGGACCCGAATTCAACCGTCTTAACTCTCCGGAATCTTCGGCTGAACCATTGCCACTCAACCGCAAAGAATTGGAAACCTTGTTTGCTCCACTGTTTGATGACACAATTGAATACCGTCCTACTGAGGTCTCACCTTATTCCGCTGCTCAACCTGATAACATTCCAGTACCAGACTCACCTCAACAAACTACAACTGTTGAGAAAGACGGTCCTCCAATTACATCACCATCTACAGCAGAACAAACTGTTTCTAACTCCCGACATTCAGCTGAAGATCCTACACCACAATCAGTTCCATAACCCGCAGAGCATGATCCTGATGCGTTCTTCAACCCGTTTGCACCGGCTCCTACATTTCCTGATGTAGCTGAGTCATCTACACGCAATTTGGATCCTGCTAACATGCGAGATACTTATCAACGACACCCTTCAACACACAAATGGACTCGAGACCATCCACTAGTTCATATTATTGGTCATCCAGATGCACCTGTAATGACAAGACAACGACTTCACACTGATGGAGAAACTTGTATCTATGCACTCACAGTTTGTCAAGAAGAACCAAAGAACATTAAAGAAGCAATGACTTATGACAACTGGATTGAATCTATGCAAGAGGAATTTCAGCAGTTCATCCGATTAGAAGTCTGGGAATTAGTTGAAAGACCTAACGGAGTCTTTGTCATTGGGTTAAAATGGATTTGGAAAAATAAGCTAGATGCAGAAGGCACTGTCATACGTAACAAATCACGCCTGGTAGCAAAAGGATACTCCGAACTAGAAGGACTTGATTTTGCTGAATCCTTTGCTCCAGTGGCTAGGCATGAAGCTGTTCGGATTTTTTTTTGCCTATACTGCACACAGGAACATGGTTGTTTACCAAATGGATGTGAAAACATCATTTCTTAATGGAGACCTCCGTGAAGAAGTGTATGTAAGCCAACCAGACGGCTTCGTTGATCCTGAGCGTCCGAATCACGTTTACCGACTCAAAAAGGCACTCTACGGACTCAAACAAGCCCCACGGGCGTGGTATGACAAACTTTCTACTTTCTTGCTGACCAATAAATTTTCTAAAGGTTCGGTGGATCCAACACTTTTTACAAAAACCTACGGGGAGGACTTACTCATTGTTCAAATATATGTCGATGACATTATTTTTGCTTCAACAAAAAAAAGTTACTCTAATGATTTTGCAAAACTAATGAAAGATAATTTTGAAATGTCCATGATGGGTGAACTTTCGTTCTTTCTAGGACTACAAGTTCATCAATCACCCCGTGGAATTTTTATAAATCAGTCCAAATATGCTCTTGAAATTTTAAAGAAACATGGAATGATGAGTTGTGATACTTATAATACACCGATGGGCTATACCACAAAACTAGATGCTGACTTACATGGAACACCCGTTGACCCTACCAAATACCATAGTATGATTGGGTCACTCATGTATCTCACAGCTAGTAGACCTGATATAGTATTTGCTGTCTATATGTACTCTCGCTATCAGTCCAAACCAACTGAAAAACACCTCAGTGAGGTCAAAAGAATCCTTCGATACATAAAGGGAACCATTAACTTGGGAATCTGGTATCCGAAGGATTCTGGTTTTGAACTAATTGCTTTTTCAGATGCTGATCATGCAGGATGTTTAGACACACGCAAAAGTACATCTGGTGGATTACAGTTTCTCGGAGATAAACTTGTGTCATGGCAATCAAAGAAGCAGGACTGCACATCACTGTCGTCAACAGAATCTGAATATGTAGCTATGTCTGCTTGTTGTGCTCAAGTCATCTGGATGAGATCACAACTTAAGGATTATGGCTACCTATTCAACAAGATTCCAATCTACTGTGATTCCAAAAGTGCAATTGCTATCTCCTGCAACACAGTACATCATTGCAAATCCAAACACATCGATCTTCGATATCACTTCATCAAAGAGCATGTTGAAAAGGGTACCGTTGAACTTTATTTTGTTGGGACTGAGTACCAACTAGCGGACTTACTTACCAAATCTTTAGCACCATCAAGGTTTGCGAGTCTAGTTCACCAAATTGGTATGCGATGTTTGACTCCAGATGATCTGGAAAAGTTTTTAAAACACAATTGATCGTCAAACATCAACAAAAATCTTTGTATATATTCATATCTTAAAAAAAAAAAAAAAAAAAAAAAAAAAAAAAAAGAAAAGAAAAGAAAAAAAAGAAGAAAAAAAAATCTTCCTTGTTCAAGATATGTCGTTCACAACGCTTTTCTGACAAATCATTATAAAATGCATATCTTGAGGGGGAGACAGAAATCTTTTTTAAACTTCTTTATTTTAAAATTCTTTCTCATCACTACAAAATCTCATTCTCGACACCTCTTGAACCATTGCTTGTTAAAATTTTCCGAATTACTTCTTATGGTTGGTTCAAGAGGGTGCCACATCCATAATTCTCGTAACATTTTTTCAGTCTCATAAGTCGTAAAGCTCTTTTAACTTGAGGGACTATAATGTGAGTTGCTGGTTTATTATTTGATTCGTAAAACAAGTTGAGCGACCAAATGTGTCAAAATTTCAAAGTCTTTAGTATAACAAGTTGTTTATCAAAATCTGCTTCTCATATCTTTCCACTCATTCAAAAAAAAAAAAAAAAAAAAAAAAACAAACGTGCCCCATAAAATTTTTCTCAAAAATCAAGACCTTCAAGACCCAAGTTTTTCAGTGATTGTGAGTTTTAATGCATATCATTCTCTTACTCATTACACTTGCTTGAATGGTTAGACTTGGTTCTAATCGAATTTTTTATGGTTCATCATCACTACAATTAGGTGTTTTTGTGATGAACTGTTTTAGGCTAATTAATCGTTATGGCCAATTGCGGCATGTCCTTAAGGGCCTATTACCACCATTACATTGATTATTGTTGCTACTATTGTGCGATTATTAGGTGTTTTTAGGTTTCATAAGCTCGAATGTTGAAATATCAATGGGTCTTGTGCTTATGTGATTGATTGGTTTGATTAGGAAGTTGATTTTGGTTGTTGTTCATGTGCTTATCGAGTTTCAATTGATTGAGTTAGCCAAGATTTAGTGGTATTGTGTTTTAATTTTTAGGATATCGAGTTTGATCAATTTCTGAGGTATATCGAGTTAGAACTATTATAACTATCGAGTTTGCCTTAAGTTACATGCTTATCGAGTTTGAATCTCTTGACTGTTATCGAGTTTGGTTAAGTTACATGTTTATCGAGTTTGAGAATATTTTTTAAACTTATAGAGTTTGGAATCTTGAGCTTATCGAGTTTGAAAATCTATATGCTTATCGAGTTTATAAAATTTGTGGATTATCGAGTTTGAACTATTTTTGTGGCTTATCGAGTTTGGCAAATTTACAAGCTTATCGAGTTTGTAATTTTTCATATCGAGTTTGGAATCTTGATATTTATCGAGTTTGAAACATCTTGTAGTTATCGAGTTTGAAATTTTTTTTAACTTATCGAGTTTGAAAATTTTTTAGGCTTATCGAGTTTGAAAATGTTTGAGGCTTATCGAGTTTAATGATAGGATTGCATATCGAGTTTGAAAATCTTTGAGGCTTATCGAGTTTGAAATTGTTTTTTTTGTTATCGAGTTTGACAAGATTTTCGAGTTAAGTCTAAACATTTTTTTCAAGTTAAGTCTAAACTGTTTTCGAGTTAACTTATCAAGTTTCTTACTTATTTTACTCCGAGTCAGGAGTTTCTAAATGGAACCATCACGTATGGGTTCTAGTTTTTCCTTTTTTTATGAAAAGAAATGCTGCCGAAATTTTTCAAAATTTGTCAAGTAATGAGTTTTCTAAATGGAAAGATGATCGCGTTACATGTTTTATCTAAGAGTTGTGTTGATTCTTATGAGGGTTGTATGTGACTCTTGGTTTGATTTATCAAGTGTTGTATATGTAATGTTGATTTTATCTTGGGTGTTTGTTTTTTCCGGATATTAATCTTTTGTCTAATACTAACGAGCTAATCACCACATGGCTTTTGTTGGTTTATGAATCATTTCAGGTCTCAATATGGAAAAGAAATCAACACCTAGACACGAATTGATTCAAGGAGATGAAAGAGTAATCGCTAAGACAAACCATAGGATAGATCTCGATTCAATCACATGTCATGATACTTGTGCTATCATCCTGGAAATACTTAAAAAACACTTCATTTACAACCTCCTCACCATCACCACTGAAGTACCTGAAGTCTACTTAACACAGTTTTGGGAGACTATTGAAATTAGCAAAGATGAAAAGTCATTGGGGGTTCATCTTGATCACAAACTTGTTGTGTTTGATGTACAAACTCTCCGCACTGTTCTCGGTTTGCCTAGTGTCAAGAAATTCTCTCATATGCCGTCATTATCAGATGTTATCAGACTTCTTCGAGAACTGCAGTATGATGAATCAATAATCGAACTCAAAAATATATCCCACGTTGACAGGAAATACATTCCACAACCCTGGCTCACACTTTACTCAATTCTCACCAACAGTTTAACGGGCAAAGAAACTGGGCATGAACATCCTACTCTAGAATTGATGCAGATTTTCTGGGGGGTTGTCAAACAAGCTCAAATTGACTATGCTCAACTTATTTGGGTGGACATGGTTAATCACGCAAGACAGTTTCTCAAATCGTCTACCTCAAAAATTCCATTCTACAGATTCACAAAGTGTCTCATTTCTCATTTCATGAAGATATACCCAGATATTGATCGTAGATTGGAAGATAAGAAACACCCCCCCCCCCCCTCAGTGGATCATACATATTCTAAAACCAGGATTCAGAAGACAAACACTCAAAAACAAGGAATGAGAATTCCTGATGCTGTTCGTGACACTGAGGCATATATTTTATATGATGAAGCTCAGAAAATTGACAAAGTTGGTTTGACTGAGACAAAGAAAAGGAAAACTTCTAAAAGGAAAACTTCAAAAGTTGCTTCTACAATCACAACCATTCCCAAATCCAGAACCAAAAAGGTCACAAAAGAGCCTAAAAAGAAAGTGACAACTATTTGTGATGAACCAACAGATGATGAAGGAGATGCTCAGCAGGGAACGGAAACTGGAAAGCCCACTAAGACTATGAGTAAGAAGGAAGATAAGGGAAAAGCTTTAGAAACTCAAGAAGAATCAGTCACCTCACCAATGTCTGAATCCGAAGAAGATGAACAACTGCAACTAACCTTAAGAAAAAGCAAAGAATCTGAAGAGGATAGAATCGCAAAAGTTACAAAGAAAGGTGAAGGTTCAGGTACTCAGGAGCTGGTAAGCCCAACTCAAGAACCAGAAAGAGATGATCAAACATCAGAAGAAACACATTCACAAACCGTATCATCCTCTGAACCAGGTGATGATAACTCTGAAGATGAAGCTGAGTCATCAAGTTCTGATCCAAATGAATCTCTCGATAATCCGGCTGAAACTGAAGTTGAAGTTGAAGCTTCAAAAGACAAAGATGATGAGGCATCCAAGATTGAAGAGAGTAGTGATGAGGAAGATAAATCGGAAAGTGAAGAAGTTAATGATGAAGAAGATGTGAATGATGAAGATGATGAGGAATCGGATGGTGAGAAAAAGGATGAGCTACTTGAAACTAGTCAAGATACCCCTATTGACATTGTAGGAATTGATGTAGGACAACCAACAGTTCAACCACAACAACAACCTTTATCACAACCTCAAAGTCATCCTCTGAAAAAACCTTATACAACTGTTGTTCACTCAAGCTTGTTGAAATCATTACATGATCAATACAACGCGCTCCAGTTACAAGTTAATGAACAAAAGCGTGATGTTGAAGCGTTCAAAACTTATAAAGTTGATGAAGCAGTTGAGGATCAGGTGAAACAGAGATTACCTAGGGAAGTTCAGAAGTATGTTCAGAAGGAACTTCCTTCTGCTGTGAGACACTATGTCAACAGGAATCTTGCAGAGATCGTTTCTCACAGGTTTCAAACTACGCCAATCACTGTTCAGACTCTACCTTCTAAACCTTCCATAAGTGATCTCAAAGGCATATTATTGGAAGCAATTGTGAATGATCCAGATGAAAATGATCTACGCAAGGCACTTATCAAGTCTATCAAGAAAGCTGAAAAGAAAAGCGAATCCTGCAAAAAGACTATTGCTACTAAGCGTCGACATGATGATTCCGGCCCTGATGATCAGCCACAACCAGATAAGAGGAAGAAAGTGTCCGGTTCCACCTCCAGATCTCCAACCAAAACCGCAACCGTTAACGTTTCTGCTGATCCAAACCCTCCACAATCAACCGCGGATCCTCACCCCTCACAATCAACCGAAGATGCTGATGTCGATATGGATGACATCCCTCCACTTATCACCGAAACCATTACGGAACCGCCCAAGGATGCTCAGTTAATTCCAGCTCCTGAATGGATTAACCCTGATGCTCCTTCTTTTAACTGGTTTGATGAAATGGTTGATGCTCACCCAGATGACACAAAAGCTGAAGAAATGACTGAAGGATCTATTATAAGCTTCACAAAAAGAATTAAAAGGGTAATGCAGACTCAAAGACTTCAGCTGTCGGACTTGGTTAAGATTCACAAAGCAGGGTTTACAGAGTTCAAAACATGCACAACTTCTGAACTTGAGTTCGAATATAACGTGGATGAGGTTGCAAGAGCTCTGTCTGAAAACATTACTTGGGAAAAGAGACCATCTTGGGACAAACTCTATCATGGCACGGAACCCCTCGTTGATGAATTCAAATATCAAGATTTTTCTCAACCGTTACCCTTTGTTGGTCCTCCAAGTGATCCTAAGCTTCCTAAGCAATACTTCTTCAACAAAGACCTTCTCTATCTTATCCATGGGAGCACGAATCCGAATCACCGTTATGCAAAATCTCTCACCAAATTCAGAGCCACCTCATATCCTCTGGAAACACTGGAAGATCAAATGAGAGGCTTGCACTCCACATCCATCTCCAAGTATAATCATGAAGCTGCCTTGTGTACGCTTCCCTGGCCATAGATGCGCAAATGGTTCTACAAATACAAGCTGACATTCCGATCCAATCACAGAGTCTTCTCTAATCATCGCATTCTTGCCATCACAGCAGTCCCAAGTACTGAGAAAAGATATGGATATAACTTTCTTGATAAAATTGAGGTCCGCCGAAGTGATGATCAACTTTATACATTCAGTGAAGCTGACTATCATCGCTTGAACCTCAATGACATTGCTGACATATACCTACTCAAGGTTCAAGGCAAACTTCAAAACTTGTCCGGTAGCCTTCAGTATGACGTCATCACCTCTATTTTGCTCTTCATGCGCCAAACCATTATCAAAGCAAGAGTCGAAGATGCACAACTCGGGGTCGAAAGTTATCAAAAGTCACTCAACTTTACTGCTCCACAATTATATCCTCCTAACATCCTGCATTTAAGACCTTTCATCTTTAACAAAAAACCTTTTGGAGTGGTTTACCCGCACAATGATGGTTACCGTTTCATGAAATACGAAGAGGTTCATAAATTCGGGGATCAGACTCTCAGATTTGTCAGAATTAAGCTGAATGAAAAGCTCAAGGAACATGATAGTGGGATTAAAGTGGGATGGAATAAAAGAGATGTGAAAGAAGCACTTAAGTTCTTGGCTAGGATTGATCAAAAGCTTAGGTTCAGGGAGCAGATACGCATTTTGGAGAGCTTAATTGGAGGAAGGGAACCAATTCCGAACATACTCACTTACCGCCATCCAGATACTCCTCAAATATGATCAGTTTGGTATAACATTAACTTTGTTTCATCATAATTTTTTCTTTATCTATAACTTTGGTTTGTGCACACATAACAGTGTACAACCCGTGCTTGTAATTAAAGGACCCTGAGGTACGCTTCAGTGCCTCAATCCTTAGATAAGGAGCGAAGGCTTCTTACTTTTGAGTAGAATGAATCAAACATTTTCTGATTTTCATAATTCTGCTCAAAAGGCAAGTATTTCACCTCAATGAGTATTCACTTGTTGAGGGGGAGCACTTGAAACATTCATCGTTTGAAAACCAAAAGTTCTTGTTGAAATCTCCCCATAAGACTCAAAAAGCATATTTTAACCAAAAGTTTATCAAAAACAACATCTAATATGCTATTTTTGAGGGGGAGAAAAGTGAAAGTGATTAAAATATGAAAGTTAAATGTTGCTTAAAAGTCAAATCTCATGCGAGCTAGACTCAGATTCACCCAGGAATTGTCGAAACATAAAAGTTAGTAAATTCGAAAAGACTTTTCCTCGACGGGTAATAACATCAAGTTAGTTACTAGAGCTAGTTGTCACCTAAAAGCTGACAATGGAACTCTTTAACTAGCCACGCAAGCTTGTCTCGAAAAGGATTTGTCTTAGTAGAAATGTACCGTTTCGAGAAACTTTCTGTGGACTTGACCAGGCCGGGTAATAACTTCAAGCTAGTCTAACTAGTGATGTAAGCGTGTCTCGAATCGGTCTTGTTCACTGAAAGTGGATCAATTCAAAAAGTGCTCGCTCCTCCTGCATGTGCAAATTTATTAAATACATATGAGCACATGTGAAGGGGGAGCCCTTCATAAGAAAAACATAAAACTCGCAAAGTGTTAAACAAAATGTTTGATAAACACAAACACTTTGAGAGATTTTCAAAGGTTTCAATGGCAATTATAGGATAGTCATGGAGTTATAAGGTGACTAAGGTTAGGAAATAACCGTCCTATGATCCGCCTAAGCCGGAGGGATCTACCCAAGGACATCACCAATAGTTAGAACTAGAAGTCCTTAGGTATGATACGAAAAAAGGAGTAAAGAATGAAAGGAGAAAGAAGGGGTTGAAGAATTAAAAAGAAAAGTAAAGAAAAGGGTGAAAAGAAATAGCCCTCCATATGTTCAACCTTAGGGCAGACACCGGGTTCAATTCATATGCTACTGGTTGTTGCAAAGACAACACCGGTATTGAAGATTAAGTCGTCATGGACCCAGTGACGCAATGCACTAAACCTTCTTAACCACTCAAGTTCTCTTAAAAGAGCTTGTTTCATTCTCACGGGGAACCAGTGTGATCTATCGACTTATCTCTTAGAGATAGTTGATATTGAAGCAGGAGACCCCTCCCTAGTCTCCGTATAGGAAACCTAAGTGAGCACTTATCGAGTCTAGAGCCATGAGATACATCAAAGATCTCTTAGGAACACTTAGTATTTCTACAATTGGTGTTCTACATCAATAGGCACCAGTTGTAAATTATCGAGTCCTTCGCAGATCTGAGCAATCTGCCGAGAACGTTTATGAGATAATTACATATGTATTTCTCAATGATTGAACGGAAATTCCTGCCAGGGTCAACATCAAACAGCCCTGACAGCAGGTCACTTCGGTAACCCCACAAGGGTTACGCTTAGTGTTCACGGTAGTTCAAACAGCCCTGACAGCATGCTCATATATACATCTTGAAGCAAATGAATGCTCCCCCAAAGATCTTAGCACAACAAAGTTCAAAGAAAGATTCTATGCCAAAAAGAAGAATCTACAAAGTTTAAAGACTAAAGATCAAAGTGTATGCAAAGGAACTTCGTGCTTTCGAAAGTCTAAGTCCTAAGATGTATGAGCATGTTGGAATGGCGGACAACCACCACAGACACAGAAGTGACGATCGGTAGACAACTTCATAACATGATCACCAACACATCAACAAAGAACTAAGTACCAAGAACGATGAAAGATTTTGCTAACTATTTTTGAGGACGTCAACTACAAAGTCAAAGTATAGAAGATGACGACGTCGAGCAACCTTTGATGACCAACACTTAGGGGGAGATTGTTGGGAATAGACTTTATTATTTCAAGTGTCGGTCATTGTATTTTATTATAGGTTGCATTATTTAGTTAATACGTTAGTTATTTCATATGTTTTATTAAGTTTTATGCTTAGTTTATAGGTTTGGATAAAGTCTAAGGGCTAAGTATGTAATATTGTCTAAGTGTGGTGAAGCCCTAATCCTTACCTATAAATAGTAATGTATAACCTCATTTGAGGTTGTTGGTTCTCTTAATATTATTATTAGTCTTTCATATATTATTTAGGGTTCCTTCCACTCTCTCTCTCTCTACTTACTTTCTCTCTCTAGATTTCTTAGTGATTATGTTGTAAAATGGTGACCTAACAGATACACACAGTGTTAAGCTGGGATCATTATGGAGAGATTTGGATGGTTTGAGATCAGAGTTGAGGAGTCTACGCCAGCATCGTGGCTAAATTGATTTGGATTTGTGTTGTTGTGTTGCTACATAAGCCAGGGAGTACTTGGTTAGGAGAGCTAGTTATTATATCTGATGCGTGGGAATTGCACCAGGCTTTACCTCTCGAGGGATCTCGAGAAGCTTACAACCCCCACCAGGCAGTGTACCTGATTGATGTAGTATAGTATAATGACAAGTACCGGGGGATTGATCGTTCAGCTAGGAATAGTGTCACTAGGATTAGAAAACCTAAAAATTAAGTTTAGAGATGAAGGATGATTCTTTTTGTATTTTTATATTTTTTTAGAAAGCAAATTAAAATCTCGGGTTTGAAGGATTTTGGGCGGAATTAGTTGCTAGTCAACTAACCCAATACTAAGATGCAATCAAAATAAAATACTAAAAATGAAAATAAACTAATTTAAACTAAGGTTGTGAGCAATAAGTGGGAGAAATGTGTTTACTTAGATTTCACTACTCCCTAGATATCTTTTACACGTTAATTACTTGTTATAGTTGCGTGGATGACGGATTGTATTCCTTAATACCATTCATGGGGTGGCATACTTACTTCCCCAATCCTATGAGTGCCTACTTCACTCCTATGTCGAGCCTGCAAGAAGCTCCTAACATGGGATCATTAGAATTTACTCATGCATTAAATACAACCAATAAAACCTAGTACACATCGGTTCATGTTTCCTAAGACGTTCAACCATGTTACCAATTGGAGATTTGCCAGTTTTCTTAAGCCTAACATTGAAATCATTCATCCAGTACAACCATAAACAAGTAATCAACACATAATCAACATCTAGGTTTCATTAGATCTAAGCAAACACAAGATAAATCTAGCCTAGCATGGTGGAATCAATACAAGCACAAGATATAGACAACCAACACATAGACATATTGATTGAATTAAAAGAATACTTATCTCAATAGCACATGTAAGGGTTCAAGGGCTGAAAACCCTTGAAAAAGCTGTAAAATACGTATATGGTTCGGCCTTAGGGTTTCTCCAAACTTGTTCCTCTCTAATGAATAAAAATTAGAAAACTATATATAGATATTAGAGGCTGATGGCGTCAAGAACAAATGGGTGACGCCGTCATCTCGCCGTCAAAATAATCCTTGGACTGCCTTGATCAACATTTGACGCCGTCATGTAGTCCACTTTTGCAGGCCGTCACACATTTAACTCTTTATGCTCTACTTTGTGACGCCTTCATTTCTGTACTGGGTCGTCATGATCTTTACTCTTGACGCCGTCAGGAAAGTCTTCTTGACGCCGTCACACACTGTTCCCAGCATGGAAAATTAAGTCTTTGGCATTTTCTTCACTTTTATGCTCCAAAAACGTCCGAATTGCTTCCTTTTCCAAATTTCTCTCCCAAAGTACCTAAAATCACAAAAGGAACGATTTAGGGCAATATTTGATCAAATAAATTCAATTCCGGGCTTAAATGACCCCCTAAAAATGGATCATTTTTCGCCTCATCATATACCCTTACACTTGAGATTTGCTTGTCCTCAAGCAAATGCGCTTTTATTCTAATCAAAATACAAGTTAGGGGTCATTTAACACTAATATAAAAGTAATTACAACAAATAATCATTCCACTAAAGACCAAAGACAAGCACAGAGGTCATACACAAGCACATCACAAATAGTGTTTAGATACTCACATCTCTCGGGTGTAATAAAGTATAAATTACAATATGGAAACGGAAGATATGTCTCACTACCTGTCATAGCAAAATAGATTACCATAGGCTTGGGAAAGGATCAAACCTCCACCACATGGCGTAAGCACCTAGGATAAACTATCAAAGAGGTCTTTTTAAAGGGTTGTAACGTTAGGTGTAGGGATATGAAATACACGGTTTTGTTGGATATAGGCAGTCTTTACTGGTGGCGAGTTAACAATCTTGGTTAATTACATGTACAATGTGGCGTTGCTAAGCCAAGACTAGACTCAACTTAAGCTAATAAATGTAAAATAACAAAAACATAAAATAAACATAGAATGAAAAAGGATAGTAGTCCGTATGTTTTTTCTCTTTTCTTTTTCTACTTTTTTTTTCTTTTCTTTATCTTGCTTTTTTCGATTTTTTTTTTTTTTTTTTTTTTTTTTTTGCATACACTCTTACCCTACCATCCAAAATAATACATCATAGGGAATAAACATTCCCCTTACACTTGAATCTTTACATACTTTACAATAAACTAATCTAATGACTCGAATTAAGAAAATCAAAACACTTGGAGTACTTTTAAGATTAACGCACATATAGGGGTAATATAAGATGTTCTTCCCCATTACTTCATAAAATAAGTACTTTACCCATGAGTTCCAATCGTCCCAAAACAATATGTACAAGGATATGACTCGACTTAGCAACCATGTAATCAATTAGATAGTTAACTTAGGGTTTAACAAATAACAATAATGCACTAAAAATGAGCGCATACATGGAAGGCTAAGGCGATTTGGTTGTACATTTAAGTGGGGTGTAACAAATTCTTCCTTTAAGTAAGATGCTTAAAGTTAGAAACGAAAAGATAGGCTCGGAGGGGTGTACTAGGGGTTTCGTGTACTAAAAATGAGTACAACGCTAAGGGAGTAGGAAAAATTAGTTGACTTAACTAGCCAAGTAATATGAATTAAATGTTCAAGTAATTATAATACGGGTTTAACACAAGGGTGATCCTAATGCCTCTTATCATGTAGTAAATCCTACTACACGAATGTAGTCTTACTAGCGGTCTCGGGATGCATCACTAACGCAAGTTCTAGAATCTAAATGCTACCGGTACACTCATAAGCACTAATAGTAAATGCTTTTCCTATCAAATCTAAAGGCGAACCTCACATATTTGGGTGGAAAATTTTTCTAAAAGTACGGTTATGTGCTAGTCATACAATCTCATATCCATGAGACGCTTGCTATGGCTAAAGTTTCACTCCTAAATGTTGTAAAAATTTTTAAATTTGGCGCTAAAATTGCACTAACAAGTATTTCTCATAGTTTTATTACACATCTACTATTAAACAAACAAACTCAAGCGAAAGTGTATTTGTAAGGTATCATCATTTTAACCTCCCCTTACACTTAAGATCAACATTGTCCCCAATGTTCAAGTAAAGAATGTAAAAGTGAAATAAGTAAAAAGAATGAAATCAAATACTCCCCTGATTCGCTCGGTATGGATAATAAGGTGGCCAGGTTAAATCTTCCTTCGAGAAAATGAACAATCAAAGCTTCCCTTCCAGAAAAATAATCATCTTCTTGTCATACTTAACCTGTAAATCCTGAGAAAACAGACAAGGCAACCTCGCATAAAATCGGTGGCAATCTACATAAGTTACTAAATCCTAGAGAACAAAGTAAGATATAATGCTTGTGGAATGAAGTTTGCAGATTTCCTTGAGATTATAAAACTTAATAATTCAACAAAAACTTTAAAATTCCGTTAGAAAAACAAACCGGTAAAATTTCCAGATTTTTTTACCCGTGACGCCGTCAGAAGTGACCTGCAGAAATTCTTATGTTAAGTTTCCGGAAAATTTCTGGAAAAACTTGGTCCTACTTCCTTGAAAATCATGCAAAACTTCATTATGACTCAATACAAGCATTTGACTCTAACAAATACGAATATACATGTTCACTTAATATTGTGGAGAATCATGATCGGTTTGTTTCTTAGAAACATATTTGGGGTGTCCCCTTACACTTATCTTTTGCAAAAATACTTTTAGGTGAAGTTAAGACTAGGCCAAAACAACAAAGTAAAGTATTTCCACTTTTTAGTTTAGAAACATGATTTACCAATAATAAAAATAAAGCATGCATACGGAAGCAAATAACAATCAAACAAAATAAAATCACACAAAGCATGGGTTGCCTCCTAAGAAGCGCTTTTCTTTATTTACGAGTCTTGTAGCTAGACTCAAGGTCATGGGTTACTACGTGACTTCACCCTCAAACGTTACATCTTCCTCACCAATCATTTCATTATTGTTTTCTTGATAATGTTTTACACGTTGTATGTTAACAGTAAACTCTCTACCTTCATCGTCTAATAACACAACGGCTCCAGTTCTAGAGGAACTTTTCACCGTAAATGGTCCATACCATCTAGACTTGAGTTTCCCTGGGAATAATCTTAACCGAGAATTGTACAATAGGACTTTGTCCCCTTCTGAAAATTCCTTGGGTTTCTTAATTCTTTGATCATGCCATCTTTTTGCCCTTTCTTTATATGTAATGGAAGACTCATAGGCCTCTAATCTATGCTCATCAATCTCATGTAATTGCAAGAACCTATTGGTTCTGGCAATTGTATAATCCAAGTTACATGCCTTAAGCGCCCAATAAGCCTTATGTTCTAATTCTAGTGGCAGGTGACATGCCATACCATACACCATGCGAAATGGGGTCGTTCCAATAGGTGTCATGTAGGCGGTTCGGAATGCCCATAAGGCTTCGTCGAGTTTAAATGACCAGTCTTTTCTATTCTGACTAACCGTTTTTTCAAGTATTCTTTTAATAGCTCTGTTTGTGTTTTTGACCTGGCCGTTGGTTTGTGGATGATAGGCGGTGGAAAACTGATGGGACACTCCATACCTCTTCATGACCTTCTCCATTTGCGCATTGCAAAAGTGGGTCCCTCTATCACTAATGAGGGCTTTAGGAATCCCAAATCTAGTGAAAAGTTTTTTCAGAAAATGAATAACTACCCTGGCATCGTTGGTCCTAAGGGCTTGTGCCTCTACCCATTTTGAAACATAATCGATGGCAACTAAAATGTATTCGTTCCCCCCTGAAGATGGAAAGGGTCCCATGAAGTCAATTCCCCAGACATCGAAGACCTCACATACTTGTATAAAATTCTGAGGTGCTTCGTCCCTATGTGATATGTTACCGGCCCGTTGACATGCATCGCATGCCTGTACCATTTCCTTGACATCACGGAAAATTGTGGGCCAATAAAACCCCGCATCGAAAATTTTTCGGGCGGTGGTGCTTATCCCATGATGCCCTCCAGAGGGACCAGAGTGACATTCCCTCATAATCTTCACTGCCTCACTTTCCGAAACACAACGTCTTATTATTTGGTCAGGACACCTTCGGAATAAAAATGGTTCATCCCAGAAGTAGTATTTTAACTGAGAAAAGAACCTTTTTCTTTCGTACTTAGTCAGGTGTTCTGGAACGAGTCTGCTTGCGAGATAGTTGGCAAAATCGGCGTACCAAGGCTCCGTATCAATCATTGACATGAGTTGTTCATCAGGAAATGAATCCCTAATCTTGCACCTATCGTGCTCATCCAAGGGGTTTTCAAGACGAGATAGATGATCAGCGGCTAGATTTTCTGCCCCCCTCTTATCACGAATTTCAACATCGAATTCTTGTAACAACAAGATCCACGGAATTAGTCACGGCTTAACATCCTGTTTAGCAAAAAGATATCGAAGAGCCGAGGGATCAGTGAAAACGACTGTCTTAGAATGGACAAGATATTGCCAGAATTTGTCGAATGCGAACACCACGGCTAACAATTCCTTTTCGGCGGTGGAGTAATTCTCTTGAGCAGGATTCATGGTTTTACTAGCGTAGTAAATAGGTTGGAATAGCTTGTCACGCCGTTGGCCCAATACAGCCCCGACAGCAAAATCACTAGCGTCACACATGATTTCAAACGGTAACTCCCAGTTGGGTGTAATCATGATTGGAGCTTGTGTGAGCTCCTTTTTTAAGAGATCGAATGCTTCCTTGCATTCTTGGGAGAAATCGAATGAGGCATCCTTCATGAGCAATTGAGTCATTGGCCGAGCTATTTTGGAGAAGTCTTTGATGAATCTCTGATAAAACCCGGCGTGCCCCAAGAAACTCCGTATTGCCTTGACAGTCGTGGGGTATGGTAACTTAGATATAGCTTCAACTTTAGCTTGGTCCACCTCTATCCCATTCCCTGAGATCTTATGCCCTAACACAATTCCTTCTTTCACCATGAAATGACACTTTTCCCAGTTTCACACCAAGTTGGTTTCCTCACAGCGTTTAAGCATTTTTTCTAGATTAGCAAGACAGCGGTCGAAGGAGTTCCCGAAGACCGAAAAGTCATCCATGAACACTTCCATGCTGTCTTCCATGAGTTCATGAAAGATTGCGGTCATGCATCATTGAAAAGTAGCGGGGGCATTACATAGCCCAAAAGACATTCTTTTGTAGGCGAACGTTCCATAAGGGCAAGTAAACGTGGTCTTTTCTTGGTCCTCAAGTGCTCTGGGGATTTGAAACTACCCTGAGAATCCATCCAAGAAGCAATAGTACTCGTGCCCAGACAATCTCTCTAACATTTGGTC
Source organism: Artemisia argyi (assembly GCA_030686995.1). Classification (NCBI taxonomy): domain Eukaryota; kingdom Viridiplantae; phylum Streptophyta; class Magnoliopsida; order Asterales; family Asteraceae; genus Artemisia; species Artemisia argyi. The sequence goes on from CM060686.1 coordinate 145,873,287, forward strand.
AATGAATGGTAAGGGAAAGTGATCTTTCCTCGTGGCATCATTGAGCTTTCGATAGTCAATGCATACCCGTCATCCAGTAACTGTTCTCTGGGGTACCATCTCTCCCTTGTCATTCTTAACTACAGTCATTCCACCCTTCTTAGGTACAACCTGTACCGGACTAACCCATGGGCTATCCGAGATTGGGTAAATCAATCCTGCATCCAGAAGTTTGATGACTTCTTTCTTCACCACTTCCTTAATATTGGGGTTCACCCGCCTTTTGGGTTGCACGGTAGGTTTATAATCTTCTTCTATGAGAATCTTATGTGTGCAAAAAGTTGAGTCAATCCCTTTAATGTCGGCTACACTCCATGCAAGCACTCCCTTATATTTCTTTAGGACCTCTAAGAGTTTACCTTTTTGTTCATGTTCGAGGGAAGAGTTTATGATTACCAGTAGTTGGTCCTCTCCTTTGAGGAAGGCATACTCTAAATGGTCAGGAAGTTCCTTAAGATCTAACTCAGGAGGTTCGATAATAGAAGGCTTAAGCTTGTTTTCGGGCTTTCGGAGCTCGAGATGCTCCGTTGCCTCTTGTCTAGGGTAAAAGGAGACTGCACCAACATCCTCCATCTTTTCCACCTCTAGCAAGGGCAGAAAACTCTCGTCCCATAACCAGCCTTCCTCGATTTGTTCATCAACACAGCTATCAATGACATCTGTGAGTTCATCGACCTCCCCAGTGAAATAGAGCCGGTTAGCTGCTTCGAGATAGAGATCCATAGAGTCCTTAATGTCGAAGGTTGTGCTATCGGTTCCCACTCGCAAGGTTAACTTGTCGTCATAAACATCAATGACTGCACGAGTGGTAGCAAGAAATGGTCTCCCTAAGATGATGGGTACCAAGTCATCCTCCTCCATATCTAGGATTACGAAGTCGACCGGGAATTTGAATTTCCCAACTTTGACTAGCACATTCTCGCATATCCCTACGGGGTACTTGACTGATCTATCGGCTAGTTGGATGTTCATACGGGTAGGTTTTAATCCAGAGTATCCTAATTTAAGGAGCATAGAGTGAGGCATGAGATTGATACTCACCCCCAAATCGGCAAGAGCATTCTTTATTGATAGAGATCCTAGGGAGCAAGGCAAGGTGAAGCTGCCTGGATCGTCTACCTTTGTTGGTAGCCCTCGATGGGTCACCACTGAACATTCTTCCCCCAGGGTCTCAAGACCCTCAAGTTTCTTTCGGTTAGCGAGTAGTTTTTTAAAGTATGTGCTATACTTCGGCATGTGATAGCAAGCATCAAGGAGGGGTATGGTGACTACTGAATCTTTTAGATATGACAAGAATATTTCATTATCATTCTCAGTTTTCTGGTTTTTTAGTCGGGATGGGAATGGGATTCTCGCAGGTTGGTTAGGTGGGGTTGATGGGGAAGGGGTTGTTAAGGGAGGTTGGTTGGGAGTCTCACTGCCCACATCCTCCTCCTCCTCGCGAGGCTTGTTTGGATCGGGAGGGATGGGGGACGAGCTCGGGTAAGGGGGGTCCTTGGTTGTTGTTCCAGTTCGAGTGGTTATCGCGAGTATGGGGTCTTTTTGGCTTAATGACGGCTGATGAGTACTCAAACACTCATCATTTTTATCGTATTTAGACTGCCGAAACATCCGAAAACACTCAGAAATGCATCAAAATACCAAAAATATCCCAGGGATTGTATTTTATATGTCTCAGATGCAAAATGAGTAAAAACAATGAAAAACGAACAAAGTTTACACAATTGGCAGTTTTAGTCCCCCAACTTTTAAAAATTTACAAAACTAGTCCCTGAGCATTTGTTTTGAAAGGAAAGTCAACCTAAGGCATTTAAAAGTAAAAAATTATCAAAATTAATCCTTAGGTGAAAACTTTGGAAAAATTACACTTTTGGTCCTTGTAGTTTAAAATTTGACGAAATCAGTCCCTGGGAATTTTAAAAGTGAAAAATATATTTTGTAGTCCTTTGGTAATTGGAATGTGGCGAGATTGGTCCCTGGATTGACTTTGGAAGTTTGGCAAATTTGGTCCCACATAAAATCAAAATTTACAAATTTGGTCCTTGTATTTATTCATGTGTAAAAATCAAATGGACCCTTTGTATTTTTATAAACCAAAACCAAACCAAACCATAAACCCACCACCATTTTATTCCCAGCCCACCAATATCTCAAGCCCAAACCACCCAAGCCCACCTACCATTTTATTAATAAAACCTGAGGGTCAAACCTTTGGTCAACCCCTACCTCCCTTCTCCTTCCTCCTTTTTGCCCGCCAAACACAAACACAACCCCAGACACCATCACTGCCACCCTCAACATTCCTGTCCCCCCAACATAACCTACCCAGCAACCCTAATCTCCTATCCCATGTGATATTAAACAAACCCCCTCCTCCAGGTCATAATTCCACCAAAACCCTCCAAAACATAACCAACGGCCAAGATGACTTCTATCAATCCAATGGTTACTTTCAAAGGTTGGATTGCTCAAGTGGTTCTCAGAAACCCTAAAGTATCACTATAAAAGGAAGAAGAGGAGCAGAGAAGCAGTAGCTAGTTAATTTTTAGTAGAATTTTTAGTAGTAGAAGTAGTTTAATTTAACCTTAGTTTAATTTCAATGCTCATTGTCTTTTGAATTCAGCTTACATTAAAATCTTATGTACTCTTTACCTTTAATCAATGCAATTTAATTTTTTTTCAAAACTGCTTATTGAGTTGGCTTATCCAACTGCTTATTAGTGCTTATGTTAGTATTGCCTTATGCTTTCCATGCTTATCCAGTTCTATGATGCTTGTTTGTTGCTTGGTAACTCATTTCCTTCTTATTAAAGCTCATGATACTCACAAGTAAATTATTTAGTCATTTCTAGTTATTTTAGTCCATGGCTTAGTGAGTGCTTATTTCTATGCAATTTCAGTTTTCATTTAGTTTGTATAACATAATGATAACATTAGGAACAGTTTATAAGCTCCACTCAGTGAAAAAACTCTTTAAATGAAAAAACAGTTAAGTTAAGTGAGTGTTTGGTTCAGCTTAGTTCTGGGTGGTCTGCTTTGTTTCAGTAGTTGCATTTGGCTCACACGCTTCACATTAGGTGTTCTTAGCTCATGTAGGTCATAAAATATTTAGGTCTATCTTCAAAAAGTCAAAGTCTCCTTTATAACCCTTAGACCGTTTAACTGTTAGAAACTAGGAAGAATTCATCTTCAATTTAATTATAAAATCTATTATCTGAGCTTAGATTAGTCACAAATAAGCTCAAATTAAATCACTCAGTCATAAAAATAGGAATCAAAGTCACATTGGTCAACTGTTGGAAGAATTTAGAAAGTCAAGATAGTAACTTAGTTTCCAAACCCATTTTCAGTAGGATTTTTCATTTCTTCAATTTTAAGCTTATGAATTTGAAATTGTGGGTTTTTGATCTTTGCCAGGTTGTGTTTACATAGATAATTTTGGGTAAATTTTTAGAATTTTATTTAGTGGCTTTTCAGTGGCTCAAAGTGGCTTATTTGGAGAAAAACTGCCCTGCACCCAGCCTTTTCAGTTTTGACCCATTTTCCTTGGGTCATAACTTGTTTGTTAATTGACCATTTCACTTGATTCTTATTGCATTGTGTGCCCACTCAGGCTGTCTTTGAGTATGTGTTTTTTTTTTTGTTTTCCCATAAGTACTTATTTTGAGAGCTTATTTGTGCTCTCAATAAGCCATTTTGGCTGCTGCAGTGCTGTTTCTGTTTGATCAACTGAGCTTGTTTATTTTGTTGTTGTTCTTGTTTATATTGTTGTTGTTGAGTTGTTTGTATGTTTTTAATGTGTAGCTTGCTAACTTGTTCCTTGATCATGGCTTAATTGCTTAAGTGTTGACTGCTTGTCATATCAGACCCTCACACACTCATAATTTTCATCACTATTGGTCACACAAGCTTGCTCAAGCTTATGCATCTTCTCATTTTAGTTTGTTAGAGTTCCTTTGAGATCAAACCAACCTTTGCACCCTAGTTTCTCGGATATGAGTTTGATTGGAGCAGCTTTTGGCTTGTGGATCTTTACAAGCTTGTACTGAACCATTCCACTGATTCAGTGGATTTCAGGCTCACTTCACAAGTCCATAAGTTGTACTCTACTTATGATCACCCCTAGTTCCTTGGTTCTTTGGAAAGCCAGTTGTGCTGGCTGTTCAATTCCAGGCTCACTTGGGGCTCATGAGCTTTTGACCCTAGCTTTTGGAGGCCTGCTAGTTGCCCACCAGGCCTGTTTGGGTATGACTCTTATTTGATATTGCTTATTTCGCTTGTTTTGCTTATTTAGGGTGTTTCTTATTTGTTTTAGCTCATTTACCTTTGCTTCAGCAGTCCTAGCTTATTTTTCTTCATAGTGTAGCTTGTTGATCAGCTTTCTCAAGCTTAATGCCCCTTTTGAGCTTATTTTATAGTCTGCCACACATATAAGCTCCCACTAAGTTCATTTCTGAGTTCCAAGATTAGTGTTTTCACAAAAATTGTTTGTTTTCAGTGTATAATCAAGTTTCAAAAAGAAAAATCCAAAAATCACCAAATTTAATTTCTAGTGATAGCTTCTATTTAACATAATTTAGCTTTTTAATTTTTCTTTTTAAATTTTTGTCAAGTACTTATATGTTTTTATATTTTTATTAAATTCCTAGTATATTAAAGTAATTGTAGGATTTTTTTCAGATTTTTATCCTTTCATTTAATATTTATTATAATTAATATTAGTTTATTAATAATTAAGTAATATTAGTTAATTAAACAGTTTTATTAATTTCGATTTAACAACAGTGCTTTTTTATATTTTTCCTAGGTTTTATATATCATCAAATAATTTTAGGAAATTTTTCATAATTTTCACTATTCATTTTCTATTTTTCTTAATTTTAGTTAGTTTAAAGTAATTAATAAATAGTAGTTAATTAATAATAAATAGAGAAAAAGTTGGAAAGATATATTTTTATTTTTAAAATTACTTTTATATTATTTTAGAATTTTTAGAATTAAAATTTTCATTTTTCTAGCTTAATTTCATAATTAGTGTAATTTAAATATAATTAATTAGTTATTAAATAGTAATTAATTAATAGTAATTAATTAAATAGTGTAAAAATTATTTTTCTTTTTCTAAAAATTTTCTTTTATCATTAGGATTGTAAAAATGTAATTTTCATATCCGTAGGTATTTTATTTTACAAAACTCGCATTTTATTTCGTACGCTAACGTAAATTTAAATCAAACGAACGCGTTTTTAGACTTAGCTCACGTTTTTAGTATACCTGATCATCAGTAAATGTTAATATAGTGTTTCTAAGTTATTTTCATTCCTCATCTCGTAGTGTAATCATACAAATCACTTAAACCCCTTTCCCGTCCAAATTCACCCGATCACAAACCCGTTTTGATCACCATCACACCTCGTCGGGACATAACGACCCGGGGAAACCACTATATTCAGCGGAGCATTGAGCTTGAGCAGTTTGACCTGGTTGACCATCCTTTGGTCAATTTAGGTTGACCGTTTGGGCCCAATCAATGACATTTCAAGGTTATCGAGGGCTGAGTTAAGCTTGTTGAACCATTCTCCATTGTCATTCTGCTGCTCGTCAACAAGTTCATTAAGACCTTTCAATTGTAAGCCTTTTTCTTGAGTGAAGTGACCAAGGTCATCTTCAAAAGTGCTCCTGATTTCGAATTCAGGACCTTCCTCTCCTTCTTTTCTTTTTACCAGATTCCCCCAGAGGGTGTAATCGTCATTTTGGTAAAAAGGCAAAAGGGATGGATCAACATAGATGTCACCTCCTGACAAACATGAATGTTCAGTCGTGGTTTCTGCTCCGCATTCCTCTACCTCATGCGGGCCCCCACAATAGTCGCAGATCAAGTAAGGATTTGAAAGTTGTTTAGGTAACTGCATCCCAGCTAGGTACTCCATTCTTTTGTGAATTTTTCTTAACCGATCTGAAGTGATTTCAGAAATGCTGACAGTCGACTCAGGTTCATCCCAAGTGTCATCATGGTCTTGAGCATATTCTTCAATCCTATCCCATCCTTCTTCGGCACTAAGATTGGCTAATCTCCCTTTTCTAGATTGGTTGATTCCGTTCCGATCATTAGAGGAGACACTGTCGTAGAAGATTTGGACCAAAAGCCAAAGTTCGATGCCATGATGGGGAACTTGTCTTATTAAATCTTTGAATCTAATCCACGATTTATGAAAGGGTTCGTCCTTCCCTTTTCGGAAACGGAGGATCCTATCTCTAAACGCTGAGGTTTTTCCAGGTGGGAAGAACTTCTCATAGAACTTGGATATGAGTTGCCCCCATGTGAAAATAGATTCAGAAGGGAGTTTATCATACCACTCTTGGGCATTTTCATAGAGGGTGAAAGGAAAGAATCGTAATTGGGACGTGTCTCTAGTAGCCCCGTCCGTATGGAGGGTGTCTACTATTTTCAAGAAGTCTTTAATGTGTTGAATTGGATCTTCCTCATCTAATCGACAAAACTTACACACACTTTGGACAAGCCAAACATCGGTCGCGTGCAAGACCTCATTGGTGTGTTCGTTTGGGTAGACAATGGCATTTGAGAAGCCACGAGGGTTTGGGGAGGAGTAGTCCTTAAGACGCTTAGGAATAGGAGTTCCGGGGGTACTCATATCGTTGTTGGGTTGGGAGCTAGGGGTTGTAAGGTGATTTTCTGAATTTTCTTCAGAAAGGGGTGCATCAAAATCGATGGCAACGCTAGATGGTTCAGGAGTTGAGTGAGATCGTCTTAACCTACGCATTTCTCTTTCGGGTTCTACATAAGGCAAGACAAGGTTTCTAGTGGAACTACGACTCCTAGTGATCCTAAGATTAGAGAATTCGTCGGTTGCCATGATGGCGGGTGATAGAGAGGTACAAAAAAAAAATACAAAGAAATAAGATATACTAGAGAGAACCTAAAAATAAAAATAAAATCTTACTAGAAAGGAATCTAGCAAGTAGACCTAATAAAAAGAGATTCTAACCTAGAAAATAACTATTCCCCGGACTGCGGCGCCAAAAACTTGATGCGTGGGAATTGCACCAGGCTTTACCTCTCGAGGGATCTCGAGAAGCTTACAACCCCCACCAGGCAGTGTACCTGATTGATGTAGTATAGTATAATGACAAGTACCGGGGGATTGATCGTTCAGCTAGGAATAGTGTCGCTAGGATTAGAAAACCTAAAGATTAAGTCTAGAGATGAGGGATGATTCTTTTTGTATTTTTAAATTTTTTAGAAAGCAAATTAAAATCTCGGGTTTGAAGGATTTTGGGCGGAATTAGTTGCTAGTCAACTAACCCAATACTAAGATGCAATCAAAATAAAATACTAAAAATGAAAATAAACTAATTTAAACTAAGGTTGTGAGCAATAAGTGGGAGAAATGTGTTTACTTAGATTTCACTACTCCCTAGATATCTTTTACACGTTAATTACTTGTTATAGTTGCGTGGATGACAGATTGTATTCCTTAATACCATTCATGGAGTGGCGTACTTACTTCCCCAATAAAACCTAGTACACATCGGTTCATGCTTCCTAAGACATTCAAGCATGTTACCAATTGGAGATCTGCCAGTTTTCTGAAGCCTAACGTTGAAATCATTCATCCAGTACAACCATAAACAAGTAATCAACACATAATCAACATCTAGGTTTCATTAGATCTAAGCAAACACAAGATAAATCTAGCCTAGCATGGTGGAATCAAGACAAGCACAAGATATAGACAACCAACACATAGACATATTGATTGAATTAAAAGAATACTTATCTAAATAGCACATGTAAGGGTTCAAGGGCTGAAAACACTTGAAAAAGCTGTAAAATACGTATATGGTTCAGCCTTAGGGTTTCTCCAAACTTTTTCCTCTCTAATGAATGAAAATTAGAAAACTATATATAGATATTAGAGGCTGACGGCGTCAAGAACAAATTGGTGACGCCGTCATCTCGCCGCCAAAATAATCCTCGGACTGCCTTGATCTACATTTGACGCCGTCATGTAGTCCACTTTTGCAGGCCGTCACACATTTAACTCTTGACGCTCTACTTTGTGACGCCTTCATTTCTGTACTGGGTCGTCATGATCTTTACTCTTGACGCCGTCAGGAAAGTCTTCTTGACGCCGTCACACACTGTTCCCAGCATGGAAAATTAAGTCTTTGGTGTTTTCTTCACTTTTATGCTCCAAAAACGTCCGAATTGCTTCCTTTTCAAGATTTCACTCCCAAAGTACCTAAAATCACAAAAGGAATGATTTAGGGCAATATTTGATCAAATAAATTCAATTCCGGGCTTAAATGACCCCCTAAAAACGGATCATTTTTCGCCTCATCAATATCTCTTATGTCAAGATATTCGGATTGTACATTCGTCTCGTATGGAAAGATGTATTGATCGCTACTGTATGGATGATGGTGATTTCGTATGATATTCTATGGTTTTCGGCGTACATGGAGAATTGTGTTACTATTTGCGTGGTTGATATCGTGTTGGTATTATGTTGGTATTGCGACTTTCACCTATCGGATTCCTGTTGGACGTTATGGTACGTGCTATTAGGGACTTATAAACCTTGTATTATGACTTTGATCAATGGCGCCTCAACGAAACCCACCTAGGCGTACCCGAAGAGGGCCTGCTGTGGTCAGCACTAGTCGACGCAGGCAACGCACTCACCAGAATGTTGACAACCAAGATACCAACGCTCACACTGGTAAAACCCAAAATGTTGACCCATTGAGTTCTGTGGTACTGAAGGAGTGGTCTACTTGGTCAGGTGGATAGAGAAAACTGAGTCAGTGTTTACTGTCAGTAATTGTGCGGAGAATGCGAAGGTAAAGTTTGCTTCTTTTACTCTTAAGAATGAGTCATTAACTTGGTGGAACAATTATTGTAATTCAATTGGGAGTGAAGTGGCCTATGCCATGGCTTGGGAGGAATTTAAGTCCTTGCTAATTCAGACTTACTGCCCAAGGAAGGAGGTTAAGAAATTGGAGATTGAGTTCTGGAATTACAAAGGGAAGGGCACTGATATGGCGACTTACAATCGTCGTTACCAGGAGTTAGCCTTGCTTTGCCCAGATATGGTTAAGACTAAGACTCAAAAGATTGAGCGGTATACCGATGGGTTGCCTGTGGCTACAAGGAACGATGTGATTGCTGCTAGGCCTGCAAATATCCATGAGGCTATCACAATCGCTCAACAATTAATGGATTCGTTGGAATTGGAAGGAGCTGATAAGGATAAGAATGGGAAGAGAAAGAGAGACCATCATTCTAAGGGTAATGATCACCGAACCAAGCGACAAGCTATTACTAAGGCTTATGCTATTGGGGATGGAGATAAGAAGAACCAAAATGGTGATGCACCCAAGTGTGGTCGTTGCTACAAGAATCATTCTGGACGATGTAATGTGATGTGCCAGAATTGCTCAAGGAGAGGACACACAGCTAGGGATTGTAGAGCTCGACCCCTTGCTATGGTTCAAGCAACTCCTGAAGCTAGAAGTAAGGCGAATGTTACTTGTTTTGGATGTGGAAAGAAGGGACATTATAGGAATGAGTATAGAGAATCGTGGAACCGAGGAAATCAAGGATCGGGTGGTAATGGGTACAATCATGGAAACCGTGGAGCTGGAGGAAATCGTGGACATCACGACAATGAGGACCAACGTGTGGAAGTAGGAGCTGCTCATGGGAGAGTGTATGCACTGGGGAACGAGAGAGGAGAAGACCCGGACGTAGTTACTGGTACGTTCCTTCTCAATAATCGTTATGCTTCCATACTATTTGATACTAGTGCCTATAGAAGTTTTGTGTCCACTGCATTTGCACCCTTACTAGAAAAACCCCCGATGGCCTTAGGAATAGGATATGGTTGTCGAAGTATCGTGCTCACATACTTTGCGATGAGAAAATCGTACGTGTGCCTTATGGTAAGGAGATTTTAAATATACAAGGAGATCGAAAAGGTTCGAGGAGCCCATCCAGGTTAGCGGTCATTTCTTGCACTAAGCTACCGAAGCTAATGGAAAAAGGATGTTGCCTTTTCAAAGCTCAAATCTCTGAGAAAGAAGAAAAGGAGAAGAAAGAAAGATGCATTGGAGATGTGTCTATAGTTCGTGACTTTCCGAATGTATTTCCCGATGATTTGCTGGGAATCCCGCCTACTAGACAAGTAGAGTTTCAGATTGAGTTGATACCTGGTGCTGCACCCGTGGCACGGGCACCTTATCGACTTGCACCTACTGAACTGGAAGAGTTGTCGAAACAATTGGCGGAGTTAGAAGAAAATGGATTTATGCGACCAAGTTCTTCACCTTGGGGAGCCCCAGTTCTATTCATGAAGAAGAAGGATGTATCGTTTCGTATGTGTATTGATTACCGAGAGCTGAACAAGTTAACGGTGAAGAATAGATACCCGTTACCGAGGATCGACGACTTGTTCGATCAGCTGCAAGGATCGAATGTGTATTCGAAGATCGATTTGAGATCTGGGTATCATCAACTTAGAGTTCGCGAGGAAGATATTCCGAAAACGGCTTTCAGAACCCGTTACAGGCATTACAAGTTCCAAGTGTTGCCGTTTGGGTTGACTAACGCACCGCGGTATTCATGGATCTCATGAATCGGGTGTGTAAGCCTTACTTAGACAAGTTTGTGATCGTATTCATCGACGATATTCTAATCTACTCGAAGAGTGAGAAAGAGCACGAGGAGCATCTAAGACTCACCTTAGGATTGCTCAGGCAGGAGAAGTTGTATGCCAAGTTCTCCAAATGTGAATTTTGGATTCCGACGGTACAATTTTTGGGTCACGTGATTGATAGTCAAGGAGTTCATGTAGATCCCGCTAAGATTGAAGCTATTAAAGATTGGGCTGCACTGAAAACCCCAACGGAAGTTCGTCAATTTTTGGGTTTAGCCGGTTACTACCGAAGATTCATTTAGGGATTTTCGAAGATAGCAAAGCCGTTGACCAAATTGACTCAAAATAATGTTAAATACGAATGGGGAGATAAGGAAGAGGAAGCATTTCAATTACTCAAGGAGATGTTGTGTAGTGCTCCTATTTTGGCATTGCCTGAACGTAGCGAAGACTTCGTTGTTTACTGTGATGCTTCTCACAAAGGTTTAGGAGTTGTGTTGATGCAACGAGAGAAAGTGATAGCTTATGCTTCCCGACAGCTCAAGAAGCATGAGAAGAACTATACCATTCATGATTTAGAGTTAGGTGCTGTGGTTTTTGCCTTGAGGATATGGAGACATTATTTGTATGGAACCAAGTGTGTTGTATACATGGATCACAAGAGTCTACAACACATCTTCAATCAGAAGGAGCTCAACATGAGACAGCGACGTTGGATTGAGCTGCTAAGCGATTATGATTGCGAAATCCGCTATCATCCTGGTAAAGCAAATGTCGTTGCTGATGCTCTTAGTCGAAAGGAGAGAATACCACCATTACGAGTTAGGTCATTAGGAATGACTATAGTATCGCCATTACCATCTCAGATATTAGAAACTCAAACGGAAGCGTTGAAAGCGGAAAACCGACCTACAGAGAATATATTTGGGATGGCAGAAAATGAGAAGGGATTTGTTAAGCGTTCTGATGGAATATTATGTTTTGGAGACCGAAGTTGGGTACCATTGTACGGAGGAATTCGTGAGTTGATTATGCATGAGTCGCATAAATCAAGGTACTCTATTAATCCTGGGTCTGACAAGATGTACCAGGATCTGAAAAAGTTATATTGGTGGCCAAACATGAAGGCAGATATAGCGTTGTACTTCAGCAAATGTTTGACTTGCTCAAAGGTTAAGGTAGAACACCAAAGACCGTCAGGATTATTAACGCAGCCAGAACTCCCGGTTTGGAAGTGGGAGCGGATTACGATGGACTTTATTAAAAAATTACCGAGGATAGCTAGCGGTTGTGACGCTATCTGGGTAATTGTGGATCGATTGACTAAGTCTGCTCATTTCCTAGAGATTAGTGAAGATGGTAGTGTAGACAAACTTGGGAGGTTGTATGTGAAAGAAATTATTTCTCGTCATGGTGTTCCGATATCGATTATTTCTGATCGCGACAGCCGTTTCACGTCAGCTTTGTGGCGATCACTTCAAACCGCTTTGGGGACGAGACTTGATATGAGTATTGCATATCATCCCCAAACCGACGGTCAAAGTGAGAGAACTATTCAGACTTTGGAGGATATGCTTCGTGCATGTATAATGATGTGGCGAAAAATGAACCACTTTTAGGGGGTCATTTAAGCCCGGAATTGAATTTATTTGATCAAATATTGCCCTAAATCGTTCCTTTTATGATTTTAGGTACTTTGGGATTGAAATCTGGAAAAGGAAGCAATTCGGACGTTTTTGGAGCATAAAAGTGAAGAAAACGCCAAAGACTTAATTTTCCAAGCTGGGAACAGTGTGTGACGGCGTCAAGAGTACTTTCCTAACGGCGTCAAGAGTAAAGATCATGATGACCCAGTGCAGAAATGAAGGCGTCACAAAGTAGAGCGTCAAGAGTTAAATATGTGACGGCCTGCAAAAGTGGATAACATGACGGCGTCTGATGTAGATCAAGGCAGTCCGAGAATTCTTTTGGCGGCGAGATGACGGCGTCACAAGGTTGTTCTTGACGCCGTCAGCCTCTTATATCTATATATAGTTTTCTAATTTTCATTCAGGAGGGAGGAACAAGTTTGGAGAAACCCTAAGGCCGAACCATATACGTATTTTACAGCTTTTTCAAGGGTTTTCAGCCCTTGAACCCTTACATGTGTTATTGAGATAAGTATTCTTTTAATTCAATCAATATGTCTATGTGTTGGTTGTCTATATCTTGTGCTTGTCTTGATTCCACCATGCTAGGCTAGATTTATCTTGTGTTTGCTTAGATCTAATGAAACCTAGATGTTGATTATGTGTTGATTACTTGTTTATGGTTATATTGGATGAATGATTTCAATGTTAAGCTTAAGAAAACTAGCAGATCTCCAATTGGTAACATGCTTGAACGTCTTAGGAAACATGAACCGATGTGTACTAGGTTTTATTGGTTGTATTTAATGCATGAGTAAATTCTAATGATCCCATGTTAGGAGCTTCTTAGCCGGCTCGACATAGGAGTGAAGTAGGCACTCATAGGATTGGGGAGTTAAGTACGCCACCCCATGAATGGTATTAAGGAATGCAATCCGTCATCCACGCAACTATAACAATTAATTAACGTGTAAAAGATATCTAGCGAGTAGTGAAATCTAAGTAAACACATTTCTCCACTTACTGCTCACAACCTTAGTTTAATTAAGTTTTATTTTCATTTTTAGTATTTTATTTTGATTGCATCCTTAGTATTGGGTTAGTTGACTAGCAACTAATTCCGCCCTAATCCTTCAAACCCGAGATATTTACTTGCTTTCTAAAAAATATTAAAATACAAAAAAGAATCATCCTTCATCTCTAGAACTAGTATTTAGGTTTTCTAATCCTAGCGACACTATTCCTAGCTGAACGATCAATCCCCCGGTACTTGTCATTATACTATACTACATCGATCAGGTACACTGCCTGGTGGGGGTTGTAAGCTTCTCGAGATCCCTCGAGAGGTAAAGCTTGGTGCAATCCCTACGCATCAAGTGTTTGGCGCCGCAGCCCGGGGAATAGTTACTGTCTAGGTTAGAATCTCTTTTTATTAGGTCTACTTGCTGGATTCCATTCTAGTAAGATTTTATTTTTATTTTTTGGTTCTCTTTAGTCTATCTTTTTCTTCGTGTTTTTGTTCGTAACCATTACATAATCTACCCCTTCCACTCCAAAATGACATCTTTATGTTCCGTCGACATAATGATGAATCTTTTTCCGATGCATGGACTCGTTTCAAATACTTACTAAAAAAGGTCCTTCATCATGGTCTTGACTTATTGTTTCCACTTCAAATCTTTTACACTCGTATCGACTGCCAAACCCAGAAGCAAATTGAAGATATGGAAGATGGCAAAATGTGGGATTATGATGATGAAGAGGTATGGGAAATCTTTGAGATTCTCGCCCATAAAAGAAGTGGAACATGGCACCCAAAAATGGTAAGCTTAGACCTATTTGGTATTTAGATGGATCAATCGGAAGGTTTGTTTAGAAATGAGGTGGGTAGAGTTGAAGTACCTAAGTGCATGTCATGGTTAGGCACTACCATAATACAAGATGATCACTTAGGTGATCTTGATAAGATGGACGATAGAGTAGAAAATCTAAGCCCACCAATTACCCCACAAGTCCTACCATCGTTTGAAGCATACACACCGCTCGTGACTTATTCGGATGAAGTAGATGAGACTTTAGGAGTCCCAATAGAGGTAGAACCCTTGTACCAAACACCACTAGAGGATATAGGTTTGAATACTTGTAGTGATAACCTTACTCTTAGTTCTAGGGAATTACCTAGTGTTGATGAACCGGAACCTCAATCTTCACACAACTTTCCATCCTTAGATATACATCTAGGAGACAAAAGAGGAGCCGACCCACCCATCAACCCATGTAGTCCGGGTAGTCTTAGGATAAAGGTAGTGGACTCTAAGCCTTGTAGAGAGGAAGCCAATATAGGAGTGGAAAATGACCTTACATACTTACATCACCCATTTATGATTGATCACAAGAAACATTATGGGTTTAAACCGGGTTTATTAGGTCAAGATGGATCCCCAACTAGTAGTCTCTTGAAGTTGATAGAAAATGATCCCTTTCTAGGAGAAAATCTTAATCCACCCATTAACCCGATTAAATTTGGCAAGGTTATGATGATAGGAGCACAGCCCTTTGAGCATATAATTCATCCACCACTCTTTCCTCACGTGGCATACTTCCACCGAGATGGTGTGTATAGCTACTATCACCCGCACTTAATCCTAAGTGTAGGGAAAACCTTACCTTTATCCGTGAAATAAGGGTAGAGTCAGGCTCGTGACTCGAACAAAAACAAGCGCTTCTTGGGAGGCAACCCATGCTTTGTGTGATTTTTATTTCGTTTGTTTGTTATTTGCTTCCGTATGCATGCTTTATTTTTATCGTTGGTAGATCATGTTTCTAAATTAAAAAGTGGAAATACTTTACTTTGTTGTTTTGGCCTAGTCTTAACTTTGCCTAAAGGTATTTTTGCAAAAGATAAGTGTAAGGGGAAACCCCAAATATGTTTTTAAGAAACAAACCAATCATGATTCTCCACAATATTAAGTGAACATGTATATTCGTATTTGTTAGAGTCAAATGCTTGTATCTAGTCATAATGAAGTTTTGCAGGATTTTCCAGGAAGTAGGACCAAGTTTTTCCAGAAATTTTCCAGAAACTTAACATAAGAATTTCTGCAGGTCACTTCTGACGGCGTCATGAGCTTGCTCGTGACGGCGTCACGTGTAAAAATCTGGAAATTTTACCAGTTTTGTTTTTCTAACGGAGTTTTAAAGTTTTTGCTGAATTAGTAAGTTTTATAATCTCCAGGAAATCTGCAAACTTCATTCCACAAGCATTATATCTTATTTAGTTTTCTAGGAGTTAGTAAATTATGTAGATTGCCGCCGATTTTATGCGAGGTTGCTTTGTTTGTTTTCTCAGGATTTACAGGTTATATATTACAAGAAGATGATTTATATTCTGGAAGAGAAGCTTTGATTGTTCATTTTCTTGGAGGAAGATTTAACCTGGCCACCTTATTATCTATACCGAGCGAATCAGGGAAGTATTTGATTTCATTTGTTTTACTTATTTCACTTTTACATTCTTTACTTGAACATTGGGGACAATGCTCATCCAAAGTGTAAGGGGAGGGTAAAATGATGATACCTTACAAATACACTTTCTCTTGAGTTTGTTTGTTTGATAGTAGATGAGTAATAAAACTATGAGAAATCCTTGTTAGTGTAATTTTAGCGCCAAATTTAAAATTTTTTACAACATTTAGGAGTGAAACTTTAGCCATAGCAAGCGTCTCATGGATAGGAGATTGTATGACTAGCACAAAACCGTACTATTCAGAAAAATTTTCGACCCAAATATGTGAGGTTCGCCTTTAGATTTGATAGGAAAAGCCTTTACTATTAGTGCTTATGAGTGTACCGGTAGCATTTAGATTCTAGAACTTGCGTTAGTGATGCATCCCGAGACCGCTAGTGAGACTACATTCGTGTAGTAGGATTTACTACATGATAAGAGGCATTAGGATCAGCCTTGTGTTAAACCCGTATCATGATTACTTGACCATTTAAGTCATATTACTTGGCTAGTTAAGTCAACTAATTTTCCAACACCTTAGCGTTGTACTCATTTTTAGTACACGAAACCCCTAGTACACCCCTTCGAGCCTATCTTTTCGTTTCTAACTTTAAGCATTTTACTTAAAGGAAGAATTTGTTACACCCCACTTAAATGTATACCCAAATCGCCTTAGCCTTCCGTGTATGCGCTCATTTTTAGTGCATTATTGTTTGACGAGGCGAAAAATGAACCACTTTTAGGGGGTCATTTAAGCCCGGAATTGAATTTATTTGATCAAATATTGCCCTAAATCGTTCCTTTTGTGATTTTAGGTACTTTGGGAGTGAAATCTGGAAAAGGAAGCAATTCGGACGTTTTTGGAGCATAAAAGTGAAGAAAACGCCAAAGTCTTAATTTTCCTTGCTGGGAACAGTAGGTGACGGCGTCAAGAGCAACACCCTGATGGCGTCAAGAGTAAATTGCATGACGGCCCAGTACAAACATGAAGGCGTCACAAGTAGAGCGTCAAGAGTAAAACACGTGACGGCCTGGAAGACCCTAACACATGACGGCGTCAGATGAAGATCAAGGCAGTCCGAGAAATATTTTGGCGGCAAGATGACGGCGTCACCTATTTGGTCTTGACGCCGTCAGCCTCAATTTCCTATATATAGTTTTCTAATTTTCATTCATTAGAAAAGAAGAAGTTTGGAGAAACCCTAAGGCCGAACCTATTACGAATTTTACAGGTTTTTCAAGGGTTTTCAGCCCTTGAACCCTAACATGTGTAATTGAGATAAGTGTTCTTCTAATTCAATCAATATGTCTATGTGTTGGTTGTCTATATCTTGTTCTTGTCTTAATTCCATCATGCTAGGCTAGATCTATCTTGTGTTTGCTTAGATCTAATGAAACCTAGATGTTGATTATGTGTTGATTACTTGTTTATGGTTGTATTGGATGAATGATTTCGATGTTAGGCTTAAGAAAACTGGCAGATCTCCAAATGGTAACATGCTTGAACGTCTTAGGAAACATTAACCATTGTGCACTAGGTTTTATTGGTTGTATTTAATGCATGAGTAAATTCTAATGATCCCATGTTAGGAGCTTCTTAGCCGGCTCGACATAGGAGTGAAGTAGGTACTCATAGGATTGGGGAATTAAGTGCGCCACCCCATGAATGGTATTAAGGAATACAATCCGTCATCCACGCAACTATAACAAGTAATTAACGTGTAAAAGATATCTAGGGAGTAGTGAAATCTAAGTAAACACAATTTCTCCACTTATTGCTCTCAACCTTAGTTTAATTTAGTTTTATTTTCATTTCTAGTATTTTATTTTGATTGCATCTTTAGTATTGGGTTAGTTGACTAGCAACTAATTCCGCCCAAATCCTTCAAACCCGAGATATTTACTTGATTTCTAAAAAATATAAAAATACAAAAAGAATCTTCCATCATCTTTAGAACTAGTATTTAGGTTTTCTAATCCTAGCGACACTATTCCTAGTTGAACGATCAATCCCCCGGTACTTGTCACTATACTATACTACAACGATCAGGTACACTGCCTGGTGGGGGTTGTAAGCTTCTCGAGATCCCTTGAGAGGTAAAGCCTGGTGCAATCCCCACGCTACCAAGTTTTTGGCGCCGCAGCCTGGGGAATAGTTATTGTCTAGGTTAGAATCTCTTTTTATTAGGTCTACTTGCTAGATTCCTTTCTAGTAAGATTTTATTTTTATTTTTAGGTTTCTTTAGTCTATCTTATTTCTTTGTGTTTTTGTTCGTAACTCTTCACCACCCGACATCATGGACGATGGGAACATCTTTGAACCCGTCATCCCACCACAACAAAACCCACCACTAGAACCTTCTAGGCCCCGAACCTTAGGAGAGTATTCCCGACTTAGCCACCAAGGCTACCGAAACACCATTGAGCTCACCGGAGCCAATGTGACTCCCTTGCGATCCGACACCATCTGGTTGGTGCAAAGCGGATGTGCATTCCATGGACTTCGTTCCGAAGATCCAAACCAACATCTTAAGGACTTCCTAAAAATCGTAGATTCCATAGACCTAGGTGTTGAAACTAGAGAGACAACCCGATTACGCCTATTCCAATTCTCTCTACGGGATCAAGCTAGTCAATGGCTTGAGCGTTTACCCGCGGGATCCATCACCACATGGGATGATCTCACCACTCGTTTCCCTGCTCAATTTTTCCCACCGGGGAGAACTACTAAGCTTAGAAATGACATCTTGATGTTCCAACAACGTCAAAATGAATCCCTTTATGAAGCATGGACTCGTTTCAAGGACTTACTTCAAAAAGTCCCTCATCATGGCATAGATCTTTGGCTCCAAGTCCAAATCTTTTATGACCATATCGATCTCTCCACGAAGCGAGCCATTGACCAATCGGCCGGTGGTAAGCTACATGATCTAAGTGCAGAACAATCATGGGAACTCATAGAAGATCTTGCTCTCTATGACAACGAAAGTTGGATTGATCCCCGTGACTTGAACAAAACGGTCAAGGCAATATCCTTGCCTTCGAATAACTCTAGCACTCCCGACCGTAGGATCATGGAACTTGAGGACCAAGTCAAGTTTCTCATGAAATCCTATGAAGCTCCTAAGCCTTCAAGCCAAGTGAACAAAATCACTTCTTCATGCGAATTATTTAGTGGTCCCCATGACACTCGTGATTGTATGGAACTCCCCGAAACAGCTTTTGCGGACTACGCATCCTCGCGTACCGTCGAAGCAGGAGATAAGTGGTACACTTTCAAACCCGAGCCAAACCCTTACG
Organism: Artemisia argyi; assembly: GCA_030686995.1. Taxonomy (NCBI): domain Eukaryota; kingdom Viridiplantae; phylum Streptophyta; class Magnoliopsida; order Asterales; family Asteraceae; genus Artemisia; species Artemisia argyi. The sequence goes on from CM060686.1 coordinate 145,892,438, forward strand.
ATGATTCATACAACCCCTCTTGGAAAAATCACCCAAACCTTAGGTGGAAACAAAATCAACCCAATTCTCCCAATCCGCCTAATCGTTACCAACCAAACGGTCCACTCTCCAACCGTACTTTCAACAACAATCCTTCTAACAACTATGGTAGTACCAACAATCTTGAAGGGTTGATGTCTAAATTCGTGGCATCTCAAGAAGCTCGCATATCTAAGTTTGAAGCCTATTTCAAACAAAAGCAAAGCGAGATGACCACCAAAATTGACGCATTGTTGAAAGTTCTCAATGACCGAGAAATGGGAGCACTCCCAAGCGACACGGTCAAGAATCCGAAACTAAATGTTAATTCCATATCTTCAGTTTCGTCACCCACTTCGTGTCCACAATACTACTCGATCAAATCAACGAGCACGTGTTTCAAACAAAACCAAATTCTTCAAAAGGACCAACCAAATAAAACACCCGATATAGAACCGGTCAAAAGTATAGTTGAAACACCTCCTACGCAAGACCTTGACGATGAATTCAAGGAACTTCACCTTGAAAGTCCCGTCATTGATGTCTTAGCTCGTGCTCCCTACTATAGTTCCCTCATAGAAAAATATGAGAAGTTTAAACTAGGTAAAAATGGGACCGCCTTCGTTCAAAACAAGTTGCCTAAGAAGCTTGATGATCCGGGTATATTTGTTTTGCCTTGTAAAATAGGAAGATCCGACGCTTTCGACACACTAGCCGATTTAGGGTCAAGCCTCAACTTGATTCCCTTATCCCTATTCACCACTCTTAAGCTAGGAAAGTTAGAGGAAACGGAGGTGTTGATAGGTCTAGCGGATGGAAGTATTGCCCACCCGGTTGGAATGATTAAGGATGTAGATGTTCACGTAGGCAAGTTAACTATCTTAGCGGATTTTCACGTCCTAGACATGGTTAGTGACACTACATGCCCATTATTAGTAGGAAGAGGATTTTTAGCAACCGCTAGTGCCATGATAGATTGTAAGGAGTCTAAGACGGTGAAGGCGATACTTGGTCGGTGTACGATGTTAAGAAGCATAGTTATGATTGTGATGATGAACCGACACCGCATTGGGTAGAGATTAATAGGAGACCATCTAGATATGGACCTTGGATAGAAAGGAACTTTATAGGACCTCAATGCCCATTCTATCTAGAAAAAGATTTCGTTGAAAAGACACATTCGGTAGAACAACTCATAGCTAGAGATGAAGAGCTAGATCCCTTTGAGGACCCTTTAGTCTTTAGGAAGATGATTGAGTTCTTGAGCGTAATGCCTATTAATATAGAGATGAATAAGTGGAAAAGAGAGGGACAAAAGTGTAAATGGAGGTGGGACAAGCCACCTAAAGAAGGTGACGGATCATGGTATATGAGGATGACTTTGTATGATCCGGATGGAGAAAAGTTTGAAAGGTCATACCATACTAAGGAAACCGATAGGAAGTTGAAACCTAAATTTGATCCCAAAGATGTCCTCAATGAGGAACTCACCCGTATAACGTAGTAACCCATGACCTTGAGTCTAGCTACAAGACTCGTAAATAAAGAAAAGCGCTTCTTGGGAGGCAACCCATGCTTTGTGTGATTTTATTTTGTTTGTTTGTTATTTGCTTCCGTATGCATGCTTTATTTTTATTGTTGGTAGATCATGTTTCTAACTAAAAAGTGGAAATACTTTACTTTGTTGTTTTGGCCTAGTCTTAACTCCACCTAAAGGTATTTTTGCAAAAGATAAGTGTAAGGGGAAACCCCAAATATGTTTTTAAGAAACAAACCGATCATGATTCTCCACAATATTAAGTGAACATGTACATTCGTATTTGTTAGAGTCAAAGGCTTGTATTGAGTCATAATGAAGTTTTGCAGGATTTTCCAGGAAGTAGAACCAAGTTTTTCCAGAAATTTTTCGGAAACTTAACATAAGAATTTCTGCAGATCACTTCTGACGGCGTTACGAGTTAACTCTTGACGGCGTCACGTGTAAAAATCTGGAAATTTTACCTGTTTTGTTTTTCTAACGGAGTCTTAAGGTTTTTGTTGAATTATTAAGTTTTATAATCTCCAGGAAATCTGCAAAATTCATTCCACAAGCATTATATCTTATTTTGTTTTCTAGGATTTAGTAACTTCTATAGATTGCCGCCGATTTTATGCGAGGTTGCTTTGTTTGTTTTCTCAGGATTTACAGGTTATGTATGACAAGGAGATGATTTATTTTTCTGGAAGGGAAGCTTTGATTGTTCATTTTCTTGGAGGAAGATTTAACCTGGCCACCTTATTATCCATACCGAGCGAATCAGGGGAGTATTTGATTTCATTCTTTTTACTTATTCACTTTTACATTCTTTACTTGAACATTAGGGACAATGTTCATCCTAAGTGTAAGGGGAGGGTAAAATGATGATACCTTACATGTACACTTTCGCTTGAGTTTGTTTTGTTTAATGGTAGATGTGTAATAAAACTATGAGAAACACTTGTTAGTGTAATTTTAGCGCCAAATTTAAAATTTTTTACAACATTTAGGTGTGAAACTTTAGCCATAGCAAGCGTCTCATGGATAGGAGATTGTATGACTAGCACAAAACCGTATATTCAGAAAAATTTTCCACCCAAATATGTGAGGTTCGCCTTTAGATTTGATAGGAAAAGCATTCACTATTAGTGCTTATGAGTGTACCGGTAGCATTTAGATTCTAGAACTTGCGTTAGTGATGCATCCCGAGACCGCTAGTGAGACTACATTCGTGTAGTAGGATCTACTACATGATAAGAGGCATTAGGATCACCCTTGTGTTAAACCCGTATCATAATTACTTGACCATTTAAGTCATATTACTTGGCTAGTTAAGTCAACTAATTTTTCCCACACCATTAGCGTTGTACTCATTTTTAGTACACGAAACCCCTAGTACACCCCTCCGAGCCTATCTTTTCATTTCTAACTTTAAGCATTTTACTTAAAGGAAGAATTTGTTACACCCCACTTAAATGTACACCCAAATCGCCTTAGCCTTCCGTGTATGCACTCATCTTTAGTGCATTATTGTTATTTGTTAAACCCTAAGTTAACTATCTAATTGATTACATGGTTGCTAAGTCGAGTCATATCCTTATACATATTGTTTTGGGACGATTGGGACTCATGGGTAAAGTACTTATTTTATGGAGTAATGGGGAAGAACATCATATTATTACCCCCATATGTACGTTAATCTTAAAAGTACTCCAAGTGTTTTGATTTTCTTTATTCGAGTCATTAGATTAGTTTATTGTAAAGTATGTGAAAATTCAAGTGCAAGGGGAATGTTCATTCCCTATGATGTATTATTTTGGATGGTAGGGTAAGAGTGTATGCAAAAAAAAAAAAAAAAAAAAAAAAAAAAAAAAAAAAAAATCGAAAAAAAAATAATAAAGAAAAAGAAAAAAAATAGAAAAAGAAAAGAGAAAAAAACATACGGACTACCATCCCTTTTTATTCTATGTTCATTTTATGTTTTTTTTTATTAGCTTAAGTCGAGTCTAGTCTTGGCTTAGCAACGCCATATTGTACATGTAATTAACCAAGATTGTTAACTCGCCACCAGTAAAAACTTCCTTTATCCAACAAAACCGTGTATTTCATATCCCTACACCTAACGTTACAACCCTTTAAAAAGACCTCTTTGATAGTTTATCCTAGGTGCTTACGCCATGTGGTGGAGGTTTGTCCCTTTCCCAAGCCTATGGTAATGTATTTTGCTATGACAGGTAGTGAGAGATGTTTTCCATTTCCATATTGTAATTTATACTTTATTACACCCGAGAGATGTGAGTATCTAAACACTATTTGTGAGGTGCTTGTGTATGACCTCCGTTCTTGTCTATTGGTCTATAGTGGAACGATTATTTGTTGTAATTACTTTTATATTAGTTTTAAATGACCCCTAACTTGTATTTTGAGTAGAATAAAAGCACATTTGCTTGAGGACAAGCAAATCTCAAGTGTTAGGGTATATGATGAGGTGAAAAATGAACCACTTTTAGGGGGTCATTTAAGCCCGGAATTGAATTTATTTGATCAAATATTGCCCTAAATCGTTCCTTTTGTGATTTTAGGTACTTTGGGAGTGAAATCTGGAAAAGGAAGCAATTCGGACGTTTTTGGAGCATAAAAGTGTAGAAAACGCCAAAGTCTTAATTTTCCTTGCTGGGAAAACGCCAAAGTCTTAATTTTCCTTGCTGGGAACAGTAGGTGACGACGTCAAGAGCAACACCCTGACGGCGTCAAGAGTAAATTGCATGACGGCCCAGTACAAACATGAAGGCGTCACAAGTAGAGCGTCAAGAGTAAAACACGTGACGGCCTGGAAGACCCTAACACATGACGGCATCAGATGAAGATCAAGGCAGTCCGAGAAATATTTTGGCGACGAGATGACGGCGTCACCTATTTGGTCTTGACGCCGTCAGCCTCAATTTCCTATATATAGTTTTCTAATTTTCATTCATTAGAAAAGGAGAAGTTTGGAGAAACCCTAAGGCCGAACCTATTACGAATTTTACAGGTTTTTCAAGGGTTTTCAGCCCTTGAACCCTAACATGTGTAATTGAGATAAGTGTTCTTCTAATTCAATCAATATGTCTATGTGTTGGTTGTCTATATCTTGTTCTTGTCTTAATTCCATCATGCTACGCTAGATCTATCTTGTGTTTGCTTAGATCTAATGAAACCTAGATGTTGATTATGTATTGATTACTTGTTTATGGTTGTATTGGATGAATGATTTCGATGTTAGGCTTAAGAAAACTGGCATATCTCCAAATGGTAACATGCTTGAACGTCTTAGGAAACATTAACCATTGTGCACTATGTTTTATTGGTTGTATTTAATGCATGAGTAAATTCTAATGATCCCATGTTAGGAGCTTCTTAACCGGCTCGACATAGGAGTGAAATAGGCACTCATAGGATTGGGGAATTAAGTGCGCCACCCCATGAATGGTATTAAGGAATACAATCCGTCATCCACGCAACTATAACAAGTAATTAACGTGCAAAAGATATCTAGGGAGTAGTGAAATCTAAGTAAACACAATTTCTCCACTTATTGCTCACAACCTTAGTTTAATTTAGTTTTATTTTCATTTCTAGTATTTTATTTTGATTGCATCTTTAGTATTGGGTTAGTTGACTAGCAACTAATTCCGCCCAAATCCTTCAAACCCGAGATATTTACTTGTTTTCTATAAAATATAAAAATACAAAAAGAATCTTCCATCATCTTTAGAACTAGTATTTAGGTTTTCTAATCCTAGCGACACTATTCCTAGCCGAACGATCAATCCCCCGGTACTTGTCACTATACTATACTACAACGATCAGGTACACTGCCTGGTGGGGGTTGTAAGCTTCTCGAGATCCCTTGAGAGGTAAAGCCTGGTGCAATCCCCACGCTACCATTGTTATTTGTTAAACCCTAAGTTAACTATCTAATTGATTACATGGTTGCTAAGTCGAGTCATATCCTTGTACATATTATTTTAGGACGATTGGGACTCATGAGTAAGTACTTATTTTATGGAGCAATGGGGAAGAACATCATTTATTACCCCCATATGTGCGTTAATCTTAAAAGTGCTCCAAGTGTTTTGATTTTCTTAATTCGAGTCATTAGATTAGTTTATTGTAAAGTATGTAAAAATTCAAGTGTAAGGGGAATGTTCATACCATATGATGTATTATTTTGGATGGTAGGGTAAGAGTGTATGCAAAAAAAAAAAATAAATAAATAAAAATAAAAAAAAAATAAAAAAAAAACGAAAAATCAAGAAAAAGAAAAGAAAAAAATAGAAAAAGAAAAGAAAAAAATATACGGACTACCATCCCTTTTTATTCTATGTTCATTTTATGTTTTTGTTATTTTTCATTTATTAGCTTAAGTCGAGTCTAGTCTTGGCTTAGCAACGCCATATTGTACATGTAATTAACCAAGATTGTTAACTCGCCACCAGTAAAGACTGCCTATATCCAACAAAACCATGTATTTCATATCCCTACACCTAACGTTACAACCCTTTGAAAGACCTCTTTGATAGTGTATCCTAGGTGCTTACGCCATGTGGTGGAGGTTTGATCCTTTCCCAAGCCGATGGTAATCTATTTTGCTATGACAGGTAGTGAGAGATGTCTTCCGTTTCCATATTGTAATTTATACTTTATTACACCCGAGAGATGTGAGTATCTAAACACTATTTGTGAGGTGCTTGTGTATGACCTCCGTGCTTGTCTTTGGTCTTTAGTGGAACGATTATTTGTTGTAATTACTTTTATATTAGTGTTAAATGACCCCTAACTTGTATTTTGACTAGAATAAAAGCGCATTTGCTTGAGGACAAGCAAATCTCAAGTGTAAGGGTATATGATGAGGCGAAAAATGAACCACTTTTAGGGGGTCATTTAAGCCCGGAATTGAATTTATTTGATCAAATATTGCCCTAAATCGTTCCTTTTGTGATTTTAGGTACTTTGGGATTGAAATCTGGAAAAGGAAGCAATTCGGACGTTTTTGGAGCATAAAAGTGAAGAAAACGGCAAAGACTTAATTTTCCAAGCTGGAAACAGTGTGTGACGGCGTCAAGAGTACTTTCCTGATGGCGTCAAGAGTAAAGATCATGACGACCCAGTGCAGAAATGAAGGCGTCACAAAGTAGAGCGTCAAGAGTTAAATATGTGACGGCCTGCAAAAGTGGATAACATGACGGCGTCAGATGTAGATCAAGGCAGTCCGAGAATTCTTTTGGCGGCGAGATGACGGCGTCACAAGATTGTTCTTGACGCCGTCAGCCTCTTATATCTATATATAGTTTTCTAATTTTCATTCATGAGGGAGGAACAAGTTTGGAGAAACCCTAAGGCCGAACCACATACGTATTTTACAGCTTTTTCAAGGGTTTTCAGCCCTTGAACCCTTACATGTGTTATTGAGATAAGTATTCTTTTAATTCAATCAATATGTCTATGTGTTGATTGTCTATATCTTGTGCTTGTCTTGATCCACCATGCTAGGCTAGATTTATCTTGTGTTTGCTTAGATCTAATGAAACCTAGATGTTGATTATGTGTTGATTACTTGTTTATGGTTGTATTGGATGAATGATTTCAATGTTAGGCTTAAGAAAACTGGCAGATCTCCAATTGGTAACATGCTTCAACGTCTTAGGAAACATGAACCGATGTGTACTAGGTTTTATTGGTTGTATTTAATGCATGAGTAAATTCTAATGATCCCATGTTAGGAGCTTCTTAGCCGGCTTGACATAGGAGTGAAGTAGGTACTCATAGGATTGGGGAGTTAAGTACGCCACCCCATGAATGGTATTAAGGAATACAATCCGTCATCCACGCAACTATAACAAGTAATTAACGTGTAAAAGATATCTAGGGAGTAGTGAAATCTAAGTAAACACATTTCTCCACTTATTGCTCACAACCTTAGTTTAATTTAGTTTTATTTTCATTTTTAGTATTTTATTTTGATTGCATCTTTAGTATTAGGTTAGTTGACTAGCAACTAATTCCGCCCTAATCCTTCAAACCCGAGATATTTACTTGATTTCTAAAAAATATAAAAATACAAAAAAGAATCATCCTTCATCTCTAGAACTAGTATTTAGATTTTCTAATCCTAGCGACACTATTCCTAGCTGAACGATCAATCCCCCGGTACTTGTCATTATACTATACAACATCGATCAGGTACACTGCCTGGTGGGGGTTGTAAGCTTCTCGAGATCCCTCGAGAGGTAAAGCCTGGTGCAATCACTACGCATCATATAATAAGACTTTGGTAAAGGCTCGGAGAAGTATCTACCCCTTGTGGAATTCTCCTATAACAATAGCTACCACACAAGTCTTAAAGCTGCACCATTCGAAGCTTTATATGGTTGTAAATGCCGTTCGCCTATTGGTTGGGCTGAAGTTGGATATAGCCAACTCACAGGCCCCGAACTTATATTGGAGACTACTAAGAAAGTGACTCAAGTTCGTGATCGGTTACAAGCAGCTAGAGATAGGCAGAAAAGTTACGCCGATCAGAGACGTAAACCCCTAGAGTTCCAGGTTGGAGACAAAGTGATGCTGAAAGTCTCACCTTGGAAAGGAGTGATACGTTTCGGGAAACGTGGGAAACTCAACCCCCGCTACATTGGACCATTTCTTATTTTGGAAAGAATTGGGCCCATGGCTTTAGGTTGGAATTACCACAGAAATTGAGTAAAGTTCACGATGTGTTTCATGTTAGTAATTTGAAAAAGTGTCTTTCTGATGAGACGCCGGTTATACCAATAAAGGATATTCGTGTGGATGAGAGTTTGAACTTTGTGGAAGAGCCGATTGAAATTTTAGATCGAGAGATTAAGCGACTCAAGCGAAGTCGTATTCCACTCATCAAGATTCGTTGGAATTCCCATCATGGACCGGAATTTACGTGGGAACGTGAGGACAAGTTCCGAAAGAGATATCCGAAGCTTTTCACTTCATAGATGGATTGTTCCGAGAGAAACCCGGGACGGGTTTCTTCTGAGGCTAGGAGGATGTGACAACTGGAAAATTAGGAAGCCATTTTGAAAACCCGCATTACGTTAAAAGTTCGTTTATAAATTTATGTTTGAAATTTTATTCGTAACGAACTTGTAAAACCTATATTGTGGTTGATTATATTTAAAATCTTTATGGAATCGAGATTTGGATTATCGATGTGACATGAATTTATTTTGAGATTTTCATTTGGCACTACGTTGACTCCGGCACTAGATAACCTAACAAAAATTTAATGTTTCGAATTTATGGTTCGATTATATAATTATTTTGAACGTCTCTTGGGATATTAAATAATTTGGAACGAGCTTGGTTTGAGAATGTCGAAACACTTTGAAAAGTTTACAGGTTTGGCCTTGCGTTTTATAACTAGCCACTTTACCCCCACACTAATAATATAATTATTATTATCACTATTAATATTTTTTTAAAAAAAATAAACTACAAAATGGTCCTTGTGGTTGGGCCGGTTCACACACAACCAAACACACACCCTCACCACTTCATCTCATCTCTCTCTCCCCCTCTAATATCAAAACCCTAGCCGCCACCTTTGGCCGGCCGTCACCACCACACCGCCGCTCTCCACCATACACGACCACCACCACCTCAACCCTCTCATCACCCTCTTTCTTTTGGTGTACTACACGCGTGACCCAAACACCCCTAACCCCTCGTTTGAGTCACCACCGCCACCTAAAACACCACCACCACCATTAATATTTTGATTTTTCAAAAAATATTGGGCATGGAGTCGTCTTGAAGGTAGGAAACCATGAATTTCCTTTTTGTGTGCCTCGATTTGGATTTGAATCCGTGCATACGCGGATTTTCTTGGTTAGGTTTTGTAAAATATTGATGGGAAATAACATTTTGATGACAAAACTCCGTTTGGTATCCGGGTTTATGGGTTTTCATTGGTGTCAACTTGAAACCATGAGCCATGGCCCACGGCTAGGCTTGGTTCGAGCCTTGTGGCTCATTTTGTTGATGGGTTTTGACCTAGTAATGTGGTGTCGAGAGTTTTGGTACTTTGGAGTTGTTTGTGGATTGATATTGGGTCGACTTTGGTGCTTGTTGTTGTTGTTTGATGTTGCCACGAACCAAGGGGTCTGTTTGGCAGGTTTATTAGTGCTCCGGTGAGCTTAATCGAGACCAAGAGGTCTTGGGTTCGAGTCTTTATGACTCGTGGTCTAGCCGAGACCCAAGTGGGTCTCTCGGCTCGGGTTTGGCTTGGTAAACCAACCCGGATTGCGCGTAACTAAATGACTTTTGTTTCGGTTCATGTTATTGTTATTGTTGTTGTTGTGGTATGTTTTGGCATTGGCATTGTTGATGTTATTGTCGTTTGCTTGGGAGTCGAGAATTAATGGTAAAATGGTTGTTTTGTGGAGTTGTGGACAAGAATGATATGGGGACCGATTGTGAGACGGTCAAATTAGATTGACGGAGATAGGTTAGTTGGGTGCCGTAGTCGGACCTTATTGTTGTAGCACGTGATGTGGGAATTGTTGGACGGAGATGGATTACTTGGTTGTATTGGTTATTATTACTTGGACTTGGACAATGAGCCAAGAGTGATGACTCGGACATGTGACCATCTATATAACTCGATAATTATTTATAATCAAACATAAATAATAAAACTCGTAATAATATTATTAATAATATAGACGTTTATATAAGTATATAGACGTGAAAACGTATATATAACTATATAACTGCGTATATTAAAAATAAAACGATCACGAGTAATATTATAATAACGCGATGATATGTATTATACTATGTGAATAGTGCAATAAATGTCGGGAACGTTATGATAATTAAACAACTATAAATGACGATAAAATCTATAACGTTGGATAATTATATTAAATAAAATACCTTTTTAAAAATAAACGAGGAAACTATCGAGTTATACGGAGTCGTGGTCACTTGAGTCCAAGTGGGCCATATTGTTTATTTTGTGACTTTTGTGCTTGTCACGGATATGTGACGTTAATACATCCATTCTCTATAACTACATAACTTATTTGATCGACGGATTAAATAGGACCTATTTAGTTATATAAAATGAATATATTAATGGGTATTGTATCCTACGACGCCCATAGGTTGTGGTATATGTACGGAATTTATAAGTTACTAAATATTACGTGAGGTTTATCAAATTGATAAATTTGGTAAGTTTGACGATGTATTTAGGGAACTTATTAAATTTAGAAATATACCATATAGCATTCTACGTGCTATGTAATTTAGGTTTTGGGTATAAGCTTTGAATAATATATTAAGTAAATAAAGTATGGGGGAATACTAAGTCGACGGATAATATTAGACCCGTAGGTTGTTATTATTATTTCTTTTGTTTGTGAATTCTTGATTTTGAGTTGTGTCCACCCTCCACCCGCATGGATACCAAACGCCAAACTCCAAACTAATACCAAAATAATACGAGAAATGGATTTTTGAAAAGTAAAAAGGAATACGTTCGGGATTGGGAATATTCGATTTTGAGTAAATGATTCTGAAACGAGTTTATATTGTTAGGAAGTGCCGAGTCCGTAGTTGCCGTCTTTTGAGTTGTGATACATCTTACTTCTACTAATTTCTTCTTGCTGATTTCTGGACTTGAGGTGAGTCATAGCCCCACTTTTACTCTTGAACTTTGTTTTCAATACTTGGGGTGAGAAACGTGCAAATTATTTTACGTGGACTATTATCGCTTTTGTTTTCCAAAACTTGCTATGCTTATGGAACTAGGATGTTATGTCAACCTTAGTCACATAGTGAATTATCGCGTATGGACTAAATATGGTTAGACGAATGTTACAACAACCTTAGTCACATAGTGAACCATCGCGTGTTGACTAGATTTGGTTAGATGAGTTACATCAACCCTAGTCACATAGTGAACCATCGCATGTGGACTAAATAATGGTTGGATTATGAGAATGGCTTATTTGAGGATTTTGTGGATGAACTATAGTGTGCACCTATAGGATTTTGCGTTGAGGATTGAGGCCTAGTCTAGCTAGCAAGCGTTTTGCGTACATGTCCACTTGATTTGATATTGAATATAAACCTATGATCTCACCAGCGAAAGCTGACTTTTAGCACGTTTTCTCAGGTAATTAAGTGATGAACTTGGATGCTTGGATTTGAGGTTTGGTTTGGCAATGCGGTTAAGGATCTATTTTTCTAAAAACTCTGATATGTAATGTTGGACCTACTTTTATTTCTTTTGGGCCTTACTTTGATAAATTTGGGATGAATGTAAACTTTAAAACCCCGTTTTGGTTGTGTTTTACTTACGTTTACTTTATCTCGTTCTTATATGTCTTGTGTTGGATACCAATCCCCGTAACACCCCGAATGCTTGTTGAGTCTTCCACTGTACCAAATTTTGGGGGTGTTACACATGTGCTCATGTGTTTTTCAGGAAATTTGAACATGCGGGCGGAGTTTGCACTTTTGAAATGATCCACTTTCAATGAACATGACCGATTCGAGACACGCTTACATAACTAGTTAGACTAGCTTGAAATTATTACCCGTCCTGGTCAAGTCCAAAGAAAGTCTCTCGATACGGTACATTCTACTCAGACAAGTCCTATTCAAGACACGCTTACATCACTAGTTAGACTAGCTTGAAATTATTACCCGTCCAGGACAAGTCTTTTCGATTAATGACATTTTAAGCTTCGTCAATTCATTGGTTATATCTGAGTCGAGCTCTTTTGAGATTCAATCACAATCTTTACACATTTTAATCACGTCTTCTCCCCCTCAAAAATAGCATATCATGATATTTTTGATATCAACTGATTAAGAAAAAAGCTTTTGGAGAGAAAGACAGATTTGTTTTTGCATGAAATCGGAACATTTTTGTTTTTATGAAATACTCCCCCTCAAAACTTGCATATGATTTTGAGAATGTTAAACTTTTTAAAGTTTAGAGGGTAGGAGTCTTCTTGAGCAAAATCCTGATAAAGTAAGAAATTTCAGATTTGTTGAATTTTGCATCAAGGTTTTTGAAAAACAAAGACTTCTCTTTGTTTGAATAGGAATGTTGCACTGAGGCGTACAACAGTGTCCATTTTTAGGTTAAGTGCACTTTTTTTATGAAAATCTTTTTTGCGTAGCACTTTCCTTTCTTTGAAAACTTAAGTTGTGCACTGTAAGGTGTACACAAGTCATTTTGATGATGAGCACCGATTTTGATAGATTTTGAAAATCTTTTCAAAAAATCTTGAAAAAGTGGTGCTCAGAATGTAAGAGAATTTAGAAAATCTAATTTAGCATTAGATCAACAATCATGGTCTTGAGCTTAAAGATTTTGAAAGTTTTTCTAAAGAAAACTCAAGCCAGATAAGTGTTTGGTTCTTGTTTTAGGATAAGTGCTCGAAAAATATTTGAAATCTTTGTTTTGATTAAGCACTTTCCTTTCTTTGAAGCGTGGGTCATGAACTGATGTGTCCAGAAGCCATCTAATTAAGTCCGGGTTTCATACTAAAGTATACGAAAGCCATTGTGAAGAAAATTTTGAGAAACGACATGTTTTAGAAAACATTTTCGAGAACTCTCACTCAACCACATGTTCATATCCGTATCATTGTTGAATGACATTTCTAGAGACGTACAGAATATCAATTATACAAGAGACATGTCGTGAGAAGAATATTTTTGGATTTTTTGAATTTATAATGTTTTTGGATTTTTGAAAATTTTATATTTTTGTATTTTGTTTTTGATGGTTTTTCAAATTTTTTATTTTGTTTTTCAAAAATATATACAAAGAAGAATTGAAGAAAGAAAAAATTAAGCTTGGACAAGTAAAAGTGGAGTTAAGAGTGGAATAAGAAAAGGATTTCCGCATGCGATGTTGGCGTAAAGTTCCTCTTTACCACATTGGGTGTATGAAAACTCTCATCACTTTCATAAGTACCTGCATCCACAGAAGAAGAATTTATACAAATGACAGTGTTAGAAGTACATGTTTCCTTACGTTGAGGGTGTTCACTAACAATGGTTGTAGTGCTTTCTACTTCCTGTTGCTGAGTATCACTATTATTTGTCTTGTTGCAACTATCAAGAATTTTCCATGTGGGAATCCATCTAAGACCAACTGTATTAAAAACTTTTCCCGTGGGAATCCACCTAAGGTAAGATCTAGACGTAGTTTTCTTATCAGATGCAGCGGAAGACTCAGTTTTTGAAAAATTACATCATTTAGATATCCACCTATTAGGTTTCTTATCCATTTTCTTGTTGTCAACGGATTTGTTTCTATTTGGGGTCTTAGTGGATTGTGCCTTGACACTTGATTTTCCTTTCTTGAGAAATTGTGCAATACATGCGTCATGGTTATCTGAAAAAATGAATTCTTTACATGTAGGATAGACAAATTCAACATCCTTGTTTAACACAACAACTTTAACTTTGTCACTACAGTCATTTGGAAATTGTTTGTTGTTCGACGAGACCTTGGAATTCTTTGTGTTGCATTCTACGTTCCTAGCATTCTCTTTTGTGCCACTACTCTTAGATGCAAGCCAATCCCTAGTATTTTGTTGATTGTTCCTAGGTAATGGTTTACTACTACTAGCAGTGCTTTGGAATCTTGTAGAATTCATCACACTAGGTTTTGCACCTAAAATTCCATCATATCGAAGTTGTGCCTTTTCCCTAGCTTCTTCTAGATGGTGATTTTGGACCATGTCATTAGAACCAACAGATTCCTTTATTGTTTTGTGGTCACATTCAGTGTACTATTCCTAGAAGAGCCAGGTGTACTCACATTTGTGTTTCTTTCAACAACCAATTTTTGTTTTTCAACAATCTTTTCAATTTCCTTTTTCTTGGGCAAGGGTTGTGGAGAGACCGGTTTTGATTAGCAATCATATTCATTGTTTGACTTGACTGACCTGACTTAACCACTAATTCTTAGCATATCTATGTTGATTCCCTATAACATGTTCATTTGCTAGTGAACCTTGATTCCGAGTAAAGTCAGTTGGAAACATTTCTGCTAGACCTCAAGTCCTTGCTGCTTTTGTCTCAACATTGCTTCATCAAACCTAGCTTTGTAGGCAAGTTGCTCTTCCAATTGTTTCTGCTTCTCATTCTCAAAATATGGGGAAAAGGTTGTTCTAGAAGTTCCATATCAGTTGGTGCAAAGTGATCGTAACTAGGTTCAACAGTCTCAGCAATCGTCTTGTCAGTCTTAGGATATGGAGCAAAGAATTGAACAAGAGGTTCCATGTCCATTGATGGAAACAAATTTTTGAGAAAAGGCATTTTGAACTTGAAAAATAATTTTCTAATTTTCCGATTGAGGTCTACGTTTCCCTCCAAAATTTAATTTGAAAACCTTACTCAGTAGACTTATTCCATTACTCTATACAATGTAGCCCTAACTCGGTAAGAAAAGAAAACCCTTACTCGACATCTAGTTGAAACCATTGCTTGATAAGCTAACTCGATAAACAGATCAATGTTACTCGATAAACCTCTGCTTACTCGATACCTTAACTCGATAAACCTCGGCTTACTCGATACCTTAACTCGATAAAAACCATTCCTAACTCGATAAGCTTCATACAAACTCGATAAAATACGTAATTTTTCCGAGACAAAACACCAAAAATCACAATTTTTCACCACAAAACACCACGATTCGCCCCTGGTTAGCTCTGATACCACTTGTTATGATCAAGAAACACCTTCGGGAGGTCGGGGATGCTCGAAATAAAGAATAGACATGATATTATTAGATAGAAGAAAGGGGGAGATGTGTGTGTTTTCTAGAGAGAGAATGAAGGAAAACACACAAACCTAGAAATACTATGAGACATCCACCCTCCTAGTTGGGACTAGGAGGGGTATTTATACTACAAGACTAGCCTATCTTAGCACTATTGACTAAACTAGTCCTTGTACATAGAAAGAGATGCAATTCCCACATATAACATAACTTTTAAAGCTAACATAACTTTTTTTTTCTTTTTTGAAAGAAAGAAAGATAATGAAAGATAGGTAAAACTTGTGTAGATGATGGATCTTTGAAAGATAACAAAGGTTGTTGTTGTAGATTAGATGTTTTGGTGAAGTAGAAAATTCGTTCTCGAAGAAAGCTTAATCGGTAACATCCCTTACTCGGTAAAACTGTATCTTGGAAAGATTGCTTCCTCGGTAAAGTTGTTACTGCTGGTAGCTAACTCGATATAAAGTTACTAACTCGATAGACAATTGCTAACTCGATAAGAAATCTGGTACTTGATAACAATGCTAACTCGATAGACAGTTACTAACTCGGTAGCGTTTGCTTACTCGGTAAACTCTTGTAAACTCTTACTCGATAAAGTTGAACCTTACTCGATAAAGTTGAATCTTACTCGGTAGAATCTTTGCAAACTCGGTAAAACTTATAACTCGATACTGTTTAATTCTAACTCGATAAGGAAAATCAAACGGAGTATAGTTTGGCCTAAGTAGCAAACAAGAAGAACCTTACTCGATAAACGATAAGGTGATATAGCAAACTCGCTAAAATGGCTCACTCGCCAAAACAATCTCGATAATCAGAAGCTTACTTGGTAAAGAAAATGTGCTAACTCGATAAATAGACAGTCTAACTCGATACCCCGTAAATTTTGCACATTCTAACTCGATAAACTACGTGATG
The DNA here is from genome assembly GCA_030686995.1 of Artemisia argyi. Lineage (NCBI taxonomy): Eukaryota > Viridiplantae > Streptophyta > Magnoliopsida > Asterales > Asteraceae > Artemisia > Artemisia argyi. Next base: position 145,908,724 of record CM060686.1, read on the forward strand.
AACAGTACCCAGATTCGAAAAATCAGCCTTAAAACCTAGTTTTTCACCAAATCTAACCTAAATCAACCTAATACTATCCCTAGGCTCTGATACCACTTATAGGACCTTTGAATACTATATCTAACACAAGTTTATATAAAGATAAAGAAGAGATAAGTAGAGAGAGAAAGAGAGATGGTAACTTCTAGAGAGAGGAAGAAAGATGTATTAGATTAAGAGAGAGAAACACCTAGTAATACACATAGAAGCACCACCTCCAAATGGGAGCATTTGGAGGTATTTATTGGTAAGATAAGAAGATGGGCCAGGCTTGGGCTTTTGTAATAAACTAGACATAACCTTTTACAATATTAGATTAAACCAAGCCCGTTTACCTTTAACTAAACTACAAGACTATTACAATTATTATTACAAGACTAAATGACTTAATAAATGATCGTCACTTCTATTTCTAACAGTGATAAACAACAACCAGAAACCTGTTAAAGATTGAATCAAAGATCGATTGAGTTGATTGTAACAACCCAGAAATCGAGTGATTCGAAGAAATTGAAGGATATGTCGGGAGACAAAAACGAAAACAACAAAGTTGTTTTCACCGCACCTTTAGCATCATACCAATGCCCAGTTCTAAACAATACGAACTATAAATTATGGGCATTAAGAATGAAGAAGATACTAATGGCAAATGGAGTAGGGAATTTGATAGAAGGAATAAGTACATCAAAATAGATTGATGTAAAAAAAAGGATAGTTCTGCGTCAGCATACCTATTTTAAGGGTTACCAAAAGATTTGCAAATGCAAGTTGCGGGATGTGAAACAACGAAAGAAATTTGGGACTCTCTAAAGTCCATATTTATTGGGACAGAAGATGTACAACAGGCACACTCGCAACAACTTACATCAGAATTTGAGAGACTTGTGATGGAAGAAGATGAATCAATAGATTCATTCATTGGGAAGTTGATGAGTATTATTACAAAGGCTGCTACATGTGGATTAACATTTTATAAGCAAACGAAAGTACGAAAAGTACTTAATGCAGTACCAAATAAATTTCTGCCAGTAGTAGCGACCATTGAATGATAGTTGATTTTAAAACTGTGAAGTTGGAGGAGATTATTGGGAAACTTAAGACTTATGAAGAAAGGATTAAGCTTAGAAAAGGAAGACAGGAAGATAATAGTGAGAAGTTCTTACTCACACGTCAAAGGAATAACAGAAATTATAAACGCAACTATGGAAATGGTTGACAAGGAGGTGGTAATCAGACACGAGGAAGAAGGAAGTTTAGAAGTGAAGGATACACATCAGATGAGTCAGATGGAACCGACAACAAACCGCGAAGGAATGGTGATAAGTCACAAATAGATTGTTACAAGTGTGGAAAACTTGGGCACTATGCCTATGAATGTCCAAGCAAGAAAAAAGATGAAGTTGATGTACTTTTAGTAGAGAATGATGATGAACCGGCACTTCTAATGTGCCTAATAGACAAAAATTAGAAATATAAAAGGCTTGGTCATGTGATACGATCAAAGCAAAGCCTTGTGATGCGGAAAATAACCTGTAAAAGAAGATGCAGTGAATTTAGTGAATGAATTAAAGGAAAAACGTGTGATATGATTTCAATCCGTGAAGGATCAAAATAATTCTGTGAGAGAGTTAAAGTGGAGGAAGTTTTGATTCGTGTGATGCGAATTGGTACAAAAGAGAGGTTGTGTGAAATAACCAAGTTAGCCGTAAAGGATGGTTCGTGAAGTTCAGTGACTGATCAAACTGAAGATGGTGAAAAGCCAAGTTGTGTGAAGAAACAGCGAAGCATTTGTTGTATGAAGCAAACCGCGAAGAAGATATAATTTGTGATAGATTAAATGATCAAGAAAAGTAAAGAAAGGTCAAGTGATATGATCAAGTTGAAGAAAGAAGATGGTGTGAAGTCATCAAAAAAAATTTCAGGACGAAGTTTGGCATCAAGACATTAGGGAGGAACTGTAGATCAAGTAATGTCATGATTTTCCAAACATGTACATTAGTGTAATGGGTCAAGTAAAGAGCTGCAATGTATTCTGGTTTGGTCCAAAGTCCAACAGATCAATAGTCGAATTAGATGGCAGTTAGAAGTTAGTTATTTTCGGTTATAGTTAGTTATGGAAGTTAGTTATAGTTAGTTATGGAAGTTAGTTATGGTTAGCTATGGAAGTTAGTTATATGGTAGTTATTAGTGAAAGGTCACAATGGTTCATAGAACCTGTTAGTATCGATGCATTATGTATAATTAGAGGTAGAAATCTGTAATCAACTTTTTAGTACAATGGATTCAATATATACAGTGATTGTATACATTTATTCTTCATCAAGTAAAGAGTGAATCTTATATAATTTGTGTTTCATTGAAACCTGGGCAACACATACCAATCAAAGTTGCTGAAGATAAGAGACCACAAATGAACAAGAGGCACACAGCCAAATCAAAAGACACAATTGAACAGCGTCTGCAAACCTTTGTGAAGGTACTCTCCTCAAAAGATGCCACATCCAATTGTGCAGTTACAAAGGCGGTCAATATAAGGATGAGGACCCATCCAAACACCTCAGGAAAATCTTCAAAGCCCACAGGGACAAATCGGACAATGGTACCATTGATTTCAATAGTCTCAGTAAATACGATATACATTGAACTAAATGTCATGAATAACCAAATGATCCTTGTAGCATTTTCTAGAAACCTCTCAGTCGCTTCATCTGCCATGGTATTGCTTGTCCTTGTTTTTTGATGAATTCAAAAATTTTATATTGATAAGAATATAGCAAAATAATGTCAACAATGTGTACATTTCAAAGTAAATAGCTTACTTACTCAAAAGCTAGATATATCAGTTTACAACATGAAACTAAGATGTTTACATCTAAAACAGATAACAAACATTAACTACTCCGTACTTCATTATGCAAACATCGATTCCGAATAGAATCGACACCTATTGATCATCATATCCCTAAAGTTTGAGTCACATTTTTTTTCCTCTTCTCAAGAATGCAGATTTTGACTCAGAAAAGGAACAACTAACTTTATTTCAAGCACCAATGCATAGATTAGTCCATAGAATACAATGGTAATTAAGGACACAAAATTGTAGTTTAATTATGTCTGTTTAGAAATGATTTACTTAGAGGAGGCTCTTACCTAGGTGTTTTGCCTAGCGGCAGACAAGTCGAATGCAGGTCCACATAGATGGTACTTGGTAAATTTGAACAGTTATTTCATCCTATATTCAGTTTTTCTAAAGAAATCATAAACTGCTTGTTGAAAACAGAGCATCTGGCGTTAAAGTAAGCAGACAAGCATAAACACTTCTCTTTATCCAAAGTCCAAACACTCGACTGTTTATAAAATTCCATCACCCAGACACACTAGTACACAAACGATTTTTTAGAACGACTTATTTGAAACGCCTGATATATGTAACCGCTTTAAATAATGTAAAACAATTATTTATAATGGTTATATGAAAAATCGTTTTAAATGATTAATTAATTAAAGCCGTTGTTTCTCTATGAAAGTTATTTAGAACGGTCTTTAGCCATAATTTAAAACATATAAAATTTGGATTATTTAGGACGGTGTATAAGTAATCCGTAACAAAAAAACATAAAAAAAATTTCAAGTAGTTTTTCACCTCAAATGAGTGGGAATTTTCCCTCCCTTTCTCTTTTCACCTTTATTTCTCTCTATTTATTAAATTCATCACTTTTTCATTCTCTATGTTGTATGAATAACAAGTGTATTTTTTTTTTTCTCTTTATTTATCCTAAAAGGCTAAAACAAACTTGATCTTTTCATATGTTTAGTTTTTTTTGCAGATCTTCGAAAAAATAATCTTTCATTTCGTAAGTATACTCACAACCACACATTCTAGATGCAGATCAATCTTAAAGCTGTAAAAATAAGATCCAACTAAAATCTGACAAGTGACACTATCGTTAAAGTAAAATAAATTTTTTTTATTCACTACAAGAAACAGGAGAACAGGCGACGAATGTATTCCCGTCGACACAATGTTGACGGGAATTTATTCCTATGGTTTTCTTTTTTAAATTGACGAAACCAAGGTGATACACTTTGATTTGACATGTAATGTATCAAGTTAAGGTGATACACTTTGATTCGACATGTAAATTTATAGTTGTGTATCACTAATCCAAACTCATGTATCAGTTGGTTCTTAGTTGCTAAAATGTTAATTCGTATTAATAATTTTTTTTTTTTTTTTTTTGTATTATTGCTAATATGACTATTTATAAAATGGTTTTAGTGGTTGTTTAGACTAGATCTTATTTTTACAACTTTAAGCTTGATCTCACATTAACCCTCCCCTATATATATATATATATATATATATATATATATATATATATATATATATATATATATATATATATATATATATATATATATATATATATATATATATATAGAGAGAGAGAGAGAGAGAGAGAGTTAGGATCAAATAGGAAGAATAATTAAAATAGGAATGATAAGAAGTAACCACAACCGCACATTTCAGATGCACCTACAAAAATGGATGCATCTTCCTTAAAATTTTCCCTCCTAATTTAAAATGTGTGGTTATAATTACTTCTTACCCTTCTTATTTTAATTATTCTTCGTATTTGATCTCTTGCCTATATATATATATATATATATATATATATATATATATACACACACACACACATATATATAGGGAAGGGATCCAATAAGAAGAATAATTAAAATAAGAAGAGTAAGAAGTAATTCTAACCACACATTTTAATTTAGGAGGAAAAATTTGAATGATGTTGCATCCATTTTTGTAGGTGCATCTAGAATGTGTGGTTGTGATTACTTCTTATTCTTCTTATTTTTATTATTCTTCTGATTTGATCCTAACTACATATATATATATATATATATATATATATATATATATATATATATATATATATATATATATATATATATATATATATATATATATATATATATATATATATATATATATATATATAGTTGTATTGATTAAAATCATTCTTTGACATTTCTCAAATGTAGGATGTGTGTTTGATAAACAACTTAGATTTGAGGTAGTAAACCTACTCGCAGATCCCATCAACGTTGACTACATAAAAAAGGTATTGTTGCAAGTTTTTATTTTATTTCACCTTGTGGGTTTCTTTATTGTGTCTCATATGTTGTAGACTTACTTTTTCTTTTTAGTTATATCGACAAAAATCTTCATTTGACTTTTCACTAATGCAGGATGTATGTTTGATACATAATTTAGATTTGAAATAGTAAGTTTACTCACAATACCCATCAATGTTCCCATCAATATTGGCCCCATAAACATGACCGCCAACAAAAGAAGAATAAACCACAGATAATTTACTCTTGGATAGCAAGATTCTCAAAATGAATAAGAATTACGGGATGAATTGCCAAAAACAATAACATCAATAAAAAAAATTGTACTATAATTGAAATGTTTCAAATATTATTATTTTTTTAATATTGGAAACCTTTTTACAACGGGTATTAACAAATGTTACAAAAAAATAGAATGGTCCAAAACCACTTTAAAAAACCTCATCTAACCGTTTTAATAAACACTTTCTGTACTAGTGAGACTTGCATGGTACCCGCGCGTTGCAGCGGCGGGTACCCTGAAATAAAAATTTTCAATGGAATTAATAAAATGTCACGAGATGTCATTCCGACACCTAAATTTGCTTGGTCACAGCTTTGTGTATCGAGTCGAGTTTTGGTCACAGGTTCATGTCTAGGTTAAAATGGAGGGTTTTACATTGTGTTTAAATTATTGTAATGTTGGGTGTAGGCGTGTTTTTAATGATATTAATGTAGAATGAGGGTTGTACATTATGTTTAAATGATTGTAATATTGGGTGTAGGGATGTTTTTAATACTATTAATGTAGAATGAGAGTTGTACATTGTGTTTAAATGATTGTAATATTGGGTGTAGGGGTGTTTTTAATGCTATTAATGTAGAATGAGGGTTGTACATTGTGTTTAAATAATTATAATATTGGGTGTAGGGGTGTTTTTAATGCTATTAATGTAGAATGAGGGTTGTACATTATGTTTAAATAATTGTAATATTGGGTGTATAGGTGTTTTTAATGCTATTAATGTAGAATTCTAAGGAAAGTGGGCTGAATTTCGATTCATGCTAGTTTGTGTTGTACACAATGTTTTGGTTGTTGTAATTATGAAAATTGCTTGCTTTAAAGTGTTGTAAACCATGCATCATTTTTTGTATATCTGAATTTTTCGAAGAGAGAGTCCTTCCTCCATTATAAGTAGTATAGATTAAATATTTTTAAGAGCAATCCCAAACACCTAAAAAAAGTTACAAAGAGCAATATGTAGTTATGATATTGACACACAAGAACTCATCACTAAGAACTACCAAATGAAATTCATCAAAAAGAAAATAAGTTCATGAACTAAGACAAAGATGGAAAATGAACAGGACCACTAACAAGTTTGTGTCGATACATGAAACATATTAACGGTTTGTGTTTTAATGAGATTATCTCTAAATCATTGATAATACCACAATTCTATCTATAATGATGTATCTCATATTCAAAGAAGTTAAATCATATTATTAAAGTAATATTCTCTTGCATTTTCACAATTTTCTAGCACACAATACCAAGTATTTGTGCATTAGGTACCTTTTCTAGTATACTGGAGTACAATATTGTCACATTCAGATTTGACAGTCTACTCCACAAGAGCCTAGTTGTCACACGAGAGTCATACAGCTACATGAAAGAAAGACGTACAATTTTCTAATCAAGTTCCTTAATTACTTACTTAGCTCACACGATTGTGGTAAAATATCAAGAAACCAGATTTGTACACAATTGCATTGTTTAATAGACGCTAGTTCACACATTTTGACACATGTTATATATCAAATGAAGATGTAAAATATCAAGAAACCAGATTTGTACACAATTGCATTGTTTAATAGACGCTAGTTCACACATTTTGACACATGTTATATATCAAATGAAGATTTTAGATGTATTCTCTCAAGAGTAGGACTATTAAGATGTTGATGACATTATAAAATGCAATGCACAGCTGTGGATAAGAAACTAAAAGGGCGTGTTTGGGAATTACTTATGTCAAACAACTAATACTTATTTAGCTTATGCAATGTCAAAATGCAATGCATCTGAGACACATAAGCTGTTTGGCTCTATCCAAACACTCTCAACAAAAACTATACCCAATCCCGAATGAGCCGGGTATAGGGGAGGTAGGATGTAGACAGTCACAACAGGGGCGGAGCCAGAAAGTTATGGTCGAGGGGCAAACTTTAATAAATTTTAGAAACTACACTACAAAAATTGGTTCGTTAGGAGAGCAAACTACAAAAATAGCCGGATATTTTTTTTAAAATTCCACTGTACAAATTTTTTTGCTAGGGGGACACGTGCCCACCATGTACCCCTCTTGTCTCCGCCTCTAAGTCATACCCGTGCTTGAAGGATATAGGGGGGCTACTTTTATATCTATCCAAACACTCAAAAAGTGATTGTTAGCTCTCCTTTATTTAAATAAAACCAATCAGCTGTTTTTAAATAAGCTTTACCCAAACATCCTGCTAGCTTGCTAGCTGGATAATAATCAACTTATTAAAAACTGCTTATTTCATACCCAAGGATAAATCAGTAATTTTGTATCCACCAAGAATAACAAGAAAGCTTAAACAATAACAAATTATTAATTATTTCACCTAAATAAAACCACATCATAAGCTAACAAATAAGCAAATACCAAACACCCAAATGCAAATAACATCTAAATAATCAGTACCCACAATTACTCATCTTATGTACGTAAAACCCACAACTGAAAATAACAAAATAAATATGCAGATATATTTTAAATGGTTTGATTAAACACAACAATGTGAGCAAAAAGGAAAGGGAAATTAAAAGGGGTAAGGCTCCATGCAATAAGGTGGGTCAACCCCCCTCTTTTTCTCTGCCACATCAGTTTTCTCTCTCCAATGACCTGCAGGCGATTGAGTGCCCCAGTAAAGACGACCTACACTATAAAAAACATACCCCACAAAAATACCTTTTATATTTAATTAAACACACAAACAAAGAAAAAAAAAAGGACGATTGTCGGTCGAGGTTGGGACTGATTCACTCTTTTTTCGTCCTTCATTTTGGTCGCGACCTGCAGCCCACAAAAGGGAAGACCGACTAGGAATCAATCGACCGAGTCGGTCGTTGTCCTTATTGCATGCAGCCTAAAATTGTACCTTTGTTGTTGTTACTTGAGAGAGGATGACAATTGACAAGTGAGGAAAAGGAATAATAAGCGAATTACGACAAAATAGCTGATTTGAGGGACCATGGTAACCCATTTTTTCACATACCGATTTTACCCTTCCCGCCTTTCACACAACAATCCCTTATTTTTGGCACTGCCTATAAGACTAAACGTAATAGGAGTCCAACCACCAGACAACTTATGCGTCCACCCCCAACCAAACGCGTCTCCCTTGCAACATATGGTCCGATCGGACGCGTCCCCCAGACAACAATATCATTTGGTCTACTTGCGGGATCGAATGAAATGAAGAAAACAAAGAAAATAGTCATTCCTCTTATGAAATGAAGAAGAAAACAATGAAATGAAATGAAATGAAAAAGACAACAATTTCAAAGTAGTTTTTTTTTTTTGGTTACGAAGTTACAGTTGGCGATGGAGGAAGAAACAATGTATTATTTTTTTTTCTCACTTTAAACCTTGTTATTATGAAAGTTACATTATTAGTCTTTGTTAGTCTTTTTCTTGCACAGTTAGTCCCTATTTTGTTTAAATAGTTAGTCCTAAATGAAATTTTAACTAAAAAAAAAAAGTGTTTGGTCTCCTTACTACGTGTGTTTCGTCAAGGTATTGTCTGGGTGGTGTCTGAGGAAAAAAAAAACTGATGTGGCGCTGATATGGCGGTGTGGGGTGGGGTGTGGTTTTTTGATGTCTTATTACATTTAGCCTAAGACATTCTTAAAAATACCAAAAAACATAAAACGCCAAACATAAACGCATGACAATTGTAGGCACGCTGTTTGTTGCTCGAAATCATAATGGGGAGGTGTTATTATCAGGTGCTCGAGTAGAATATTATGCGGCCTCTCCGTTGGAAGCCGAAGCCAAAGCTATCATGTGGGCTATGACTCATGCTCTAAGTAAAAATTTCCAGAATGTAGTTTTTGAAACAGACTCCATGTGCCTTGTTAATGCACTTCGCGATCGATCTGCTCTTCGTCAAATAGCGTGCTTGTTTTCGCAAATATTAGTCTCTTCTCAAGCTTTTAGTACGTGCAATTGGTCGTTTGTTAAAAGAGAGGGGAATATGGTCACTCATAGCATTGCTTCTTGGGGATTAGGGCATAATGAAGAGATAGTCTTAGATGGTAGAGTCCCAGATTGTATTTTTGTTCGAGCAACCAACGATGTGCTCTTATCCCGTGTTTGAATGAAATCTTTACTCTTTCATCAAAAAAATAAATAAATAAATAAATATTTCCCAAATTAATTAATTAAATAGAGAGTCCTTGTTAAATTGTTATAAATTGTGTCCACAAAGTGTAACTTAACGATATAGAGCGGAGGGGGGAGTTAATACACTATGAAGACAATTGAATACCTGCTGCAAAAATTAAACTATTCCTACTGCAAAATTTAAGTCATGTGCGCATACTTACAAGGGCATATTTACATGTGTGCAAGCTGACAGGTCCATTTTGGTAAAACACTGAAAAAAAAATTCATTCTGGTAAATGATATGAGAGAGGTCCATTTCGGTGATTTGTTTTAAAAAAATGAGCATTTGCATATATATCACTATGAAGATGCAAAATTGCATATATTTCTTTTGCATGCATAAAAACCAGTGTATCATGTGCATCAAAAACTTGTACCAAAGATATATATATGCAATTATTCATCTTTGGAGGGATATATATGCAATTCTCCAATTAAGCCAAAATCCCTACTTTTGACACTCACAATACCCAATTAAAACACAAACTCAAAAAAAAAAAAAAAAAAAAAAACTCATTTGTGCGAGCCAAGGGCTTCACTCACGGCTTGGCGCTGGGGTCTGGTATGGTGGTGCCATCTTGGCGCCATGCCACGTTGGTTTGGCGTAGGTCTCTCATGACTGCACCCGGTCTTCTAAAAGCGTTAAAAAGTTCAAAAGCTAAAATCTTGTTATTAAATAACCTATTCATTCCAAAGTTAAAACCTGCGTTCTCGAGTTTTAATTTTGAAAGAAGAGAAGAGAAGGGGAAGAAAATGAAATAGATTTGTGTTCCCGAGTTTTTTTAAGAGAGAAGAAGGGGAGAGGAAATTTGGTTGTATTTCTCTCCAAAACTTTCTTCCCGAAAGTGGGAAGATTTGGGAGGAAAGTATATTAGAAAACTTTTCAATTAAATAATGACTTAAATGCCCTAAAATAAAACATAAATTTTTATGTAACAAAGGGTATAATTGTAAAATCATCAATTTTCTCATTTATCTCTCTCAACTCGGGAACACGGTATAAAAAAGTAAATTACATTACTCTCCTCTTTTTCTATCCAATTTTGTCTCTTCTCTTTTTTCATCTTAAAACTCTGGAATAGAAAGCAAAGGGTGCAGTGGCGTTAAGCCTGCACTAATCTCACATGGCACTACGCCTAAATGGAGCCACTATACGGCCCCCTTCAGTGCCATGGTGCAAGTGAGTAGTTTGGCTTGCACCAAGGCTTCTTTTTTTTCCCCTTTATTTCTTTCTTTTTTAAAATCAAGTTGCCCATTTTAGTCCTTCAGGTTAAGGCGTAATTTGTAATTTTAATTTCATAACTTTTTCTTAAAAATTTAATTTGTATTTTGATTTTAATTAATGAAAAATTAGTTGGTTTAAGAAAAATGAAAAAGAAAATAAAAGATTTATCTCAAAAATGAGATTTTTGCTTGAGTAACTAAGGATAAGGATTTTGTATATGTGAAAATCATTAAATAATAATCAAGATTAAGATTATTTCAATTTGGTGACGACATAAACTAATTTCCCTTGCTCTAAAATTTCATATACCACCAAAGATGAGGAATGTGGAACTAGAGGGTATAATCGGTATCTATACTACATATAAAATAAAAATGGTCAAAGTGAAAAAAGTAAAAAAGTCAAGAAAAGTTAAATCTTAAAAATATGTTTTGCCTATTCTACCCTTGAACCTTTGTAAAACTGAATTGGTCATTGCCCTTAATTGAAATCGAAAGTCTTAACTAAGGAAAGTAATAAATCTGTTTCAATCATATCCTTCAGCAATACAAAACTTCTTTAGTACGACTAATAAACCTAATCGGTTACAATACGCATTATAAAAATCATCTCTCTTTTTCAATAACCTATTCTTAAAGTCAGTGGCGATTCCACCAATTCAATGGTTTGCAAAAGTTCGAATGGATCTATGTCGATGAGAGCTTTGTTGTATGAATCTTATAAGTGGTAATTATCGCACATACTGTCAATTTAATTTTGTGATGTGTTTTTTTAGGGTTTATATTCGAATTACATGTTTTGTGTGTATTTTTAGTTCATTTGAGTTAATTGGTGCAACAGATTCTCAACGGCGTTGGTTATTAGCATGATAAATTTCTTTTTTGATTCTGCAAGTTTAATTTAATCACTGCGTCTAAACATATTTGTAAACAGTTAATTATGTACACATTTTATGATTAATAATTCTTATTCTCATTTGTTACTTCTCATTATTTATATGTTTGCAGTTTTCAGGAATTGGAGGGTGTATCCGAAAATGGACCAAACGCTAGAAAATTGGCAACTGAAAATTGAGCTGGTGAGTATGTATTAGTAGTAAATTTTGGATATAAGGTGAGGTGGCATTAATAATAATTGAGATTTTGAATTCATGCTTTTTGCTAATGTGACAACCGGCAGTTTAGGGAGCCATTTTAAAAATCCGCATTTCGATATAAGTTCGTTTATAATTTTTATTTGAAATTTTCATTTCACAACGAACTTGTAAGACCTATTTTATGGAAATTTTATTTAATGACGTTATGGTATTCGTGAATTATGTTCATAAATCGTTTTTGATTATGTGATCGGTGATGTATATTTGAATTCTCACTTGGTACTACGTTGACTTTGGCACTAGGATTACCTAACGTAATTTTATGATTCGTCTTAACGAGCCGTTATTATTTTAATTGATTACGAGAGGTTCTCGTGTAATATGGAAATTTTAAAATGAGTTCGGGTTCGGGCCACGTGTTTTTACATTTACCCACATTACCCGCTCGACCGTAATAATATCTTATTATTATTACTATCATTATATTTATTACACTTATTATTATTATCAATTAACAAAAAAAAAAAAAAAAAAAAAAAAAAAAAAATAGAGAAAAGCTAATAAGGGTCCGTTTGGCCGGTTTTAACCCACACAACACAACACAAAACTCACACTCTCTCTCTCTAACTTATCTTCTTCCCCACTTCTTTGAAAACCCTAGCCGCCCCATAAATAATCCGGCCACCACAGCGCACCGCCGGCCACCACCTTAAACCACCACCATATTCATGATCTACAACATCTAATCTACTAGATCTAGTGCACCACGCGCCTCCTATCACCACTTTATCACACGAATCACCACCAAATTTATCACCAATCGTTTATTTTTGGAAAGGTTACCACGGTTTTGAGCTTTTGTTCGAAGGTGAGCGAGTTACCACTCGTATGGTTAATAAAAATCGCGACCCTTGGTCACGATTTTGTGAGATCCGAATGGGTTTTAATTAAATATGTGATATGATGATGAATCTTGATGGGAAAAACGTTTTCTTGAAAGTTTGGTATCCGGGTTGGCTTATTTTTTTCGTCGGGTCGAGGTGTACCCGAGGGTGTTACCCTCGGATGGTGCTTGTTTGGCCGAATCTTTGGCCTTTGATATTTCTTGGTGTTCGAATGAGGTGCTTGGAATCTCATCTTGGTTGTTTGACCGGATATGGATGGTTTGGTTAACCATGGTTGTCGAATGGATATGTTGGCCGACGACCCTAGTAGGTCGTGTGGGCTGTTTGGCTCATTTAGAGCTAGCCGAGACCATGGAGGTCTCGGGTGGGAACCACACTAGTTGTGGTGAAGTGTTGCCTCGGGTTCGGCTTGGTAAACCGACCCGAACACTAATTTGGTTAATTGTTATTTGTAGTAAATGTGAACTAAGTGTATATTGTCGTTGATTATTATTGTTATTGTTATTTTGTTGTGGTATTTATTTCTCGGCCGAATACTTTGGGCCGAATTGGATATCGGATATTGGTTATTGGTTATGGTTTGATATTGTGAAGTTGTTGTCGAGTGGTATATGATATGAGGACCGGTTATGAGACGGTCGTTAGATGACGGAGATAGGTTAGTTGGGTACCGTAGTCGGACCTTATTGTTGTAGCCCGTGGTTGAGATTGTGATTGGACGGAGATTATTATTTATGACTTTGGTTTATTATCGGACTTGGACAATGAGCCGAGAGTCATGACTCGGACATATGACCATTTCGTGTAACTCAATAAATATTAAAAGTAAAACGAGAATAATAAAACTCGTAATAATAATTATTAGTAATATGAACGTTTATACGAAAGTATATACGTGAATAACGTATATATAACTATATAAACGCGTATATTAATAATAATAATAATCACGAGTCGTATTATAAATAATACGATTAGATACATATTAGGCTACGAAAGTGGCGTAATATTAATTAAACGTATTATTACTATTAGAAATTGTGTTATAAACGGGAAACTCCCGACAATTATGAAACATTTAATAAAAAAGGTCATTTCGGATATATAACGGATAAACTTATTGAGTTAGGCGAAATTGTTGTCACTCGGGTCCAGGTAAGTTATTATTTGCGACATTCGTGTTGTCTCGGATATATGACGACTAATATAGACGTTTTCTATAAGTAAATAACCACCCAACCGTAAGGTTGAGCCGGGTTGTTTGATTATATGAAACGAATATATTAGTGGGCATCGTATCCTACGACGCCCATAGGTTGTAGTATATGTAAAGGGTAATAGATTGCGAGTGTATATATCGGGAAATCTGGCCAATTTGACGATATATACGAGGAATCTATTAAACTGAGATATATACTATATAGTGATTACGTGCTATGTGCTTTATATGTACTTTAGATTGGGTGTAATCTTGGAACGGTATATTACGTAAATAAATATGAGGATTATCAAATCGACGGATTTGGTAAACTTTGGCGATTTATTTAAATGATATATTGGGCTAATATTAGATCTATAGTTTATTATATGTTCTATGTGCGATCTTGTTGGTTTGTTTTGAGTCGACCCACCACCCGTATGGATACCAAACGCAAATACACCAAACTAATACGAAATGGATTTTCGGTAATAAAACGGATTCTCGTCCGGGTTTGGGAATATTATATATTTGAGGAAATGATTTCTGAAAGAGTTAATATTGTTAGGTCGTGCCAAGTCCGTAGTTGCTGTTTCGTGAGTTATCATACATCTTATTGCTACCTACCTCGTCTTGCTATATTTCTGGACTTGAGGTGAGTCATAGCCCCACTTTTTTACTCTTGAACTATGTTTTCAACGATTGGGGTGAGAAACGTGCAAATCATTTTACGTGGACTATTATCGCTTTAAAATGCTTTCTAAACTTGCTATGCGTATGGACTAGGATCTATTGTCAGCTTTAGTCACACCTTTTGTGTGTACTATTCAAGGTTGGCTTATTTGGTTATTTGGATTGTCAGCTTTAGTCACATATTTGTTGTGTGTACTATTCAAGGTTGGCTTATTTGGATTGTCAGCTTTAGTCACATAGTTTCGTGTGTACTATTCAAGGTTGACTTATTAGATACTATAGTGTGCACCTATAGGTTATTATTACTTCGGAGGCTATCCGAGTAATTATTGGTATTGCGGGGGTTACCCGAATACTTATGTTGTTACGGAAGGGTATCCGTGTGTTTTGGCTATTGCGGAAGGGTTTCCGTGTGTTATGTTGAGAGCGGAGGGTATCCGCAGGCTTTTAGCGAATCCTTAGTCTAGCTAGCAAGCGTTTTGCGTACATGTCCACTATATTATTAGTTGAATTTAAACCTATGATCTCACCAGCGAAAGCTGACTTTTAGCACGTTTTCTCAGGTAATTAAGTGTTGAGGTGCATGCTTGGATTGGAAGGCTCGGCTGTGGCACACGGTTATGGATCTATATTTTCTAAACTCTGATAATTAAATTTAGACCTATTGTTATTTTATTTTGGGCCTAACTCTGAGTGATGTTGGGATAAATGTAAACCTTAAAACCCCGTAATTGGTTGTGTTTTTACTATGTTTACTTTATCTCGTTCTATATTGTCTTGTGTTGGATACCAATCCCCGTAGCACCCCGAAAGCTTGTTGAGTCTTCCGCTGTATCAAATTTTGGGGGTGTTACAGATTGGTATCAGAGCCAAGGTTATAGAGAACTAGGTAAATAAACGCCTAAACTATAACCGTATTTTATAGAAAATGATCCTTGACTACCGCCCGCCAGCCCGCCAAGCCGAAGCATCTTCTATTATTTGAGGTATTATGAGATATTTGAGATGATTTGAGGTTTATGGATTTTAGTATTAAGATGGCGTTCTTGAGGATTTATATGGTCTATATGTTTTATAAACATTTTTAGAAATGCGGTGTTTGAAATTCTTTTATTAAGATTATATGGTACTATTTGATGGGTATATTTGGTACGATTTTATGAGTTGTGATTTAAGTTGTCTTTGAAACACTTACACCTACCCTACGCCGTTGTCACATACTATGGCCTCCCATATGCCTGATGTCGTCGAGGACATCCTTACTGCACCAGTTTTACCTGCACAGTTCACTATGGCATCTGATGACCCCTACCAGATGGCCATGTCTACAGCTATTGTGTCACAGGCAGCTTCTACTTCAGCACTACCTGCTGCATCTACGCAGGGACCCTCATCTTCTCTAGGGCTCCCTGGTACATCGAGGCAGCTTACTCTTCATCAGGCTTTGGCTCGTGTGGCACCACGCTTTGCCCACCGAGCTACAGCACGCATGTCGATACGCACTACTCCATCACCTTTACAGATTGATGCTCATTCTCTTCTGTCTGAGGCGCCACCCACATCATTGCGTCGTCGTCCTAGATCACCTACTACATCTCCACATGGTTCACCTAGTAGGAGACGACGAGTGATGAGGTACTCTTCCGATGAGGAGGAGGAGTACGAGGGTGAGGATGAGGCTGATGACCCTGAGCGGGAGGATGACCCTCAGGAGGCTGAGCATGGTGATGATGATGACCCTGAGGAGGAGGATGATCCTCAGGAGGATGAGATGCCTGATGATGAGGATGAGTTAGCACCACCAGCTCAGGCTGAGGAGCCTGATTCACCTGTGCACCTGATTGAGCCCGATTCACCTGATCATCCGTTCTTGTTTGAGTTGCCACCTGGTAGTCCCGTTGAGTCGGATGCATCGTCTGAGGTTTCTGCTGAGCATGCAGAGTTGGGTGAGGTTGGCAGGTTGTGGGCTCGGATTACTGAGCTTAGTGACAGAGTTGCACACGTATCTGATCGACTTGAGAGAGTTATTGGAGAGTTTTTAGCAGATTTGAGAGTTGATTTGACTGTCGCTGTGGGCAGGGCTACTGAGCTGAGGAGAGTTATGATGGATGTTCATGAGCATATCGATAGTTTGCAGCGAGGATTCGTTACTGCTCGTGAGGCCGACCGCAAGCTTTGGCAAAGGAATGCCGAGCTAGAGAAGGAGGTGGCTGACCTCAAGAGAGACCGAGACACCCATAGCGTGGAGTTAGGATCGTTATGGAGGGATCTTGATGGCTTGAGGCAGGAGTTGAGGATTCTCCGTCAGCCCCGTGGCTAGTTGCTTGAGTTATATTATCTTGTTGCTTTCTTAGCCGAGGAGTGTTCGGTTAGAAAAGCTAGTTATCATATTTTGATGTATTTTGTTTGGTATTCGTCTCTTTTGGAACGATTAGTATGTTTGGTGTTATCCGTTGGTTGGAACGATGTTAGATCGCTATTGTATGATTGATGGTTGTTAGTATATGGTATTATGTGATTTTGGGTGTTATGGAAATTGAGTCCTTATTCGCTTATTATTACATAGCGTGTCGTTGCCATTCTTGCTATGACTTGATTTCGTTGAGATGTTTTGTTGAGCATGTCGATAAGTTCTAATGGAGATTTATGAACTTGTGTGATGTTACAGATCAATGGCACCCCGTCGAAACCCTGTTAGGTCTACCAGGACTGGTCCTGCTGTGACTACTCCTACTCCTGCTCGTCGAGGTCGTCGACCTACTCGAAATGTTGAAACCAATACTCCTGACAACCTGGACACCACTAACCGTAACAACAGGAATCAAAATGTTGATGTTCAGGGAGACAATGGTCATGTTCCACTTAATGCACCTACTGTGGATCAAGCAATGATCAACCAACTCGGGGAGCAAAGAGTTGCTGAACTACTCGCTGAGTCAAATCATTCCAACAATTCTGCTGGAACTTTTCCACCTGTTCGTGCTAATGGATGTCAATACAAGGAATTCAAGATTTGTGGACCCATTGAGTTTGGTGGAAATGAAGGAGTGGTTTACTTAGTCAAATGGATTGAGAAGACCGAGTCAGTGTTTAATGTCAGTGGTTGTGCGGAGAATGCGAAGGTAAAGTTTGCTTTTTTTACTTTCAAGGATGAAGCTTTGACTTGGTGGAACAACTACCGAAATGCAGTTGGGAGTGATGTAGCATATGCTATGACCTGGGAGCAATTTAAGTCTTTGTTGATTCAGACTTATTGCCCAAGGAATGAGGTCAAGAAGCTAGAGATTGAGTTTTGGAATCACAAGGTGAAAGGTAATGATATGGCGACTTACAATCGTCGTTACCAGGAGTTGGCCTTGTTGTGCCCAGATATGGTGAAAACCGAGACTCAAAAGATTGAGAGGTATACTGATGGATTGCCTGTAGCTACGAGGAATGATGTAATTTCTGCTAGACCTGCAAACATCCATGAGGCAATCACAATTGCTCAACAACTTATGGATTCGTTGGAATTAGAAGAAGCTGATAAGGAGAAGAATGGAAAGAGAAAGAGAGACCGTCACTCTAAGAGTAATGATCACCGAAGCAAGAGACAAGCTAAGGCTTATGCTATTGGGAATGGAAATAAGAAGAATCAGAACGGTGATGCACCCAAGTATGATCGTTGCCATCAGCATCACACAGGATGGTGTAGTGTGACATGCCAGAATTGCTCAAGGAAAGGACATACAATTAAGGACTGTAGAGCTCGACCTCTTGCAATGGTTCAAGCTGCTCCTGAGATGAGAAACAAGGCAGATGTTACCTGTTATGGATGTGGGAAGAAGGGACACTATAGGAATGAGTGTAGAGAATCGCGGAACCGTGGAAATCAAGGCTCGGGTGGTAATAGGTACAATTATGGAAACCGTGGAGCTGGAGGAAATCGTGGACGACAAGACAATGGGGACCAACGTGTGGAAGCTGGAGCTGCTCAAGGAAGAGTGTATGCGCTCGGGAACGAGATAGGAGAAGATCCGAACGTCGTTACTGGTACGTTCCTTCTCAATAATCGTTATGCTTCCATACTGTTTGATACTGGTGCCGATAGAAGTTTTGTGTCCACTACATTTGCACCCTTACTAGAGAAACCCCCGATGGCCTTAGGAATTGGATATGATATTGAGTTAGCTAATGGAAACATAGAAAGGATTAATACCATCATTCGCGGTTGTACGTTAAATTTCTTGAACCACCCCTTCAACATAGATCTTCTACCCGTCACGTTAGGAAGTTTTGATGTAATCATTGGTATGGATTGGTTGTCGAAGTATCGTGCTCACATACTTTGCGACGAGAAGATCGTGCGTGTACCATACGGAAAGGAGGTCCTAAATATACTGGGAGACCGAAAGGATTCTAGGAGCCCATCCCGATTAGCGGTGATTTCTTGCACTAAGTTACCGAAGCTAATGGAGAAGGGATGTTATCTTTTCTTAGCTCAAATTTCTGAGAAGGGAGAGACGAAGAAAAAGGAAAGGTGCATTGGAGATGTGCCTATAGTTCGTGATTTTCCTGATGTGTTTCCCGATGATTTGCCGGGAATCCCACCAAGTAGGCAAGTGGAGTTTCAGATTGAGTTGATACCCGGTGCTGCACCTGTAGCACGAGCACCTTATCGTCTTGCACCTACCGAACTGGAAGAGTTGTCGAAACAATTGGCGGAGTTAGCCGAAAAGGGATTCATAAGACCAAGTTCTTCACCTTGGGGAGCCCCAGTCTTGTTTGTGAAGAAGAAGGATGGATCGTTTCGTATGTGTATTGACTATAGAGAGTTGAATAAGTTAACGGTGAAGAATCGATACCCGTTACCTAGGATCGATGATTTGTTCGATCAACTTCAAGGATCAAGTGTGTATTCGAAGATCGATTTGAGATCGGGATATCATCAACTCCGAGTTCGTGAGGAGGATATTCCGAAAACGGCTTTCAGAACCCGTTACGGGCATTACGAGTTTCAGGTGATGCCGTTTGGGTTGACTAACGCACCAGCCATATTCATGGATCTCATGAATCGCGTGTGTAAGCCATACTTGGATAAGTTCGTGATTGTATTCATCGATGACATTCTGATTTATTCAAAGAGTGAGAAAGAGCATGAGGAGCATTTAAGACTCATTTTGGAATTGCTCAGGAAGGAGAAACTTTATGCCAAGTTTTCGAAATGTGAATTTTGGATTCCGACTGTACAATTTTTGGGTCACGTGATTGATAGACAAGGAGTCCACGTGGATCCTGCAAAAATTGAAGCAATAAAAGATTGGGCTGCACCTACAACCCCAACCGAAGTTCGTCAATTTTTGGGTTTAGCTGGCTATTACCGAAGATTCATCGAGGGATTTTCGAAGATAGCTAAACCATTAACCAAATTGACTCAAAAGAGTGTTACGTATGAATGGGGAGATAAAGAAGAGGAAGCGTTTCAATTGCTTAAGAAAATGTTGTGTAGTGCTCCTATCTTAGCGTTACCAGAAGGTAACGAGGATTTCGTCGTCTATTGTGACGCCTCGCATAAAGGTTTAGGAGCCGTGTTAATGCAACGAGAGAAGGTGATAGCTTATGCTTCCCGACAGCTCAAAAAGCATGAGAAAAACTACACTACCCATGATTTGGAGCTCGGTGCTGTGGTTTTTGCTTTAAGAATATGGAGACATTACTTGTACGGAACCAAGTGTGTTGTATTTACTGACCATAAAAGTCTACAACACATCTTGAATCAAAAAGAGCTCAACATGAGACAACGACGTTGGATCGAGTTGCTAAGCGATTATGATTGTGAAATTCGCTACCATCCTGGTAAAGCAAACGTTGTTGCTGATGCTCTTAGTCGAAAGGAAAGAATACCACCATTACGAGTTAAGTCATTGGGAATGACTATCGTATCGCCATTACCATCTCAGATACTCGAAGCTCAAACAGAAGCATTGAAAGCAGAAAATAGATCTGCCGAGAACATATTTGGGATGGCTGATAATGAGAAAGGATTTGTTAAGCGTTCGGATGGATTGTTATGTTTTGGAGATCGGATTTGGGTACCGTTATATGGAGAAATTCGAGAATTGATTATGCATGAGTCGCGTAAGTCAAAGTACTCCATTCACCCTGGTTCCGATAAAATGTACCAAGATCTTAAGAAGTTCTATTGGTGGCCAAATATGAAGGCAGAAATAGCGTCGTACGTTAGTAAGTGCTTGACATGCGCCAAGGTTAAGGCTGAACACCAGAGACCGTCAGGACTACTAACGCAACCAGAACTTCCAGTCTGGAAATGGGAGCGGATTACTATGGACTTCATTACCAAATTACCGAGGACGGCTAGCGGTTGTGACGCTATCTGGGTAATTGTGGACCGTCTGACAAAGTCTGCTCATTTCTTAGCTATTAGTGAAGATGATAGTGTGGATAAGCTTGCAAGGTTATATGTGAAAGAAATTATTTCGCGTCATGGAGTCCCGATATCTATTATTTCGGATCGTGATAGTCGTTTTACGTCAGCTTTGTGGCGATCACTTCAAACGGCTTTGGGGACGAGGCTTGATATGAGTACTGCATATCATCCCCAAACCGATGGTCAAAGTGAGAGGACCATTCAGACGCTAGAGGATATGCTTCGTGCATGCATCATAGACTTTGGTAAAGGCTGGGAGAAGTATTTGCCCCTTGCGGAATTCTCCTATAATAACAGCTACCACACAAGTCTTAAGGCTGCACCATTCGAAGCTTTGTATGGCAGAAAGTGTCGTTCGCCTATTGGTTGGGCAGAAGTTGGAGATAGCCAACTTACAGGCCCTGAGCTTATTTTAGAAACTACCGAGAAAGTAACTCAGATTCGTGATCGGTTGCAAGCCGCCAGAGATAGGCAGAAGAGCTACGCCGATCAGAGACGTAAACCTTTAGAGTTCCAGGTTGGAGACAAAGTGATGCTGAAAGTCTCGCCTTGGAAAGGTGTAATACGTTTCGGGAAACGTGGTAAACTCAACCCGCGCTACATTGGACCATTCTTGATCTTAGAAAGAATTGGGCCCGTGGCTTATAGGTTGGAATTACCGTCTGAACTGAGCAAAGTTCATGACGTGTTTCACGTGAGTAATTTGAAGAAATGTCTTTCTGATGAAATGGCCGTCATTCCAATGAGGGACATTCGTATTGATGAGAAATTGAATTTCGTG
The DNA here is from genome assembly GCA_030686995.1 of Artemisia argyi. NCBI lineage: Eukaryota > Viridiplantae > Streptophyta > Magnoliopsida > Asterales > Asteraceae > Artemisia > Artemisia argyi. The sequence continues at coordinate 145,930,693 of CM060686.1, forward strand.
GAGGAGCCGATCGAGATTTTAGATCGTGAAGTTAAACGACTCAAGAGGAGTCGCATTCCGCTCGTCAAGGTTCGTTGGAACTCCCGACATGGACCAGAATTTACGTGGGAACGTGAGGACGAGTTCAGGAAGAGATATCCGAAGCTTTTCACTTCGTAGATGGACATTTTTCCGAGTGAAACCCGGGACGGGTTTCCTTCTGAGACGGGGAGGATGTGACAACCGGCAGTTTAGGGAGCCATTTTAAAAATCCGCATTTCGATATAAGTTCGTTTATAATTTTTATTTGAAATTTTCATTTCACAACGAACTTGTAAGACCTATTTTATGGAAATTTTATTTAATGACGTTATGGTATTCGTGAATTATGTTCATAAATCGTTTTTGATTATGTGATCGGTGATGTATATTTGAATTCTCACTTGGTACTACGTTGACTTTGGCACTAGGATTACCTAACGTAATTTTATGATTCGTCTTAACGAGCCGTTATTATTTTAATTGATTACGAGAGGTTCTCGTGTAATATGGAAATTTTAAAATGAGTTCGGGTTCGGGCCACGTGTTTTTACATTTACCCACATTACCCGCTCGACCGTAATAATATCTTATTATTATTACTATCATTATATTTATTACACTTATTATTATTATCAATTAACAAAAAAAAAAAAAAAAAAAAAAAAATAGAGAAAAGCTAATAAGGGTCCGTTTGGCCGGTTTTAACCCACACAACACAACACAAAACTCACACTCTCTCTCTCTAACTTATCTTCTTCCCCACTTCTTTGAAAACCCTAGCCGCCCCATAAATAATCCGGCCACCACAGCGCACCGCCGGCCACCACCTTAAACCACCACCATATTCATGATCTACAACATCTAATCTACTAGATCTAGTGCACCACGCGCCTCCTATCACCACTTTATCACACGAATCACCACCAAATTTATCACCAATCGTTTATTTTTGGAAAGGTTACCACGGTTTTGAGCTTTTGTTCGAAGGTGAGCGAGTTACCACTCGTATGGTTAATAAAAATCGCGACCCTTGGTCACGATTTTGTGAGATCCGAATGGGTTTTAATTAAATATGTGATATGATGATGAATCTTGATGGGAAAAACGTTTTCTTGAAAGTTTGGTATCCGGGTTGGCTTATTTTTTTCGTCGGGTCGAGGTGTACCCGAGGGTGTTACCCTCGGATGGTGCTTGTTTGGCCGAATCTTTGGCCTTTGATATTTCTTGGTGTTCGAATGAGGTGCTTGGAATCTCATCTTGGTTGTTTGACCGGATATGGATGGTTTGGTTAACCATGGTTGTCGAATGGATATGTTGGCCGACGACCCTAGTAGGTCGTGTGGGCTGTTTGGCTCATTTAGAGCTAGCCGAGACCATGGAGGTCTCGGGTGGGAACCACACTAGTTGTGGTGAAGTGTTGCCTCGGGTTCGGCTTGGTAAACCGACCCGAACACTAATTTGGTTAATTGTTATTTGTAGTAAATGTGAACTAAGTGTATATTGTCGTTGATTATTATTGTTATTGTTATTTTGTTGTGGTATTTATTTCTCGGCCGAATACTTTGGGCCGAATTGGATATCGGATATTGGTTATTGGTTATGGTTTGATATTGTGAAGTTGTTGTCGAGTGGTATATGATATGAGGACCGGTTATGAGACGGTCGTTAGATGACGGAGATAGGTTAGTTGGGTACCGTAGTCGGACCTTATTGTTGTAGCCCGTGGTTGAGATTGTGATTGGACGGAGATTATTATTTATGACTTTGGTTTATTATCGGACTTGGACAATGAGCCGAGAGTCATGACTCGGACATATGACCATTTCGTGTAACTCAATAAATATTAAAAGTAAAACGAGAATAATAAAACTCGTAATAATAATTATTAGTAATATGAACGTTTATACGAAAGTATATACGTGAATAACGTATATATAACTATATAAACGCGTATATTAATAATAATAATAATCACGAGTCGTATTATAAATAATACGATTAGATACATATTAGGCTACGAAAGTGGCGTAATATTAATTAAACGTATTATTACTATTAGAAATTGTGTTATAAACGGGAAACTCCCGACAATTATGAAACATTTAATAAAAAAGGTCATTTCGGATATATAACGGATAAACTTATTGAGTTAGGCGAAATTGTTGTCACTCGGGTCCAGGTAAGTTATTATTTGCGACATTCGTGTTGTCTCGGATATATGACGACTAATATAGACGTTTTCTATAAGTAAATAACCACCCAACCGTAAGGTTGAGCCGGGTTGTTTGATTATATGAAACGAATATATTAGTGGGCATCGTATCCTACGACGCCCATAGGTTGTAGTATATGTAAAGGGTAATAGATTGCGAGTGTATATATCGGGAAATCTGGCCAATTTGACGATATATACGAGGAATCTATTAAACTGAGATATATACTATATAGTGATTACGTGCTATGTGCTTTATATGTACTTTAGATTGGGTGTAATCTTGGAACGGTATATTACGTAAATAAATATGAGGATTATCAAATCGACGGATTTGGTAAACTTTGGCGATTTATTTAAATGATATATTGGGCTAATATTAGATCTATAGTTTATTATATGTTCTATGTGCGATCTTGTTGGTTTGTTTTGAGTCGACCCACCACCCGTATGGATACCAAACGCAAATACACCAAACTAATACGAAATGGATTTTCGGTAATAAAACGGATTCTCGTCCGGGTTTGGGAATATTATATATTTGAGGAAATGATTTCTGAAAGAGTTAATATTGTTAGGTCGTGCCAAGTCCGTAGTTGCTGTTTCGTGAGTTATCATACATCTTATTGCTACCTACCTCGTCTTGCTATATTTCTGGACTTGAGGTGAGTCATAGCCCCACTTTTTACTCTTGAACTATGTTTTCAACGATTGGGGTGAGAAACGTGCAAATCATTTTACGTGGACTATTATCGCTTTAAAATGCTTTCTAAACTTGCTATGCGTATGGACTAGGATCTATTGTCAGCTTTAGTCACACCTTTTGTGTGTACTATTCAAGGTTGGCTTATTTGGTTATTTGGATTGTCAGCTTTAGTCACATATTTGTTGTGTGTACTATTCAAGGTTGGCTTATTTGGATTGTCAGCTTTAGTCACATAGTTTCGTGTGTACTATTCAAGGTTGACTTATTAGATACTATAGTGTGCACCTATAGGTTATTATTACTTCGGAGGCTATCCGAGTAATTATTGGTATTGCGGGGGTTACCCGAATACTTATGTTGTTACGGAAGGGTATCCGTGTGTTTTGGCTATTGCGGAAGGGTTTCCGTGTGTTATGTTGAGAGCGGAGGGTATCCGCAGGCTTTTAGCGAATCCTTAGTCTAGCTAGCAAGCGTTTTGCGTACATGTCCACTATATTATTAGTTGAATTTAAACCTATGATCTCACCAGCGAAAGCTGACTTTTAGCACGTTTTCTCAGGTAATTAAGTGTTGAGGTGCATGCTTGGATTGGAAGGCTCGGCTGTGGCACACGGTTATGGATCTATATTTTCTAAACTCTGATAATTAAATTTGGACCTATTGTTATTTTATTTTGGGCCTAACTCTGAGTGATGTTGGGATAAATGTAAACCTTAAAACCCCGTAATTGGTTGTGCTTTTACTATGTTTACTTTATCTCGTTCTATATTGTCTTGTGTTGGATACCAATCCCCGTAGCACCCCGAAAGCTTGTTGAGTCTTCCGCTGTATCAAATTTTGGGGGTGTTACAGCTAATAACGAACTGAACTTGATCCAAATGCTAGAAAATTTGCAACAGAAAATTGAGCTGGTGAGTATGTATTAGTAGTAAATTTTGGATATCTAGGATTGTGTTTGTTTGGCAACGGCAATGAACAGGGGAAATTTTTAAAGCATCTTTTGATATATAGAGCCTTTTAGTCAGATTTTTTATAACCAAGTATAGTACCAACTATGTCTGAGCTTTGCTTAGAATATCTAGGATCTTGTGAGCATGACATTCAAGATGACTTGAGTTATCTTACATATGAGATGAGCACCACTAACTTGATAACTACTTTTATTATGACATACATTGTTTAAAATTCTCGATCTTGAGTATCTCATCTGTATTATTACTGCTTGGAGAACAATAGAACAAGAGTTTCTAATGCACCATCAAGAATTTTATAGCATGATTTCAAGAGATCACTCACTTGAATTTCTGGTTATGAGCGAAATCCACACCTGTTTACCCGTAGTTTAGAAATCAGCTGACTTGTTTAGTGTCTTGGTTGTCTTTCCATCCTTCTACATTTGCCATTGAAATTAGCCTTTTCTGATTTTTAATTGATTTACACGGATTGTTGTTTTGTGCAAGTTGGTGTATTGATTGGAAAGGATGGAGACACTATCCGAACATTACGAAATAGATTAGGGGCAAGGATCCAAATCACACGGGATGCTGAGGCTGATCCCAATTCGGCAACTAGGACTGTGCAACTAATAGGTTCTATAGAAAGTATAAACAAGGCTGAGCGGTTGATTAAAGAAGTTATAGTAGATGTGTCATATTTTATAAACTTAGTCACTTTCTTGATCAAACTTGGTCGCATTATGAAGTTCGATTCTTCTATGTGTTCTAAGGTTAAGTTTTCATCTTGCAGGCTGATGTTGGTGGTTCCCCCTCTTTGATTGCCAAAGGTTATTCTATCAACTCTTCAGGATTCGGTGAACAAACTCATATACAAGTTCCAAATGAGAAGGTGTTTATTTGGTCATGTCATGTCCTCTTAATCTAACACCTTTCTATTTTGTAACTCTTTTAATGTGCCTTTAGGTTGGTGTAATAATTAGCAAAGGTGGAGAGACTATAAAATACTTGCAGTCGCAATCTTGAGCACGCATTCAGGTAGTTTGAGATGACATGACTATTTGATCTCTGTAAAGGTTTTAAAGTTACCACATATATTAAGTACAATATGCAAATGGAACTGATTTTCGAATCTAACGCTTTCCCTTAAATAAAGTTCTGTTATATACATTGATGTTTGCACATAATGTAGTTAATACCCCAACATCTTCCTGAGGGCGACCAATCCAAAGAAAGATCGGTGAGAATAACTTGCGATTGTTAACAGATCGAGGCCGCAAAACAATTGATTAAGGAAGCGATGGATCAGGTTTGTTCACTTCTTTCATCTATTTACATGATGATAATATTATTGTTAATGTAGGTACTTTGTTGATTTTATTTTATGCATTTTTGTGCTATGCTAGCATTGCTCACCTAATGCTATTGAGTTTGATTTTATGAATGGTTATTATTTAGTTAGTTCTCTTCAGACAATAGTTTCATAATTCTTCATGTTAATAAGATTTTGGTTTTTCCCTTGTTCTATACGTATACTATTATGAATGCTAATTTTTCAGTTTTTACCAATCCTAAAGTGATCATTTAGTTTTGGAAATTATTTAATAACTGAGTGGCTTAACATGTTGTATAATTGGTTATTGGATCTTTCAAAGCTCTTGTGTCCCTGTTGTTAGCGTTGTCCGCAAACATATGTTATTAACACAACTCTTACTTATGTCACTATGTTACTTTAGGGTTGTCCGAAAATAGAGGAGTTTGTAGACTGGGCAACATCAGAAGCTCAGTGACTTTCACCAGCAAGTATGTTCTGAGCTACATCCCCTATTTGTTTTTTAACGGAAGCTACAACCCCTATTACATCCTATTTAAACTGTTTACCTTGTTTCTTGTTTCTTTATGTTAATAGATATCTATTGTCTTGGTTCAGCTTTTGGTGAGGCTATGCTACACACCATCGGCTACATTTACACAAGGCAAGGTGCAAAGGAAATGGAAAAGGAAAGATATATGAAGGTCCCGTATTTTGCAGAATGGGTGAGGGATAAGGGACACCAGTTTAAATCACAAGTTTCAGCCACTTCAGGTTCAGTATTTTAAGACTAAACAATCAATATTGTTGATATAAAAAATGAATCTAACGATGTAATATTTGCTCTACGTAGTTCAGTTAATTAATACAATGGAGGAGTTGAAGAAATTGACTGAATCAGAAGCTAAAGAAGAGGAGATAATAAAAGTTATTAATAGTAAAAAGGATGCAATGTTTAATTCCCTGTGGCAACTCAATGTTGTAGATATTGAGACAACCTTATCCCATGTTTGTCAACCGGTAAGTTCATACATTATATTCTTCATTCTAGATAGGAAGTAGTACAATTTTTGAGTCTTTGATTGTGTGTCCAAGAAATTTGATTCTATACAACCTCCTAAATCGCTTCATATTCAAAGATTCAGATATATATACAATTCGTATGACATTTATGCGCCTTTCTTCATTTAGAAATAATTCTTGTATCCACTTGAGGTACTCAAAGATAGTAGTGTTCCAAAGGTTAGGCTCAAACAGCGGGCTAAAGCAATGAAGAAACTCGGAACTATATTCCTAGTAAGTATCACGTCATTCACATTCATTTGTTCGTAATAACTACAATTTGAATTGAAAATTTTGTTACGAAGAGAAAATGTTTCATTTGTTCTAAACTTTACAAACCAATCTTATGTAATACTCATTGTGATCTGATTTTCAGAAATGTTTCATTTGTTCTACACTTTACAAACCAATATTATGTAATACTCATTGTGATATAATTTTCAGGGAGCAAAGTCAAATTACCGCAAAGAAAACAGTTTGCGAGAGGAAAGCATGGTGAAAAAACCTACTGATGCATCTTCTTCATCCAAATAAATTCAATACTTTACCTTGCAAAATTCGTTGACCAATTTTGTAGTGTAACACTAATCATATTGGTTTATATATACATACAAATTGTTAATTATCTGCCGCTAGGAATTCCGTTGCTATGCACGGGTACTCGCCTAGTATTAGAAAAATAAAAATAACAATAATAAATAAAAATTGCCAACTAGCCTTTCAAATCACCTATCGCTATTCACTCACTCACAATCAACTGAGTAGAGAATCTTGATTGCAACAAAGCGTTGTAAGTAGATTTGGTGATATATGCACATATTAATGAAAATAGGTATGATTCATGAATCCCAGTTTCTAATTAGAGATGTTTAAATGTGAATGTTGGTATCGATATTTCGGTTTTCCCTTCGGCATACGGCATACCTTGTCATAAATTTTTTGTTGCATCACATTCTTGAAAAATTGTATCAATGATAGTGCATATAACCTTGTCGAGAAGAGGACTTCCAACTAGTCGAAAAGAAAGGTACTTACGAAAATCAAAATACATAACAATTAACTGAAAAGATACTGAAGTAACTTATTTCATTTAGGTAGATGATCCGCGCATTCCTATTCTTGATTTGCATAGTTCATCTTATGCAATAACCATTTGTACAATTGTTACACAATGCTTGTTCTGCTTGTACCTGTTTAAAGCACCTTCATTTCGTTGTCAATTTGTCATATATTCAATTGTTTAAGAGGGCAACTTAATTGTTAGACTACATAATTCACCGTAGGTAATGCCTTATTATTCATCGATATTTATATATTACAAACTCTAATGACCTAACCTACAAGCGGGCTTGGGCCAAACATATTATTGCTTAATACTCCCCCGCAGTTCGAGCGGCGGAATTGCGAAAGCTCGGACTGGAGTAGTAATTTAGAAAAAATAAAATAAAACATAAAAATAAAAAAATAACATTAACATAACTTTATTCGACTCGTAACAAAACCGTACCAATGGTCGACTTTAGTCGACTGGTACCAACGGTCGGCTAAGTCGACCAGTAACAACACCGTACCAACGATCGACTTTAGTGACTGGTACCAACGGTCAACTTTAATCGACTGGTAATAAAGTTGTACGAACAATCAACTAACAAATAAATAATAACACAACTTTTTTTTTTTTTTTTTTTTTTTTTTTTAACATCAAGCAAACAAACATAAACGATGAGAACTTGCTTCTTCCTCACTTCCAAGAACAGTAGCAAAATCAATCATCTGCTTTGCATGTTATGTGTTAATAACATTAAGAACAAAAGAATTAGAATATTTGTTTGCACGGTGGCCAAGAACAAAAAAAAAAAAAAAAAAAAAAAAAAATCTTTTTGAATCTTCTTTTAGTCTAACTAGTTATAATACCTGTGCACGCACAAGATTTTTAAAATTTCGTTTTGAATATGCATTATTATCGATTAAGAAATGAATCACTTAACATGTTTCAATTGATTTTACTTGGTAGACTAAAAATAAAAAATCATATGTATATATGTTATAATCTACTTACTATTTTAGGAGAAAGCTTTTAGATTAAAAATTATATTTTCTTATTCAAGCAAAATCACATGATGATACTTGACTTGCATGAGATGTTACTGATATATGCTTTTAGTTTTGCAAACCCATGTGATCAATTTACGATGTGTTGTGGTATTTCTTTTACTTATATTTTCGTTAAACTATGTAGCATATTTAGATCTTTGAAAATTGGTTCATTTTCTTGATTATAAATAACCATCATACCATGTTTACTAATGTACATTTTTATTTGAAAATTGTATTTTCATAAGTTTGTGTTATTTACTTCTCATGTTTGATTATATAATTACCAAATTAGCATAAATACTTACACTATAGCTTTATTACATAAAAAGAAACAAAAAAAAGATGTAATAGGTAGAACTCAAATTTAATCTTACGTTTATGTATAATGTATAAAAATAATTTTTCTCTCAGACCGAACTATATAAGAAAATTATAATTACTTGTATAAGTAAATTATAAATGCATGAAAAAATGATAAATAGTACATTCGCAAGTCTTTTAGGATTGTTTGAATCCTTACTGACCTTTCACTTTAGTGCAACTTTCTTTACAATTGGCCTAAATCATCAAGGTAAAATACACCCATATTTTAGACCGTTGGTTGATACCCGTAGTGTATCAATAACATCAAACATCTGCTAAGTTTTATTAACTTATTCAAATACACCTGCTCAGTTTTATTAAGTTATTCAAATACATGTATAGGCACTAAAATACATCTTTGGTACATTAAAATACATTCATTATTATCTAAATCAGTAACTCAACTTAATTATACATTCATACCTTGAGCAGGCGTAGAAAATCCTTCCATGATAATCATGTGTTGATACTTAATTCTCCTCTAAAAAACGCACACAACAAATTGCATTACACTTTAGTGTGTGTGATAAGATCATAAAATTGCAAAAACCACTTACATGTTGCATTATAATGAGGATAACAACAAAGTTAGTTATACATCAAATAAGAAAACTTCAGATTAGAACTAAAGGGTGCTTATTAAAGGTGCTTATTGACTTATTCAATTACCATAATACAATAAGTTTATGATAAAGCTATAAGTTTTTTTGAGAAGCTTGGTAAAAAAACCACTAAACTCACAACTAATTCTATCATAGCTTAGTGTGTTTATAGTTGAAGCACAAATAGTAAGTATAGAAGTTTTCAATTAAAAAAAATTTACTAAAAGTTTATGTGTATGACAAAAAAGTTAAATCATAAAAAATGTTACTAAAATCAGCTAGATAAGGCATAAGCAAAAGTTCTGTTGAGGTCTCTTTCGGATTCTATCTAGAAGCAAAAAGAGGTTGACACATAAATAATACGTATAGAAAAAATGTTGTATCTCAAATATGTGATTACCAACTCAATAACATTATCGCAGTGTAGTAACGTAATAACCTGATTAAAAACTATATATTCTTTTTTAATAATTCTCATTTACATACTTTAATTCCTATACAACGACCAACTATTATGTTTATTTTTATTTTTTTTATTATTATTATTTTTTTTGATGAAACATTACGTCAATGAATAAAGTTAGGCTATCACCTACGTAGTTTTTTTTAAGAGGTGATTGTTATCAAATAAGGATTACGATGCGTGCATTTTTTTTTTAATAATTTAAGTAAAACACCTTCTAAATTAAACAATGACTATCTAACTCATGTGTTTGTTTATTATTATTTTTTTTAATAATTAGTTTTGTATAACGTTTTTAAGTGACAGACATGCTGAGGTCGATGTTGATGTTATTCTTTAACTTTAACTATTGATATCATGTTGTACAAAATGTGCGAGTTTAGTAGTACATAATGAGCGTTATTTAAGTTAAAATATGCCCCGTAAAGTTATTAAAATGTTTTTATGGATATTCATATATAAATTTTAAATAACAATTTAATGAGTCGTTGTTATAAATAGAATCGCGTATATTTATTTTCATATCACAGTAACTAGTGCTTACCATTTGATATTTATATTCCCGTTATTAATAATTTAGCCGTATTTAATATTCAAACCCGTGCACGCACAAATTAAACTTTTAAATAGAATAACATGAGTCCTTATTTAAAAAAATATTCTAATTGATGGAAGTCTAAAACTAACAATATTAAAACTAATTCACATATTTACCAAAGTTTGTAATTTTAATGGATGAAAGTCTAAAAACTAATACTAACTCATGTAATTTAAAAAAAAAAGTTAATATTATAAAGTATAAGGGGTATAAAGAGTAAGATTTATTTGTGTTTTTCCTAAAGTTATAAAAAAAAATATGAAAACTTGTAATTTTACACTTAGCTCTACATAATTTATTTAAAATTCAACCACTAAAGTTTTATTAATTACTTCATCTTTTTTTAAGTTTTTGTTTTTATAAATTTGACACTTATATTTTTATACATTTTTTTTCTTAACCAAATTTCTCCACCAAATTCATTAAGTTTGACCAAAATCAATTTAATTTTGACTTTCTATTTACCAATCATATTGCTTGATTTCTACTACGTGGCAAAATCGAATTCTCCTACTGGTCTAATTTTTTTTTTCAATAAAAAGGATTTGCAAAAACACACCGATATGATGTAATTATTTTATTATATAAAAGATGAAAAATGTGTGTCGGCTGAACTAGATTTTTTTTTTTTTTTTAATTGAAAAGAGATAAATGGTGGTGGCTAGGGTTTGACAGGTGGTTTGGGAGAGGCGGCTCAACTTAGCAACCTATATATAAGTATCAGACCCGCTCCGATACCATTTTAGCCTACATAATTCTCCGTAGGTAATGCTTTATTATTCATCGATATTTATATTTACAAACCCTAATGACCTGACCCACAAGTGGGCTTGGGCCAAACTATTATTGCCTAATATTAATAACTTATCTTTTCAAATTAAAAGCTTTAGTTTGTGTTTGTCAAGACTTGTAGTTTATCATTTTGTAAAAAGGTTTGGTAAAAAAATGGTATGATAAGTATTAACCATATACAAAAGTAAGTTACAATCCTGTGACCTAAACACTCTCATCATGCATTTCGTCCATTAACATTAATAAAAGCGTTGAAAAATATCAAAAGGTAAAAGCTTGTTATCAAAGATAAATATCTTCTCAAGTTGTCTTCATGTTATGTGTTTGAGAGAGAATAAAACAAATGGACCTTAATTTTAATTAAAAGAAAAACATTTATCAATTTTACTTGTTTACGATTGGTCAAGATGACCTGGCATGTTAAAACCAACTTTAAAGGATCTCAATCTGTTGTCAACTCACTTGTTCATTCTAACGTTAAAAGCTAAGAGAGTAAGGTGCGGTTGCATCATATAACTTTTATAGGCATCGTCATGTCAGCATGTACCCTATAACACTCTTATAACATGAATACTCTTCACTAACAAAAAGGCATAACAGAATGCGAAGGGAATGACATTGCCACTTGTAACATGTTGGGAGATGCAGTATAAAACTTATAAGACTAAATGTAATAAGACAAAAACATTTGGTTGGTCTACCCAAATCCGACACGTCTTTCCTAATACCGAGACCAAACTCAATGCATGTAACACCCCCAAAAATCTTGATTCGCGGAAGCAAACATGTTTTGGGTGCTACTAAATTGAAATCACAACACACATATATAGAGAACGGATTTAAAAATCCGTTTTAAAAATAAATTACATTTCCGAATTTAAAATATCATATATCAAGTTCAGTTTAAATAAAACAAGGCCTATTTAACATGATTGTCCCAATCAGAGCTTAATTTATGTGTAAAAACACTTCTGGTAGTTATGACCAATGCCATGCCATGCCTTCATCAAATACATACTCAAACACCTGAGAAAAACATGCTAAAAGTCAACTCGCTGTTAGCTAGTGAGTTCATAGGTTTAAAGTAAATAAACACATATGAACCACAACAACTAAAATAGCAGGCACACACTAATTGCATGCTAACACAAAGCTCATACAACCGAGGCTATGACAAACAATATGCCAAACAGCCATAGCATAACAAAGGTGCCCGCGAGTGTTTATCCCAATACACTCGGCAAATTCGACATGGTATATGCTCGTGTTGACCTGCCTGGCCAACCGAATGGGGGAGTCACCCCCAATAGATCTATTTATATAACTCGCGCTTCCTACAGAAATTAACAGTTGATGATATTGGGCATAGTGGGATCATACATACTTAGGTTATCCGCATACTAGTGTGTAAAAATAAAAGTCAGTTTAAGTCCATGAAAACAGTTTTTCATGTTTCTCACCCTAAGGTTTATAAAACAGTTCATATAAAAATGGGGCTATAAACTCACCTTAACAGTAGCAGTCTGCTAGTAAACAAATAAAACAGTGTAACCGCTCCAACACACGACCTAGATCAGTATGGTAAGTATTAGTGTACTATTCGTGTTTCAAATGTTTTGACTCATTTGAAAGGTTTATGTGTGTCTAAGTGCTCGCGTATTTCTTGCATGTTGTGTGATAAAGTGCGCTTCAAAAGTGGTGTATCGTTTAAGATTCTTTAGTAATGGCTCATGGTGAAAGTGTAAGGTGAAAGACGTGTAACAGAAACATCCGTGTTTCGTAATCGTCGTCGAAAATTCACAAATAATATATATATATATATATATATATATATATATATATATATATATATATATATATATATATTAGATAAGTTTGATAACTAAGTATTTAATTAATTAAGGCTTGGTAATTAATTAAATAGATACGGTAAGTTAATACTCCCTTCGTCTCATATTTATTGTTTATATTTCCTTTTATGAATGTTTCAAAATAATTTTTCATTTTCATTTTTAAGTAAAAACTAGAAAATTTAGGAAGAAAATATTCTATTTGAGTTGTTGAAAATTGAAATGGCCCCATTTTTATTAAATTATGTGTTTTTTGTCTCCTGACAATAATTTTGAGACTGATGGATTATAATAATATGTATTATATTAAAGTGTAATTAATAAAAGATGATAATAGTGGCTGGTTATTATTATATTATAAATAATATAAGTATTTATAATGTAATGATAATTATAAAAATGATGTTATTATAAGTAATTAGTTTAATAAACTAATTAAAGTTATAAGTGTATAAATATGTGGAAATATATTTATAAGTCTAAAGTATTCTAAAATATTAATTTGAAAAAATTAATATTTTGATAGTAAAAATAGTATGTTTCGTTCTTTAGTCGGTTTTCACCAAAATATTTTAAGAGTAAAATTTTTAGGAAAATCAGGAATAACCCGTTCATTTATTCGAACTTTTTCCATTTTACCCCAAGTGTTGCAAATTACTCAAATAGTCCCTTAAGTTGACAACGTTTGCAAAAGTAGTCCAAATCAATATATATATATATATATATATATATATATATATATATATATATATATATATATATATATATATATATATATATATATATCAACACATTTTAATTAAACTAACATTTATTACCAAAATAATTATAAGTCGCGAAGCAAAATTCGACGTTTAGTCAAAGTACTTTCAAAAGTCAAAAAAAGTCAACTCGCATGAAATTGGGCCAAAAAGCCCATCTAGTAGCCCATTTAGGCCAAAAATGTCAAAACGAGTTCAAAAACGTTTTCCAACGATATATAACGTTTTAACAAGTCAAAATACTTATAGTAAGTCATAAATATTCCAAAGCTCACTCTTGTTACCCCGAAAATGTAATTTTGGCCGAATAGGCCTTAACAAGCCCATTTATCCAAGTTTAGCCCGAAACCAAATAAACCCTTTTATAGATCTTGATTTTATGTTGTGTTCATGGGTTTGAGATGAGAGGAAACAAGATGGCAAATTTTAGATGATGAAATGAGTATGTGTAGGATTATGTGAGACTAATGGGGTTATAAAACAAAAGATAATATCACTTAGTAACAGGACAAATCCCATATTTTGTTGTGATGTGGAGTAATGGGTGGCCAAAAACAAGAAAGAAGAGAAGGGAAAATATTTTGTTACTCGTTGGTGTATCGTGTGTCGGTATGAGCTTAAATGTTACCGTAAAGTCCCGGTTTTACGTTTTTGGACACATATACGCAAAATAAAGTTTTTATCGATGTTTTTGTCAGAATAATAATAAAATATTATTATTTGCTTAAAAATGTATTTATCTGATTTTTACCATGTCTACTGTAGTGTCGGTACGCGTGTGGGGTTGCTTTTCAGTAAAAGAAAAGACTAATTAAATGAAGAACCGAATCATTGGCGAGTTGCCGATGACCGGAGAACGACTATTTTGTGATGGTTGCATCTAAAGCTCCGATACCATGTAAAATACTACAGAGATTTATTATTGAATTATTTTTGTGTGTTACATAATGAAGATTGGCCATGTATTTATAACAAATACATAGCTTGATGAACAAGAAATGAAAACCCTAAACCTAATGGAATCAAACCCACAATTAAGTTTGGCCCAGCTAATAGTCATCTAATAAAAACGTGTACCCATTCTATTGATATGTATTCTTTTTATTGATATGTAAATGAACTTTCCTTTATATTTTCTAGTCTTTCATAATATGAAATTTGAATGGCCTATTAATTTATATTTTGAAGAGCTAATTTGGATTATTTTTTCTCACTTCATTCTTATTTTGATGCATTATTTATTCTAATTCACAAGCCATAAAAAATAGGAGTAACTATCATCTTCAATATTTCTCACCGAATGGCCTATTAATGATAAAAGCCATGAAGCTTCAATATTTCGATGCATTATTTATTCTAATTCTTCTTATTTTTATAATTATTATCTTCTTTGTTAGTTTATTTTATATTCCAAATAGGAGTAAGTATATTGTCCACTAAGAATATACTAGAATATAAATATAAGATATAAATATAAGTTCTTGTAATTTTTTATCAACAATAATACCAATCTTTTCATCTTATTTACTATTTTACGTACAATGCTTTGAGGTCTTATGTAGAAAGAGTATTTGGGCCGAGGCCCACAGATGTACAATCTGGATAAGTTTAAGCTAACATTGCGTGGAAACCTGAAGATGTGAGTGTTAACAATTTTGGCCGTTGGATGAACTTGATCATTGAATTTGAGATATCTTTTTACTATAAAAGGTTGATGAGGGCAAACACAATTTCACAAGCCATAAAATATGAAAATGAGAACGGCGGCAAGAAGAAATACTATGTTAGATCCTCATTTAGATAAGAAGATATCACTTCTAGATGAAACATCATGTTTTATCAAGATCATTGTTCATAGTATTTCGATTGTTAGTGTCTTTTTCTTAATAAATCATACATATGATTTTCTTAAGAAAATTTGTTTCATTATTAATCCAATTGAATACGTTTTGTTTAAATAGATTTCATAAAAAAACGATTTTTGTGTTACACTTTTAAGATGACTTTTATTCATGATACTATCTTATATATGATGTTTCCTTGTTCAGATGGAGATCACTAACCTAAAAGGGCTCGATTAGCTGAATTTGCTTTTACATTCTATCAACTTCACAATTCAATCAATCAGGTAACCCGTCTCTTTAATAATTGTTTTTTATGAAATCGAACATTGAAAATACAGGTGTTGTTAATAGGTTAACCCATTTAAAAGCAACATTTCCATTTTTTTTAATTTTTTTTATATGTATCACTCCTTAACATGACGTCGTACCTTTTACATATATATATATATATATATATATATATATATATATATATATATATATATATATATATATATATATATATATATATATATATATATATATATATATATATATATATATATGGGTTAAAATAAAAAGTGTAGGAAGGATTGTTAGGGCGACATGTGTCACCCCCATGCCACATCATATGACACATGTCACCCCCCCCTCCCCCCCCCCCCCCCCGCGCAAAAAAAAAAAAAAAAAAAAAAAATTCCCGCCAAAAAAAAAATTTTTTTTGGGCAAAAAAATTTTTTTTCCCGCCAAATTTTTTAGTGCATCACAGTTATAAAGTTACTACATCACAATTATAAAAGTTACTGCATCACAGTTTTAAATTTTAGTGCATTGAAGTTATAAGTTACTGCAGCATAGTTGATGCACTAAACTATTAACTATGATGCAGTAACTTATAATAAAGATACACCAAAACTTAAAAAAGAATCGTATTTTAATTGTGATGCAGTTACATACATATGTGATGCAGAAAACTTATGATAAAGCAATTTCTTATAACTATAATGCAGTAACTTTATAACCATGACGCAGTAACGTTAAAACCATGAATGCAGTAACCGTGATGCAGTAAAATCATAATTGTGATGCAGTAACTTTATAACCGTGATGCAGTAAATTTATAACAGTGATGCAGTAAAAATTTTTGGCGGGAAAAAAAAATTTTTGCCCAAATTTTTTTTTTTTTATTTGGGAGGGGGGGGGGGGGGGGGGGTGGCGTGACACGTGTCATATGATGTGGCATGGGGTGACACATGTCACTCACACAATCCTTCCTACACTTTTTATTATAAGGGCCTTTTTAGAATAACCCCACCCTATATATATATATATATATATATATATATATATATATATATATATACACACACACACACACACACACACACTCTTACTAGCAGGGTACCCGCGCGTTGCGGCGGCGGGTACCCTGAAATAATATTTTCCAGTGAATCATGTATTTTAGTTTATAATATTTTTTTTGACAATAAATTTATGGATATTAAGAATTTCATATGACATACTTCAACTCATTAACTAAGGAAGTTATTTCGACTTTTTAGGTCTTTTTTAAAGCCATTCTTATAACATGAGCCCGTTTGGCCCGTGCCCGTTCGGAGTCGAGCCCATTTGGTCCGTGCTCATTCGGGCTCGAGCCCATTCGGCCTGTTGTCCATTCGGGCTTGAATATTTATATAGTATGCTTTATTATTTGTATTATTAACATTTAATGCTTGAATTATGTTTAAGTTGGTTATACAATATGCTTGATAATTTGTATGTCTTATGTCAGAGGTGTTTTAATAATTGTATTTATTGACCAGGTTTTGGAGGGAATAGAATGAAACTTTTGCTAAAATCATGCCAAGATACGTTTTTTTAGTAAAGAATCTTTTTTTAATTAACAGTTAATTCGTAGGGGCATTAAGGGGAATTAACATATACAAATATTCAATTTTTTGCTAAAATCATGCCAAGATACGTTTTTTTATTTTTTATTTTATTTTAGAGTTTTATTTTCCAGATCTTCTTCTCCAAAATAAATGATTCATAAAAAGACCCTAACCCATAATAAGATTCATTCGAACACATCATTATCTTATACTTTACGAAATAAAAAATAAAAATAAAAAATATGGTTGATATTGTTATGGTTCATCTCTTTAAGAGCATGATTCGCCTGCATATGACATTGACAACGGCATTTTCCATGTTTCATCTTTGAGAGTCTCGTTATCATTAGTATTTATAAGAGCGTGAAAAGTTTATAGTTCGCTTGTAATCATCAATCTTATGCTCTTTGCAGTTGAGCGTCCCTAGCAATGGAAGGACCACTAGTATTACCATTACTAGAAGAAGACCCAATTCCACTTAGAATAGGGATCGTTGGAAGAGGTTTTGATCCTGGGGTTGATGCCATTTTGTGTTGGGTGCATCCAGAAGATGAAGACCGTGAGCCACCAATTGTAGGCACACGAAATTGAAAACTTATGACTCTATGTGGGATGGTGATCCCCTGGTTTCGTTGACGTTGCTGATGTGTGCTTGACTAGAAATGTTCCTCTTTTACGATACTATTTACAGGAGATGGGCTCATGTTGTTCTAAGGAGCTTGTTTGAAATTGGATCTTGTAAGTTGTGGTGGAAAACTTGGATGCAGCCGGTTAGGGTCTCTTCTAAGCTCAAGTGGCTCTTGTTTTACATTGTGTATTATTCCTTGCTTTTGTGTAGGAGCAATAATATTTGGATGCTGAATCACTCCCCCAGTTGTTTGTTGCTGTACAATGGCGTTTTTTCCATTTGTTGCAGTTGATTACCGTTAAAAGCCAATGGATTTAAAAGTTTTATTAACGGGGCCTGATATTTACACGGACACATTTTATTTGTACACGAAACTTTGCAGCAGAATAGACAAGTGTACCCTTAGACAGTAATTACCTAATTTTTTGGGCCACTGATTCTTAGTACCCCCGCCAAACCATTAAAAAAAATTGAAGCTCTTCTCTTTTTGGTCACTTCCCTTGATCATCATATATATCCTACGTCTTTCACGGCCGACAACCATCGTCGTTTAATGCAGCCATGGCCCCAAATTGAAAACGAATTTAGCCAACTATTATAAACTTCCAAAGGGATCGGGATTAATTCGACTCATTATTGAGACACTCGATATGAAATTCTAAACTTTACGTACATTTAAGTCGAACCTCGAAAATGAATTAAACTTCTTTAAGTCCTAATCTTGGTATTCTTACCAAATACTCTTTTTATTTTCTTGCAACTAAGTACTATTTTATAATAATAAGTAAGAGCAATGAACAATTCATTTAAATGATGATATATTCTCAATCTTCCTAGAATTTATATGTTTGAAACACAAGTATAGGATCAAATGCATAGGATCGGGTGTTCCCACCGATTTACACATTTTGGAGGATCAAAATCAGGTGTATCAGCGATAGAGCGTTTGTATAATTAAGGTGGCAGGAAATTAAATGCAGCGCTAAAGTGAACTGAGACGTAAATTCGAGTTTGGAGTGATATGTTTTAGGGGAGAAAGGAGGGAGTAATTGATGACAAGTATGGCGGGAGTAAATAATATTTTGATTTTAACAAGAGGGGTACTACGCCGTGTTAGATTAGAAATGAAATGAGGGCATATACGTCTTTTTGTTATATTTTTCTGTGTACTAATAAATTTCTTCCGTGTAAGTATAAATCCCTTTTATTAACTGATCGAGAAAAAAATTCAAAAGAGTATTTAAAAATTACAATCTAATAATAATATTATTGTTTATAATTCGTACACATACGAATTTGGGTTTTGCAATTAATCTCGTGCATATATGAATTTTGGGTATTACAAATAATTGTATTTAATAATGATAATATTATTTAAAAGTAACGAAAAAAATAATAATAAATGCTGTTCTTTAAATACAAATATAAACTTTAGGAGGTATATACTAAGTGGCATTATTAAATTTATACATTTGTAAAAACATATGAAAAATGAGAATTTTATATTTAAGTTCATAAAAATAAATTTCGAGTAAGATTCTTCAATAAATTTTTCGGTTTGATGTAAATTATAAATTTCGAGTAAGATTTTATACAACAAAATGGAAGGTCATATCATAATTTTTTCCACTAGATATCATCTTGTCCTTTATCCCTTGAGGCAATTTCCTTCTATATGTATCTTCCCATGGCCAGATGTTCATCTCTAACGTATTTATACTTGTTATAGAAAAAATTGTATGTTTGGTATTGATACAAAAGTTGGGCGTTCCTTGTTTGGGTTCCTGTTCTATCGTTGGAAAGATCAAACCTGAGCCTGATTCTTGGTGACTAGGTGCACTGGTTGTTCCAGAGGCCTGCTTAGAGGTCGAATCACTGTTGAGGCAACATGATCAAGATCTCTTTATGTTTTAATGATGACAAATAAACCATTGAAACACATAAAATAACAAACGTTAGCTCAAAATCGCCGGAGCCAATGTCTGCTCCTGGCGCGCTGCCCGCGCGTCAACGCGCGGGTGACGCGCCAGGAGTCTGTATGGTTCCGGGCGAATTTTGAAAGTCGGCTTTCCCCTTACCCGACAAATGTGGATCTTTCAAAACAGGTACGAATATGTTATCTGCTTAATTGAGAACACTCGAAACGAGTTTTGAGATTTGAGAAATCCCATTTTTAGTACACCCATTTACGGGAAAACGCCAACTCATGTTTTCTAACTACCGCCTCTAGCCAAGGCTTTTCTAAATTTAGGGAGCTTGTATATTTCACGTAACATCGTGTTGAAGCATCCATATGCTCATATCCCGTGCTTACGTCTTCTCTAATTACGTAACGGGTTTACTCCCTTATTGGTCAAACTAAGTCAAAGGTCACTTTGCGTAAACGCATCCTTTCCCACTTTGGTTATGCTTTACATCAAGGCAAAGCACTTAACTTGTTTGAACCAAGGTATTAGTTGAGAACGTCGAGTCGTGGAAAGTCACGAGATATGAAACTATGGATTCTCGACGTTGTGTTACTTGAACTGATAAGTAACCTATGATTTTCTCAACTAATAATCTTAATTATCTAAACCTTTTCTTCTTAATGACAATTAGATTATGTCTTAATCCTCTCTTAATCTCATTTATGCATAAGACAAAACCAATCATATCCAAATCAAATATTCTCTTACACCCTTACATATTCCCTTACACACTACATCTCAACCATCCAATCCCTTACAACACATCTCAACCCTTCATTTCTAACACATGGGAAATTATTTGAAACCCTAATAAGGCTCCTCCCATCCTAGCCATTGAATTCAAATCAAACACATCTCAACCATCCATCCAATCTCTTCTATCTATACCACCACATGCCTTTGATCTGATACATCCATTTCAAATGAAACCATCTCAACCCTCCATTTCTCCTTTCCCCCCAAGCAAAGCATATTCCTTGGAATATCCTTTCTTAACCCTAACCTAGGCATACTTGATCTTAGCCATCCATCTCTAATGTGATCATCTCCTCCATCCACATTTCTCCACATGCCAAATTATTTGAAAACCAAGGGAGGCTCCCTTTGATCCTAGCCATCCAATTCAAACCATTTCATCTCAACCCTCCATCACATTCTCCCCCCCCCCCCCCCCCCCAAGCATTGGAATATTCCTTGGCATATTCTTTCTCTCTTTTCTATGCCATGTGAGGAGATACACTTCTACCCCTTCCAAATTACCCTATCTACACTTTAAACCCTTGGTAATTTGGTTTCTCTTTAAACACTTCACAAATAAATTTCCAAATTAGCTATTTGAGTTCGTAAACCTTACAACCCTGGTTTTGCCTATATATACCATGCCTTGCCTCTTGTATTCCTCACCCCTTGCCATTATTCTTTCTCTCTAGATTCTTTCTCTCTAAACACTCTCAAATCTCTCAATCTCTCTATCTCTAATCTTGTGTTCTTGATTTTCACACTAACATCTTTGGAAGAACACATATCTTTGCAAGGGAAGAATCACAAGAACCTAATCTACTCTTGTGATTGAGTCGAGGGTCTTCTTATCTTTACCCTTTCTATTACAATCGAGTCTCTAGGTTAGGTTAGGACTTGGTTGATAAACAAACATTTATTCTTTCACTTGTTAGTAAGGGAAGTCTTGTGTCTTGGTGACCAAGCCTAGATCATTGGGGATCTAGTTGGGGTTTGATACTTCCGGGTGGAAGTCTTGGTAGAGATCTTTTTGATCCTTAGGTAAAGTCGAATCGTGAGATTCTTTTGGGTGGTTTCCGAGGGCGGAATACCGTTGATGAGTTACTCCTTCTTTGTGAGCATCGATATTAGTGAATTTCAGTGGAGTGAATTGTAACGGTTTATAGTCCACCGAAAGGATTATACTAGTGAATAGTATTGGAGTCGCGGATTCGCAACTGGACGTACGAATGGTATAAACCCCCCCATCCCGAACCAGTATATACCATGGTGTCTTTTACTTGCTTTATATACTTTGGTTGTGTTAGTGGTTGTTGGATTATTATACAACCACTTGGTACTATCTTTGGCTTAAAGTTTTTAAACATCTAAAAAGCCGAAGAAACCGTATTCATCCCCCCCCCCCTCTACGGTTCTACAATTGGTATCAGAGCGGAATACTCAAGTTTTTGATTGTTAAAACCTTCCCGAGAAGTCATTTTAAATCAAAAACTTCTTTTCCAAAAATCTAAAATCCTAACAAAGATTTTTGGTAAAGTTGAGTATAGATCCATGGCTCAAGAGAACCATGTGCTCTTCGGGGTGAATACATTTGATGATGAAGATATATGCATGGAGAATTCAATGATTGGATTTGAAGACACTTGGAGTCTTAGCAATGATGAAGATAACAAAGAGATGAATGAATCATGCTTCATGGCTTTAGGATCTCCAAAGGTACATCTAGATCCCTTTAGTTCAAACAAAACATTAGATGCTAGAGAATTAGAAAAAGATAATCTTGAACTAATAAGAATTAATAATGATTGGATTAAACAAATAAAAGATATACTTCGAGAGAAACGCATTTTACAACAAGAAACAAATAAACTAGCTAGTAGAGCAAATGAGCTTGAACTTGAAATTAAGAAGATCAAAGCCAAAGAGGTAGTTGAACCATGCTTAAGTTGTGAAAAACTTACACATGTGGTTGACTTTTTGAACAATGATGTGTCTAAACTTCAAGATGAAGCTATGTGTTTTTCAAAATTTAAGAAAAGTAGCTTAAACATAGGAAATAATGTATCTTGTCAAGGTAAGGAAGATCTTGAAAATTTTGAAAATATTGAAAAGCCAAAAATTGACACTAAAGTTAATGAAAATTTGGCTTGTTCTAATTCTATACCTAGAATACCTCAAACACATGTTCCTAGTCTATATGGTATCCAAGTACCAATCTTAAGTGTTAATGAAATGAAACAATTTTACAAACCAATAACTCATAGTAAGTATCATACACTCAAAACACGTAAGACTCATTCAAAAAACAAGCATCATAGTCAACACTCTTCTCGAAAGGAAAAGAGGTTTAATAGGAAAGAAAAATTCTTCCCAAACAAAAGGCCTCTAAGACCAAATAATTCTAGTCCCTCTTCTCAAGACACTCCTTGGAAAATATTCTCCGAATTTGGACGTAAGATACTTTGTAACTTACTCCAAAATCCAAGAATGTATAACATGGAAGTGTTCTATGCTAACCTCAATGGACCCATAAGAAAATGGAGACCGAGAGTTTGAGTTTCATGTTTGTTTTATAGGTATGCCAAGAAGACATGTGTATGACTATCAACACTTGTGAACCACACACTAGAAGAACTTCCAAATCCTCCATTGACGTTATTGGTGATGTGTCTACACTTTGGCATAAAAGATTAGGACATGCAAGCATGAAGGTAATTCTTAAGTTAAATTCTAAGGCATTAGTTAGAAATTTACCTAAGCTAGATTATGCTTATCATTCTTGCAATGCATGTAAATTAGGAAGTCAAGTCCATGCAAGTCAAAAATTTAATAATTATAACATCTCAAGTATAAGGATTTTAGAATTAGTTCATCTAGGCTTATTCGATCCATCAACCACTCCAAGCTATGAAGGAAACTTCTATACTTTGGTTGTTGTTGATGATTTCTCAAGGTATACATGGAGTAAATTTCTGAAATCTAAAAATGAAGTTTTCGAAAAGTTCAAAATATTAGGAAAAAGCCTACAAAATCTACTTGATCGTCGTATTACATCTATTCAAACTAGCCTCGGTGGGAATTTTTATAAAAATAAACAATTTGGAGAGTTTTGCGATAAAAATGGTATTTTACATAATTTTCGATCTTATGACTCACCTCATACTAATGGAATTTTTGAAAGAAAAATTAGGCGCTTACAAGAAATGTGTTGTATTATGCTTAACGAATAATCTATCTCACATAAGTTTTGGTGTCACGCTATAGAAACCGCATCCTTCATTATGAATAGAACATCAATTACTAAAACTTGCAATAAAACACCTTACGAGATTCTTAGGAGGAAAAGGCCATCACTAGGATACTTTAAAATCTTTGGTTGTAAATGCATAATATCTAAAACACATAATGGAATATTCCTAGGATACTCACATACATCAAAGGCATATAAAGTTTATAATAAGGAGACCTCTAAAATCATTGAGACACCTGATGTAAGGTTTAACGAAGAATCATGCTTGCCATTAGAAGATAAACTAGGAGAAAACATTGATCAAAATCAAAACTTTAATCACACCAATCAAGTTGAAATAATAAATTATAAACAATGAAAATGATTTTGAAAATGATTTTATAGCACAAGCTCAAAACAATACATTTGCATTCATATCAACTATAGAGCCAAAATGTTTTGAGGAAGCTATTAGGAACGAAACTTGGTTTATGGCAATGCATATTGAGATAGATCAACTCACACGCAACAATGTTTGGGAATTAGTTCCATTACCTAATGCTTGCAACCCTTTTGAATTAAAATGGTCCTTTAGTTGCACCTTGCATGATAATGGAACAATTTGTGAAAATCAAGCTAAGTTAGTAATAAATGATATTGATCAAGTTGAAAAACCCATTAATCAAATTTTTGCCCTGGTTGCACAAGTAGAGTCTTTGCGCATCCTTCTTGCATATGCATGTAGTAGCATGATTAAACTTAAACAAATGGATGTAAAAAATGCTTTTAATAAAGTAATTAATTGTGAAATGTATGTCTCCCAACCACCGGGATTTATTAACTTTCAAAAACCCAATCATGTTTTTAAAATAAAGAAGGATTTGCATGGACTTGATAAAGAAAATCATGTATGGCATAATAGTGTAGTATCTTTTCTTGTTGAATGTAAATATGCAAGAGGCACGAAGAATAAGTCGTTATTCTTCAAGATAAAGGACAAGCATCAAATAGTCATTCAAATATTTGAAGATGATATTGTCTTTGGATCTACACGCCAAGCATTGCATGACGAGTTCTTAAAACATATGCATGAGAAATTTAACATGAATGTCTTAGGAGATCTCAAGTCCATACTTAACTTACAAGTTATACAAAGTGACAATGGCACACTTATCTAAGAATCAAAATATTTAAGAGAGACTCTTAGAAAATTTGATCTTGAAAATGTTAAGACCATCAAAACACCAATGGCAACCGATCTAAAGCTCACCCTGGACAAGGATGGAATTTCGGTTGATAATTCTAAATATCGATGTATGATTGGATGTCTACTACACCTAACCGCTAGTAGACCCGACATCATGTTTAGTGTATCATTGTGTACAAGATTTCAAGATAACCGCAAGGTATCTTACATGAATGCCGTTGTACGGATATTTAGATACCTAAAGAGCACACCTTATCTAGGTGTTTGGTATCCAAAGGCCTCGGGTATTGAAATTAGTATTTACACCGACTCCGATCACGCCGGCGACAACGTTGATAGAAAAAGCACTAGTGGTGTATGCACCTTTGTAGGAGAATGTCTAACATAATGCTCTTGTCAAAAACAAAATGCTTTAGCAATATCCACTACCGAAGCAGAATATGTTGCAGCCGGAAGGGCTTGTCAACAAGCTTTGGGGATGAAGCAAATGTTTAGTGATTACAACATCCATCTACAAGATGTTCTTGTACTGTGTGACAACAAGGGTGCTATCGATCTAAGTAAAAATCCCGTTCACCATTCTCGAACTAAACACATTGAAATCCGTCACCATATTCTACATGACAACGTTTAGAAAGGAAATATTCTTTTGGAAAAAGTTGCCTCCGAAGACAACGTTGCCGATATCCTAACAAAACCCCTAAAACGAGAAACTTTTAACTACCTTAGATTAGGCCTTGGATTGATTGAACATCGAGAATAATGTAGTTTATAAGTTGGACCGTGAATTTGAGTTGTACTCAATATTCCTAATTCACCTTGTTGTATTCGAACCAACAAAAACCAACAATTGTTCCTTATAAACTTAGGATGGTGTATAATAAACAAACTACATAATTCATTTATTTTATCTTATCCCATCCATGATTCTTATCCAAACAAGAATCTCACATGTCACTCTCGTTGGTCCACTTAAGATTTCATGGGCCCCCACTTCTTAAAACTCACAACAAACATAACTTACCAATCAAGCTTTTCTTCTCCCCCTCTCCTTGAAGTGCTGCCGACAAAGACACAAACACACACACACACACACACACACTCATCTTCTTCCTACACTACCTTTTTCTTAAAGATCTTGGTAAGTCTTGATCTCTATTGTTCCATTGCTATGTCTATAATCGTTATTGCTTACTATTTTTATAAGATATGCATATATATATATATATATATATATATATATATATATATATATATATATATATATATATATATATATATATATATATATATATATATATACTTGGGCTATCATTGAAATCTTTCATTTGATCTTAAAAATGATTTGTCACATATGGGGAAATTGCTAGTTACAAGGGAAACTATGGCAATATTTTCTAAGAACTTTTACAAACAAAATGTAATCATGCCTTTTTGGGTAAATTAATCAAAGGGGTTTTGTGTTTTTCGATTTATTCATGAACTATATGTAACTAATTCACCCTTTCTTTTCAAAAATTTTCAAAATCTTGAATTTTCGAGGGAACCATTAATTTTTACGAGGCTGGCACGCTGCCAACGCGTCAACGCGCGGGCAACGCGCCAGACATGCTGATGTTTTTCGTTTCTATCTTTGGTTATAAATATACATATATGTAAACACATCATGTGTTATTTTGATAGGAACAATGGGTGAAAGACGTGACACCAAACAATACATGAAAAGGTCCGTTGTGCTCGAGGTGTTGACAACTACAAGCCATTTGAAAAACGCAATTATCATGAGGGTCTTCATTGTGACCTTGACTTCATTCGTTTGTGTGGTCTTCGTCAACCTTTTACCAATGCGGGTTGCTTTTCATTTGCTTTACTACCTCCCGACATCTATCCTCGTCACATACAAGAATTCTATGCCTTTTATCACTTCAACCCCGCCGATCTTAACCTCAACTTTCAAATGTATGGGCATAACTATACATGGTATTTGGAGAAGCTCGGAACGATTCTTGGCATCAACTCTACCGGCATCAAGCTCTACACCGATGTTACGGAAACAAGAGAATTCAAAAAGTACTGAATTTATCACTCAACTGAAGAGAATAGAATTGATGCGGATGTGGTACAAAATGCATCTTCAAGCCTCAATATCATTGCAATGACGAGGCTGACTCTCATTGGGCTCAATCACACTTACATGACACGCTCAATGCATGGGAACATGTTTTGACTTCCAATGTGTTTGTAAAGTTGGGAGCTAGAGGAAATGTCTCAATTGTTGTTGGATACATGCTTTATTGCATTGAGACCGGCACACCATTCAACTTTGCCTATTTCATGGCCAAAAGAATGGACAAGCTTCAAGGCAACACGAGATTAATTCATTATGCTCGTCTCCTCACCACACTTTTTGAACACATCAAAGCTGAACATCCTGACCATGCCCAAGATTGGCCTGATTGTGAGATGGTTGTTCCACTATTTGCAAACTTCAACGCAAATAGTCTTGATTGTGCTGATGTTGACCTTGAGCTTCTGGCTAATGCAGTTTCCACATCTCAACAAGCTTCTATGGATCCAATTGGACGAATGGAATATATGGTTAATGAGATGTTTGATGAGTGTGCTTGGAATGCTTCGGAAGACGTCATCAGTGAGGATGAAGTGGTTGATGATGTTGCGTCCTTGCCAACCCACGAACGACTTGCCTACAAAACTTACCAAGCCACCAAATGTCAACGTCGTGAAAGCCGGTCGAAGTTCGGGGTTCTTAAGAATTTCATCACCCGTTGGGCCACCTACATCTCATGCAAATATCTTTGATGTGTTTGTGTAACTTGTGTTTGTTTGATCTCTTAAGACATTTCTCTATGTGTATTTCATCTAGGATCTCTATGGTTGTTGAATAATTGGTGTGCTTATGTTGCATGCTTAAGACTTTGTTATGGGCTTTATCTAATGGTTTTGTATTTGGATTAATCTATGCCTCTCATATGATTTACATATATTCTTGTGGACTAACCCATGTTGCAAGTCTCCAAATGGTAACCTAACCCATTTTCGAACTTTCACATGTGAGGATTTCTTTGTTGGTTGCATCTTGTGATTTCTATGTGTAGCTAGGCCACCGCAAAGGTGAGGTTCTTGACCCATGGATCCCCGCCTTAAAACAAGGGGGAGCAATGATCAAGGGGGAGCTATGTTCAAGGGGGAGCACGAAAATAAGCCACTTTCCCATTTCAAATGGAATTCCCGCCTTTTTTATTCGACAAAAGGGGGAGAAAGAAAGCAAGATGCGTGAAGACCATTCAAGTAATGTTTAATGCTTCACCAAATTACAAAGCAAAGGTCAAGAAGCAAGCTACACCAATGGTGCGCTTTGTCTTCGCTAAGTTTGGTATTTTTATTTGCTTTCGGTTTTTTTTTTTTGTCATCATCAAAAAGGGGGAGATTGTTGAGGCAACATGATCAACATCTCTTTATATTTTAATGATGACAAATAAACCATCGAAACACATAAAATAACAAACGTTAGCTCAAAATCGCCAGAGCCAATGTCTGCTCCTGGCGTGCTGCCCGCGCGTCAACGCGTGGGTGACGCGCCAGGAGTCTGTATGGTTCCGGGCGAATCTTGAAAGTCGGCTTTCCCCTTACCCGACAAATGTGGATCTTTCAAAACAGGTATGAATATGTTATGTGCTTAATTGAGAACACTCGAAACGAGTTTTGAGATTTGAGAAATCCCATTTTTAATACACCCATTTACGGGAAAATGCCAACTCATGTTTTCTAACTACCGCCTCTAGCCAAGGCTTTTCTAAACTTAGGGAGCTTTTGTATTTCACGTAACATCGTGTTGAAGCATCCATATGCTCATATCCCGTGCTTACGTCTTCTCTAATTATGTAACGGGTTTACTCCCTTATTGGTCAAACTAAGTCTAAGATCACTCTGCGTAAACGCATCCTTTCCCACTTGGGTTATGCTTTACATCAAGGCAAAACACTTAACTTGTTTGAACCAAGGTATTAGTTGAGAACGTCGAGTCGTGGAAAGTCACGAGATATGAAACTATGTATTCTCGACGTTGTGTTACTTGAACTTATAAGTAACCTATGATTTTCTCAACATATAATCTTAATTGTCTAAACCTTTTCTTCTTAATGACAATTAGATTATGTCTTAATCCTCTCTTAATCTCATTTATGCATAAGACAAAACCAATCATATCCAAATCAAATGTTCTCTTACACAATCTCCTACACCCTTACATATTCCCTTACACACTACATCTCAACCATCCAATCCCTTACAACACATCTCAACCCTTCATTTCTAACACACGGGGAATTATTTGAAACCCTAATAAGGCTCCACCCATCCTAGCCATTGAATTCAAATAAAACACATCTCAACCATCCATCCAATCTCTTCTATCTATACCACCACATGCCTTTGATCTCATCCATCCATTTCAAATGAAACCATCTCAACCCTCAATTTCTCCTTTCCCCCCAAGCAAAGCATATTCCTTGGAATATCCTTTCTTAATCCTAACCTAGGCATACTTGATCTTAGCCATCGATCTCTAATGAGATCATCTCATCCATCCACATTTCTCCACATGCCTAATTATTTGAAAACCAAGGGAGGCTCTCTTTGATCCTAGCCATCCAATTCAAACCATTTCATCTCAACCCTCCATCACATTCTTCCTCCCAAAGCATTGGAATATTCCTTGGCATATTATTTCTCTCTTTTCTATGCCATGTGAGGAGATACACTTCTACCCCTTCCAAATTACCCTATCTACACTTTAAACCCTTGGTAATTTGGTTTCTCTTTAAACACTTCACAAATTATTTTCCAAATTGGCTATTTGAGTTGGTAAACCTTAGAATGATTAATGTTAAGGTTTAGTGTGAAGTACAATTAGGAGTTTAGCAAGGTAAGGCATTTATAATTAATGCCAAACACCTAAAGCCTCGGGAATATTTTCCTGGGTGTATGGCGCGCCACCCACGCGTCAACGCGTGGGTGATGCGCCGGCCTCGGTAAAATATTCCCAAGATTGGGTTTTGCCCTCCGTTGTAAAAATCGGCCCAGGCGGCCGATTAATCCCCGCATAATCGCTGATCGCTCACTAAGCGCCTTGATTTATCATAATCGGCCTATTTAATCGTTTTGGTCAAAGATCGCTTAAAAATTGGTCAACAAACCAATTAATCGGACAAAATCGATCTAATCTGACAAAATTGCTTAAAAATCGGTCAACAAAATCGCTTAAAATTAGTCAAAATCGCTTAAAAATCAGTCCACCAACCGATTAATCGGACAAAATCAGTCAAAGATCGCTTAAAAATAGTCAACAAACTGAGAAGTATCTATGTTTGACTTTAAACTTTAAAGAATTATGTATTATGTTTATATTTGAACACTTGAAATATTTGAACTTTGATGCATTATGTTTATCGCATACATATAATATAATATAATATCTAAAATTACAATTTTGTGCATAAAAATTCCTATCCGATTAATCCCCGATTAATCCCCGCCTAACCGATTAATCGCTAGGCCCTACCCGACCGCCTCACTAGCGCCTAGCGATTTTTACAACCCTGGTTTTGCCTATAAATACCATGCCTTGCCTCTTGTATTCCTCACCCCTTGCCATTAATCTTTCTCTCTAGATTCTTTCTCTCTAAACAATCTCAAATCTCTCAATCTCTCTATCTCTAATCTTGTGTTCTTGATTTTCACACTAACATCTTTGGAAGAACACATATCTTTGCAAGGGAAGAATCACAAGAACCTAATCCACTCTTGTGATTGAGTCGAGGGTCTTCTTACCTTTACCCTTTCTATTACAATCGAGTCTCTAGGTTAGGTTAGGACTTGGTTGAAAAACAAACATTTATTCTTTCATTTGTTTGTAAGGGAAGTCTTGTGTCTTGGTGACCAAGCCTAGATCATTGGGGATCTAGTTGGGGTTTGATACTTCCGGGTGGAAGTCTTGGTAGAGATCTTTGTGATCCTTAGGTAAAGTCGAATCGTGAGATTCTTTTGGATGGTTTCCGAGGGCGGAATACCGTTGGTGAGTAACTCTTTCTTTGTGAGCATCGATATTAGTGAATATCGGTGGAGTGAATTGTAACGGTTTATAGTCCACCGAAAGGATTATACTAGTGAATAGTATCGGAGTCGCGGATTTGCAACTGGACGTACGGATGGTATAAACCCCCCATCCTGAACCAGTATATATCATGGTGTCTTTTACTTGCTTTATATACTTTGGTTGTGTTAGTGGTTGTTGGATTATTATACAACCACTTGGTGCTATCTTTGGCTTAAAGTTTTTAAACATCTAAAAAGCCGAAGAAACCGTATTCACCCCCCCCCCTCAACGGTTCTACAATCACTTTGATGTTTTTTCCTCTAGGGTCACCATGTGTTTTCTCCAACTGCGGAGTATGTTGGCTTGAGTTTTTATGCTTCGTCATTCTAGTTCTTCGTGTATGGTCCCACGGATGGCGACACTTGTTGATACAAAAGTTGGCCGTTCCTTGTTTTGGTTCCTGTTCTCGTATCAATTGGATCTTAATGCTTGAGACCTGCGCACTAAGAAAGCAACCAACACCGTTAGGCTTATCGTGGGATTGTCTCCCACGATTATCCTCCGGCGTGAGAGTAAGTAATCGGTTTTAGGGTTATAGTGAAGAGTTAGGGTTTTTAGATGATACCTCAATGAGAGCCTTGATATTCTTTATATAGGCACGGAATCCTTGTAGATTTCGTGCTCCTCACTCTTCAGCGTATCTCGCCTTATCTGGTCTATTGATCTTTATCCCATAAATAGGAGATCATTATCAAGACCATAAATAATATATTTGGGTTTGGGCTTTCGTGAGCCCAAACCGTTAGCATGGTAGCCCAAATCATTATTATGATAGCCCACGCGTGATGGGCTTGGGCGTTAGTAGTGTCCATTAATCGGGTTCGTGACCCGGGTATGGACTATACGTCATCGTTTGGTTTATTTAATTCTACAGGAATATATAAAGCTGGAGCGTGATCCTGATCGTGAGCTACCTAATGTAAGGAAATTGGGAGGGGAGATTGGTGGTAGTAAATGTCAATCTCTTGAAGAATTGGCTTCGATATTGAATGCATATCAAAATTTGGAGACTATTAGAAATAGTAGTAATTATGCTATGTCAAATTCTTGTCTTCATCTAACCACAACATCTTATTAAAATTTAGTAAATACAAAGATCCTTCTGTAGCCATTTTGGACATCACAAATTATAACTGAGAGGAAAACAAGAAACTATTAGAGTTCTCATGAACGCCTCAAGGTTGTTGAAATCTTGGGCTATTATGTTTGAAATTGTGACTTTGAATCTGCTGCGTATATCATACGCATATGTGTTGTGCTCAATAAATTTGTGATTGATACGTGCTGGAAAAATTGTCGTATCCCACTCGCAACTATTAAAAACTACTCAGCACAGAGAAGTTGTTTCTGCTAAAAGGAAACTAGAATCAATCTTGCCTTGTGGGGTAAAGCTGTCCGTGCTCTAATTCGCCCTTCAATGTTTTAGTAATGGCCTTGATGGTTTTGACGGTTGAAATGAAGCCGTAGAAAAAAGCGCGGGATTATAAATATTAAAAAAAAAGCACGAGTTACTCCGATATGTAAAAGAAATACATGAGATTGTACATATATAAAAGACTCGTGTAATTCATCTTTAAAGTTTAAATAAAGATATCCGGATTTTGTGTTAACATGTCCTTAGCGAACTTTCTTTAAGTTGAAACAAAGCGATAAAAAGCTTTAACCATTTGAACAAACAATATATTCGTGTTAATATGACTTATATGCCAATACAACATATGCGCACACGGTTGTCTAAAACTAGTTTCATATCAACATAAATTATCTTCAAATATTATTACACATTAATTGTATTTTATTTCATTTCTCTCTATCTTTTAGCCTTGCCTTATAATTAAAACATATAAAAGTTATACTATTCACATTCCGTATCATCTTTGCTATAATGCCTTCCATTTTTCCTTTTATACTTTTAGGGTCCGTTTGGTTCGCAGAATGTTTTTGGCGGAATTGGAATTTGTCTATGGAATTGGAATTTGAAGGAATTGGAATGTTAGTGAATTGGAATCCGTAGGATTTGGAATTTGAAAGGAATGGAATTTGCAAAAACTAACGCGTTTTTGGTTAAAAAAAATAAAACAGGAAGAAACATATTATATCAAAATACTTAAAATTTTATTGAAGTTTAAAATTGATAAACTGAATATTATTTATTAAGTGTACTATTTATAATAATAATAATAATAATAATAATAATAATAATAATAATAATAATAATAATAATAATAATAATAATAATAATAATAATAATAATTGATTTTTGATGATAAACATAACTGAATTCCATGAAATTGTAAACATTCCTCCCTACCTTGCTATGGAATGCTGAATTCCACACATATGGGATTTTGAAGGATTTTCATTCCATTCCATTTGCCAACCAAACACATTAAGGAATGAATTTTTATTCTAAATTTGTTGAATATTCCAACCAAACACGTTATGGAATAGAATCAGATTCCAATTCCATCAAAATCCTGAGGATTCCGCGAACCAAACGGGGCCTTACACTTTCAAGTAACTAGCAGGGTACCCGCGCGTTGTGGCGGCGGATGCCGAGAAATAAATTTTTTCAGTGAATCATATATTTAAGTTTATTATTTCCTTTTTGACAATAAATTTACAGATATCAAGAATTGGCCGTGCCAGTTCGGGCTCGAGCCCGTTTTGCCCGTTGCCCGTTGGGTTTGAATATTTGTATAATGTGCTTTATTATTTTTATTAGTGACATTTAATGTAGAAATTGTGTTTAAGTTGGCTGTATAATATACTTGATAATTTGTATTTGTTATGTAAAAGGTGTTTTAATAACTGCATTAACTTTATTTATTGACCAATTAATTAATTAACTATATTAAATATATTGACCTCATTAATAGCGCTTTGTATTTTGTACATTAAGCTTTAAAATTTGTAAGTTATATAGTAGAGAAATTATGTGCAAGCTATTCAATTACTATAATAAGCAAGTTGCTTTTTTTAAGTATTTTTATTTAAAGAATGTCTTCCTCAATTATAAGATAGTAAGATTTATCAAGATAATCTTTTAAGTAATTTATCAAGATGTGAAAATTTATAGAATGCAGGTTGTTATTTTATAGACTTGACCGTAAATTATACTAATGGACATCTCGTTTACTTTACCAAAAGAGTAAATTAAATGGATAGTCCTTGTGGTTTGTCAAAAATTGAATTTACCATCCTTGAGAGTTTCAAATTGCATTCACAGTCTTTAAGTTTGCATAAAATAATACCACAAGTCCCTCACGTTAACTGTCGTTACCTTTTCTCGTTAAATTCCTTCTTAATTATGCCATGCACATGTGGGTAATTTTATCTTTTCCTCATTCACTTTCTTTTTTATGATCCCACCTACACCTACACCAACCCACCACAAATTAATATATTTTCAAGAATTATCATTCATCATCAACATTATAAATCAAACCACAAAATCATCTAAATCAAAACACAAAGTCAATAACCACAACAAAAATCATCACACAACAACACTCCAAACCTAAATACACAAACTAAAGAAATACAATAACTTGTAACTTACACATTAAAAAAACCTACATAGGATAATCTTTACATTAACACATCAAAGAAGATAAAACTTGTTGGAAACTATTAATAGCGACAAAAAAACCCACATTTAAAGACCCATTACTTTTCACTTCCAATCCGAACATAAACTCATGTTCAACCACCACTACTAACTCCACTTCAACAATTTTGGTTTGTGGGTATTTATCTCATATCCAAATCAATCACAATTACCCCCGCCAGTTCCACTATCTCCATACGAAGCGTAATTCTATATTAAAAAGGGTAAAAACTATATCTATAATGAAACCTTATAAATGAAATAAAGCACCAAAAATGAAACTAAACCCACCCAAAAAAGAAACTCAATAACAAAGCCCACATATAAAATTTTTGTGGGTATATTGTTTAGAATAAGGCTATTTAGGGTTTTTATATCTGACGATTGCTTATATTTTATTTTTGTTGGTGTGGTTAGGACGACAGTGAACTTGTTGTAAATAAGGGTGAGCATCGGTCCAGGACCGGACCGCCAAAAACCGAGACCGAATTAAGGTTGTGGAAAACTAGAAGGGGGGTTGCATAATTTTACGTCTTTTTAATGTATTATAAAAACTTTGGCTTTAAAAATATTTTTTACTTTAAAAACTTTTGATTCGATATTATGTGAATTCAAGTCTTGCACAATATAAACAATTTTAACTAAGTACTAAAGCAATAATAATGTAAGTAAGATAATAAGTAAGAGATGGAAAGATCGAACCACGAGACAAATGATTTATAGTGGTTCGGCTACGAAGCACCTCTTCGCCCTACTCCACTCCTCGAGCACCTAACTCAAGAGTTTTCTTCACTATGTCAACAAGCTCCCTTATGGGGGAGAAAACTTTACACACCTTTCGCTTACACCGATTTATGACACTAAGCTAAGTGTTGAGTTCTAATCCTAGCTAGAGCCAATCTCACACCACTAATCACTACACTACTTCTTCACTACTTAGCACCACTTATTCACACCACTTCTTCTTCATACCAATATTACTTACACACACAATCTCTTCACAACTTCACTACTTACACACCACTCTAACCTAATCTCTTCACTACTTTACTACTTACCGACCACACTAACCTAATCTCTTATATCTACACCTATCTAACTAATATTCACACCTTGTACACAAATGAATGAATAATTTATAAATGATAACACACAAACAACCTAGATGAAAAGATCACACTAAGTTGTAATACTTCTTGTCTTGATGAGTAGAAGTATTCTTCTCTTGCACTTGAATGGTAGAAGCTTGGATCACTTGGAAACAAAAGCTTATGATCATATGATCAAAGGATTAAGAAGGATATGAAAGAAGATTTAGATCAGAAAGTTTGGAGTGCAAAAGGTGAGGAAAAATCCAGGGATGATCCAGTATTTATAAGCAAAGCTGGGGCAAAGAGGAGCGTGGCCGGTCCCCTTAAAAATTAAGGGGGCCGCCTAGCAAATTAAGGGGGCCGCCCAATCTAAACGTTGCTCATCTTTGTCTTTTTGTGGGGAAGGTTTTTCTAGAACAATTTTGCCATTTTTGGTTGAAAATTTGAATTTATATATTTATGGTAAATTAAACATATTTATTTAAAACCAAAAATGATTTTTTAAAATATATAAAATGTTTATGAGATTTTATAAAAAATCTAGTGATTAAGAAAATGTTCCTTTGATCATAAAATGCATTATTTATTCATACCTTAAGTGATTTTGTTAGAAAGAATATTTACGACCAAATACTTGTTTACGTCATAATCTTTAGTTTAATGAGTTTACATTTTGTGATTATCAAAACATAGAGATATCGAGAAATATTAATAAGTTTTTAGGCATTATTTATATCAACAATCTCCCCCTTTTGATGATTACAAAACCTAAACTAATTAAACCAAAAATTAATTTTTAGACAAGTATTTGTGAGTTTATATTCACTTCTCCCCCTTTTGTAGAATCAAAAAGGTTATGCCGATTAGTTTCATTAATGAAATTATGACGGGATGAGAGCTCCCCCTTGAAATGTGCTCACCCTCATTCGAGGGCACAAAGGAATCGAGCTATGGAATGCTTGGCTACAAAAACAAGGTAAGAAGACAACACACACACACACACACACATACACACACACACACACACACACACACACACACACACACACATATATATATATATATATATATATATATATATATATATATATATATATATATATATATATATATATATATATATATATATGCATAGCAAAAAATTTAAGCAAACATAGATAACAAATTGATTCAAGCATTCAAGATGGTCATATAAAACATATGAGCATCATTACAACATTCAATATGCTTGAAGCATATTGATTACAACAAAAGTAAGAGAAACAAAAGGGTCCTAAATTGCCAAAGAGAGCGCTTGGACTTGCTTGCAACACTAAAGGTTGAACATTTTTATTTGTTGGAGGAAGACATAAGCATTAAGCTTAGTTGTTTGATGGAGAGGGGTATGGAGCGGAAGAGGTGGATCTAACAATGTTGTATCGGGTTAATGGAGGTATTGGATAAGGACGAGTGAGAAGATATTCAATCCAAGAAATATCTTCACTCAAGTAGAGGATTGTTTTTGGAGGAAGATGCAACAAGGGCAATAGTGGGTGTGGTTTGTAACTTGATCCAAGTTGAGAGAGTGGGGTAAGCAATTTGCATAGGGTGAAGATGGAGGTTGGCCTTTGCTGCGTTGTGCAAGGTGCATAGCAAGGAGATCCCTTAGGTCATGGATTTGGTTTATTTATTCACAGAACTTTTGCTTTTCCGTGGAAATGTGGATTGAATCATTTGGTGGAAATCAATGGAGTTGTGGGGTGAAGTTGGAAGTGAAGTTGGATGGTTGACCAAAATGATAGGGATTTTGAGAGGTTTCATGGAAGCTAGTTTGAGGTTGAGATGTGTAGTTTGGAATGAAGGTGGATGTTTGGCTAATGTGGTAAGGTTTGTAAAATGGTTCAATAGAATGATCTTGTGAATTTGGAGTGTAGTTGGGAAAATAAGTGAGTGGAGGTGTTGGTTGTTTACTAATGTCGTTTGTTGAGATGGACTTGTTACGAGGGCTTGTTTTTCTTCGCCAAACGGATTTTTCGGTGATCCTTGCTAGCGTTAAGGCTTTTGATTTTGGTTTGTTGAGAAAAGACATGATGAGATAAATGGGGACTTTGAGGAGTGGGAGTATTTATAGTGTAGGATTTATGTGATTAGGGATGGATAATGTTTGTTGGAGGGATTAGAACAAAATATGTTTGTGAATTTTGGGAAGTGTAGGATAAAATTGTCTAAAAAGCAAAAAAGATTCTGTAAACTCGCCCATCAGATGGTCGGTCCCCTTAAATAGGGGCCGATCCCCTTAAATATTAAGAGGGTTGCCTTATGATTTAAGGGGGTGCCCATCTGGTGGTTCCCAGATTACCAGAAAAGGGTTTTTGGCAAAAAAAATTTTTAGAAAATGATGTGTTTTTAGGTTTAGTTTCAAGCAAGTCTAACTCTTTGAGGCAATTTAGCATGTAATATATTCATAAACAAACATGCATGCAAAATAAATTAGGTAAGAGAACAAGCAAGCAAGTAATTCTAACTATGTTGGAGCAAAGGCAAAGGCAATTAGCAAGTGGGAAACTAGTGATGGAACAAATGTGAGAAAATGATTATTGATTTTGTCCTAGTGTGTGCCTATATGCAACAAATGTGGAGATGTGATTGTTTCGACTCCTAAATGCAATAAAAATCCTAAGAAACAATCCAAAGTCTCCTTGATTTAATTTTGCTCAATTCATGAGTGTCAAAGGTATATATTGAGTTATATACACTACTAGAAAAAGGGCTATCCTTGACTCCAAATGCGTGTCAAGAAGAGGTCTTATGACGCGCAAATGCGAGTCAAGAAAGGACCAGTCATAAATCTTCATGACTCGCATTTGTGCGTCATCCCTCTATGACGCACACTTATGACCCACGTTTTATGACTTTTTTTTGCGAGTCATAACCTAATTTAAAAAAAAAAAAAAAAAAAAAAAAAAAAAAAAAAAAATCAGTTCCTAATTTTCTATTAAATGACAATTAAAAACCTGATAATACAAAATTATAAACACAAATATCAAAATAACGCATTTCATATATATAAAATAATGAGGTTAATTAATTCACGATAAGTCACAAGTTAATTAACGAAAAAAATTACATATCGATATGCCTAGTTTTTATATAGATCAAATCTGTCTCAACACATCGGACCACTTTGTAGATGTCATTTGACTCTTCTTGGTGGAGACTGGTACCCGATAACCTAATGTTTGTTGATTCAGAAGCGGAGTATTCATCATCACACGTGTTTCCTCGTTGCCCATCCTAAATTTAAAAGAAAAAGTAGCAAAACAGGATAATCAGAAGAAGAAGAAAAAAACAAGTTTTTATAACATCTCTCCAAATTTTTGTAGTTTATTATAAATGATCATAAACTTTGCATCCCGCCAAAATACATTAAACTTATAACATACCCATTGTGTTGAAGTTTGATCGTTTCTAACGGCTTGTAGCAATTCCTTGATCCGAGATTCAGCAAGATCCCTTTGTTTGATAAGATCCCGCACCTCTTTCTCCAACTGCGAATAATAAATATATTTATCATTTTTAACCCAAAACCCAGCCTATGGTTAACTTGACTTTCAAAAGAAAACCATACCAAACCTAAACGTACGCATGGCCAACTCGTGACCACATGTTGATACCCCCTGCAAGTTGCTGCTGACGGTTGACTTTTAACAACATTTCAGAAGTTTGACTTTCAGTTT
This sequence comes from Artemisia argyi, assembly GCA_030686995.1. Lineage (NCBI taxonomy): Eukaryota > Viridiplantae > Streptophyta > Magnoliopsida > Asterales > Asteraceae > Artemisia > Artemisia argyi. Next base: position 145,970,561 of record CM060686.1, read on the forward strand.
TTGACCTGCTAGGCTACATTTTCAAGACTCGGACTCAAAAGAGATTTAATGCAAAACGACATTCCGAACAACTTTCGTGTTTTAACGGAAGGCCGATTCGGACCAGAAAAGGATAAAAAACCCCGTTTAAAAACTGCATCAGCTCACTTTTTATAAAACAAGTGCCGTCATTTTAAAAGAAAAAATGTAGAACTGAATTTTAATCAAAATCACCCTCATTTTCGCACTTTCACACCCCAATTCCACGCGGTAGACTAAAAACGTTGTTTCGGACAACTTTCATGTTTCGGCCGAAGGCCGAAACGGGCAAAAAATAACGTAAATGCCCTTATTCAGATTTGACAGCAAATAAATTTTATACAAGTGCTGTTTGGAAATTTATAATTTTTCTAAATTTCAAATGACCACCAAACGTTCGTTATTAAGAGTTAGAAGCCGAATTTTATATGAAAACGTTCATATTAACATCCTCTATCATATTCAAAAGACAAAAATCAGTTTCAAAAATTTCTACCTAGGCGTAACAAGCCTTAACTTTCTGGTCTAAAATGGGTAGCTTTAAACCCCTTCAAACTTCAATTTTCGCAATATACAACATCACCATAAGCTCTAACTAGCCTAATCCCATTCACTAATCATCCCAACTATTAATCCAACCTTTAAAATACTTCGCGCATCACCAAACATGGATTATAAGTACTAGATTATACACATACGTAATTTATAAAAATTAATATCACAAGATAAGCTATAAGCTTATAAGCTCGAACCAATCCATTACCCTTTTAATTACTTGTTGAAACGAGACCAACAACAACCCCTTGTGGGTCTTTGTTGCTGTGAACTGAGCCGAACAAAACACCATTGTGATGTGTTTGTTGGCTGAGCCAACCGAAGACACCCACACCCCTAGGTGGATTTTCAGTCGAGAACCAGGACCAAACTCAAATAAATAAGCAAATCCAATCCAACACATAAGCAAAACAGAATAAGCCAAACACCACCTGTGGTGTGGCTGTGACCCGAGAGCACAACAAACAACTCCTTAGGTCGTTTTTGTTTATTGATCTCAGAACCAAACCAAACAGTCCAACACCAATTTTGGTGTGGCTGTGGTTGCGACCAAGGACAAACAAACACCCTCTTGGGTGATACTTTTCCAGTCGAAGCACAATAAGCTCGAGACCAAATCAATTAAACAAACCCATTCACTAATCATCCCAACTATTAATCCAACCTTAATAATAATATTTCACACATCACCACATGGATTCTAAGTTCTAGATTATACACATGCATTGAAGTTAAGAGAAAATAATTAAAGAGGAGTTTAGAGGTATCACTTACAACACAATAATTGGAGACAAAAGATCAAGCAAAAACCCTAATTGGGTTGTTCTTGCTGCCGTGACCACTCAACACAAAACAAAAGCCCGAATTCGATTTTTACTTCACCAAATCTTGTTAAAAACCACTAGAATTGAACCCTTGTATCACCAATTACCTTTAATTATACTTTGTACCAAGTCAAAGTCACCACAAATAGCTTGTATCATCAGAATATATATGACCAAGTGACTTCTTAACCAAAAACGACACCCATACGGGTTTCCAATCGGACCCGGGATCAAGAAAATAAAATAAATATGAACAACCACACGAAAACAATGATATATTTTTAGGTTTAGGGTAAAAAAAAACAAATGAAGATAAGGGATGGAGAGGTGAGAGAGATATAGTGATGGAGGTGGTGACCGGAGCAGCGGCGGCGGCTGCCTGATCTTGGAGAGGTGAGAGAGATATAGTTTTAGGTTTAGGGTAAAAAAAAAACAAATGAAGATAAGGGATGGAGAGGTGAGAGAGATATAGTTTTGTGGTCCGTGTTTTTTAAAAAATTTGAGATATGACACGAATTTTATGACACACAAAAATGCCTGTCGTCTAGCCTTCACATTTTACAATTTATGACAGTTTTTTTATGACTTACAATTTTGCGCGTCATTATATTGTGTGCGTCATAAAATGCGAGTCAAGGATAGACCTTTTTCTAGTAGTGATAGTTTGACAATTCATGTGAGATTGTATGCATGATTTTAAAGAAGGTTTTTAGCATTATTTAACAATGCAAGTAAAATTGGTTTTCATGTATTTCCTAGATGTGAGAATGATTTGGATAAAATAGATTGGGTTTTGGTTTTACAAATGTGTTTATGCAAAGAAAAATCAGTTTCTCAATCTTTAATTTTGTCCAAAATAGATTCCTATACACAGATTTGAGGAGAAAAGAGAAAGCAAAAAATTTCACCTAATGTTCAGATGGCCGGTCTCCTTAAAGATAGGCCGGTCCCCTTAAAGTTTAAGGGGACCGTCCTTATAACTTTAAGGGGTCCGCCCATCTGAACTATGCCTAAGAAAAAAATGCAGAAGATGTAGTTTAGTCAATTTGTTCCATCATTCTTAGACCTAGACGTAAGTGGTTAAAGGATTCGCGCTTAAGGGGTTTAGTGAATATATCCGCTATGTTATCTTTCGAGGCAATCTTTTCTATAGATATGTTTCCTTTTTGTACGTTATCGCGAAGGAAATGGTGATGAATTTCTCTATGCTTAGTCCTGGAGTGTTGAACAGGATTTTTACTTAAATCTATGGCACCTTTGTTATCACACATAATTGGAACATTATCTAACCTAGTACCATAGTCTACGAATGCTTGTTTCATCCATAGTGCTTGTTGACATGCCTTTTCGGCGCATACATATTCGACTTCGGTGGTAGAAATAAGAAGAGCGGTTTGCTTCTTCGAAAACCAAGATATTTGACAACATCCCATAAACGTGCAAAATTCCGCTCGTACTTTTTCGGTCCACGTAGTCTCCCGTATGATCTGAATCCACATAGACGATTGTTTCTATGTCGGATCCCTTAGGATACCATAATCCTAAGTGTATAGTGCCCTTAATGTATTGGAAAATACGCTTAACCGCTTCTAGGTGAGAGGTTTTGGGATCCTCTTGAAAGCGAGCACAGAGGAAAACACTAAACGTGATATCGGGTCTACTTGCCGTTAAGTATAGTAAACTACCTATCATCCCTCTATACTTAGTATTGTCTACGGACTCACCTTCTTCATCTCTTGTGAGTTTGACTTCCGTAGACATCGGTGTTTTCATAGGCTTAAAGTCTTGTAATCCAAATTTCTTAAGCATTTCCTTAATATATTTAGATTGGTTAAAAAATATTCCATCTTCTGATTGTTTTATTTGTAATCCTAGAAAGACGTTTAGTTCACCCATCATACTCATCTCAAACTAATCATTCATGATGTTGGCAAATTCATCACACATTTCCTGACAAGTCAATCCAAATATAATGTTATATATATTTGAACAATGATGAGATTTGGGCTTTTTCTTTTAGTGAAAAGAGTGTTATCTACCATTCCCATGGAATAATATTGTTCAATAAGAAAAGCTTTTAATCGATCATACCAAGCCTTAAGAGCTTGTTTGAATCCATATAAAGCCTTCTTGAGTTTGTAAACGTAATCAGGTTCTGCGAAGTCAATGAATCCCGGAGGTTGTGCCACATAAACCTCCTCATTGATAAAACCGTTAAGGAATGCACTTTTCACGTCCATTTGAAATAACTTAAAGTCTAGGGCACATGCATAGGCAAGGAGTATTCTTATAGATTCTAATCTAGCTACGGGGGCATAAGTTTCGTCATAATCAATTCCTTCTTGTTGATTATAACCTTGGGCAATTAACCTAGCTTTATTCTTAGTTACAATTCTATTTCATCTAACTTATTGCTATATACCCATTTAGTTCCTATGATGGTCATGTTCATTGGATTTGGGACTAGTTCCCAAACATCATTTGTCTTAAATTGATTTAGTTCTTCTTGCATGGTCATAACCCAACTTTCATCTTTTAAAGCTTCATTAATATTTTTAGGTTCTATTGTTGAGAGAAAGCAAAAGAAGTTGTTTTTTTATCTTGGGCTTGTTATCTAAGAGTTCTTTGATTTAGGCTTCCTATTATGTTATCTAATGGGTGTGATTTAGATTCCTTAATATTTACTACTTCGTTATCTTCTAGTGTTATATTATTATCTCCTAAAGGTTTTGTTTTACTAACCTTAGTGGCTTCTTCTTCTACTAGGTCATTATCTTCTAGGGGCAATGTTTTAAGTGGTGGTGGTGTTTCATCAAATGTTACGTTCAATGACTCTTCTACATTCATGGTGTGTTTGTTAAGTATTATATATGCTTTACTATGTTGTGAATAATCTAGAAAAATTCTTTCGTATGATTTTGGGTCAAACTTAGTAAGATAATCCCTAGTATTAAGAACATAGCATTTACTTCCGAATACCCTAAAGTAATTTAAGTTAGGTTTTCTACCTCTTAACAACTCATATGGAGTTTTTTCCTAAAATTCTCTCTATTAATTATGTATGTTGATGTATCTACGGCGTGACACCAAAATTTTTGTGGGATGGATTGTCATTTAGCATTGTTCTACTCATTTCTTGAAGAGACCTATTTTTTCTTTCTACTACACCATTTGATTGGGGAGTATGGGGAGCGGAAAAGTTGTGAGATATTCCATTTAAATCACAATTTTTTCCGAATTGTACTTCGTTATCAAATTCCCTATCGTGATCCGTTCTAATAGATACTATGGAACATCCTAATTTATTTTGGATCATTTTACTAAATATTTCAAATTTTTCAAAGGCCTCAGCTTTATCGCTTAGAAACCTAGTCCACGTGTATCGTGAATAGTCGTCTACTATTACTAAGGTATAACGGTTTCCTCCGTAACTCTGCACAGCGGATGGACCAAAGAGATCCATGTGTAATAATTCTAGGCACCTAGTAGTGGATACTATATTTTTAGCTTTGTGGCTTACATGTGCTTGTTTCCCAATTTTACAAGCATCACAAAAATGTTTATCATATCTTAGGTTAGGCAAATTTCTAACTAATTCCTTAGAGGCTAAAGATTATATTTGTTGCATGTTTGCGTGTCCTAATCTCTTATGCCACAATGTAGAGTTCTCGTCTAAGGTTGCTAGGCATATCTTATCTTCTGGTTTATTTCCTAGTTTCATAACATATACACCCCCTTTCCTAATTCCTCTACCTATGACTATTCCATCCTTAACTATTTCACTATCTTTTTTGGTAAAGGTAACCCTGCACTTATTATCGAATATTTGCCCTACACTAAGCAAGTTATATGTTAAATTATCTACATGCTCAACATTATCAATAGTTAGGGAGTCTTGAGAGATCGTACCTTTGCCAATGATTTTTCCACGCAAGTCACTACCAAAAATGACATTACCTCCGTTATATGCCTTGTATGAAGAGAATAGCTTGTGGTTCGCCGTCATGTGCTTTGAGCATCCACTATCCTTGATCTATTTGTCGGGCTCCAAGTTTATTCCTAAGCATATTTCATCGGTCGCTTGAGCTATAAGACAGTTTTCGTCGTTTGCTTTTTCAATTTCGTCTTTGTCACTATCACTCCATGTTCCACTAATGAAGGCGCCTTGATAAAAATAACCCGATGGCTTTGGACATTCGCCAATAAAATGATTTGGACTTTCACATCTAAAGCACTTTCTTTTCCCGTAGTTATCATTTCTATCTCTTTGGAATGATTTTCTTTCGTCTCGTGATTGTCTTTTAAATCTTCCTCGTCTCTTGAAGAATTTCTTGAATTCTTTTATGGCCATTACATATTCTTCGTCTTTACTATCGTCACTTGAATTATTATCGTTACTAAGTTCCTTTTTGGCTTTCAACACAAGAGATTGATATGTTCTTTCTTGCTCTTGACCATTTCTGAGTCTCTCTTTATAATTTCTTCATGAACCTTCAAATTGCAATAAGTTCATCAAGTGATAACGTCATCAAATTCTTCGATTCTTCAATTGCCGTGACCTTTGCTTGCCATTTTGGATGCAATGCCCTAAGAAATTTCCTAACACAATTCTTACTAGAAAATTTCTCATCAAGTGCTTTTAAACTTGTGATAATAGTGTTAAATTTAGCAAAAGCATTATCTATTGATTCCTTTTCCGGAATCGTAAATTGTTCATATTTTTGAACAAGAAGATCTATTTTGTTGTCTTTAACTTAACTATTACCTTGGTGAGTGATTAGTAGGGAATCCCAAATTTCTTTTGCGGTTTTACACATAAAAATTCTTTCATATCCTTTGCGTGGTAACGCATTATAAATTACCATTTTAACCTCATTATTTTTTGCTAGTTTCTTTTTCAAATCATCACTTTGTTTTTCAAAAGGTACAATTTCATTTATTTTAGTTTCTGGATTATTTTGAATAGGAGGAAAATCACCAAAGGTAATAACATGCCAAAGATCAAGATCTTTTGAGTTAACATGTTTCGAATCTATTTTTCAATATAGAAAACCATCACTTTCAGATTGTGGCGGTCTTTGCATAGATTGTCCTTCTAAATATTTTCCCGATTCCATAGATCGATTCAAGTTTTAAAATATAATATATTTTAAAAATCTTGTTTGACGTGTCTCTTGATACCAATTGTGAAAAACTAGAAGGGGGGGGGGGGGGGGTTCAATAGTGTTACGTCTTTTTAATTAATTATAAAAACTTTGGTTTTAAAAATATTGTTTACTTTAAAAACTTTTTGATTCGATATTATGTGAATTCAATTCTTGCACAATATAAACAATTTTGACCAAGTACTAAAGCAATAATAATGTAAGTAAGATAATGAGTAAGAGATGGAAAGATCGAACCACGAGACAAAGGATTTATAGTGGTTCAGCTACGAAGCACCTCTTCGCCCTACTCTACTCCTCGAGCACCTAACTCGAGAGTTTTCTTCACTATGTCAACAAGCTCCCTTATGGCGTAGAAAACCTTACACACCTTTCGCTTACACCGATTTACGACATTAAGCTAATTGTCGAGTTATAATCCTAGCTAGAACCAATCTCACACCACTACTTCTTCACTACTTAGAACCACTTATTCACACCACTTCTTCTTCACACCAATATTACTTACACACCACAATCTCTTCACAACTTCACTACTTACACAGCACTCTAACCTAATCTCTTCATAATCTCTTCACTACTTCACTGCTTACCTACCACAGTAACCTAATCTCTTATATCTACACCTATCTAACTAATATTCACACCTTGTACACAAATGAATAAATAATTTACAAATGATAACATACAAACAACTTAGATGAAAAGATCACACTAAGTTGTAATACTTCTTGTCTTGATGATTAGAAGTTTCTTCTCTTGCACTTGAATGATAGAAGCTTGGATCACAAGGAAACAAAAGCTTATGATTATATGATCAAAAGATTAAGAAGGATATGAAAGAAGATTTAGATCAGAAGTTTGGAGTGCAAAAGGTGAGAAAAAAAAATCTAGGGATGATCCAGTATTTATAGGTAAAGAGGAGCGTGACAGGTCCCTTTAATTAGGGGTCGGTCCCCTTAATAATTAAGGGGGCCGCCTAGCAAATTAAGGGGGCCACCCATTCTCTGAACGTTGCTCAGCTTTGTCTTTTTGTAGGAAAGGTTTTTTTGGAACAATTTTGCTGTTTTTGATTAAAAATTTGAATTTATATATTTATGGTGAATTAAACATATTTAATACCAATGATTTCTAAAATATATAAAATGTTTATGAGATTTTATAAAAAATATAGTGATTAAGAAAATGTTCCTTTAATCATAAAATGCATTAGGCATTTTGTTTATTCATACCTTAAGTGATTTGGTTGTTAGAAAGAATATTTACGACTAAATACTTGTATACGTCATAATCTTTAGTTTAATGAGTTTACATTTTGTGATTATCAAAAGATAGAGATATCGAGAAATATTAATAACGTTTTTAGACATTATTATATCAACAAAGGTAAAAACCGGGACCAAGACCGAGACCGAGACCGAATATGGTCGGTCCGGTCCAAAAAGGCAAGATTTTGACGAGATTTTTGGTTTTTTGGTCGGACCGGACCGACGACCGAGGACCAGACCGAATGTGTCGGTCCGGTCCGGTCTCGGTCGGTCCGGTCCGTTCGGGTCGTTTGCTCACCCCTAGTTGTAACTGAGGATAACGAGCATAATGGTGAAAGAGATTTTGAGGGTGAGAATTGAGAATGGATGGTGACCTGATGGATATCGTGAGAGCTGATGAGAAAGAGTGATGAAAAATATTTGTTTATATTTAAGAATAAGTGATGGTATTCATTTATTACTAGAACGATGCGTATAATGCGACGGCGGACACCTGTGACTATATTATTATTATTATTATTATTATTGTTATTATTATTATTATTATTTAGTACTAAATGATGTTAAAATATATGAGATGGAACTAAATAAAAATTAATGATATAAAACAAAATGCACAGGATTGGTGGTGCTATTCTACGCAAATTTAAAAACTGTAAATGCAATTTGAAACTCTCAACGTCGGTAGATTACAACTTTGGAAAAACCACAGGGACAATCCATGTAAATTGGAGTATTACCAAAAAATGAGGCATGTCATCAGATGTCTCAAACACGGGAACTTGGAAGGGTATTTTCGGTACAGAAAATTGATTCCCATCAGCTGTCCTCCAAAATCATCTATTTAATCCTTCATTTTTTATTCTTGTCTCACTCACTCTCAAAAACTTCCTCAGGCAACAAAGGTACAAATGCAATTTACGGCCCATTTCCCATTTCTTTGTTGTCATGTTAAATTATTTAGTTGTTTGGTATTTGCTTATTTGTTAGGTTATGTACTTATAGTCTTGTTTAAATGAGGAAGAATAGTTTTTATGCTTCATGTGCTTATTTTTAAGCTGAAATAAATAAGTTGTTAGTTAAATAGCTGGTTAGAAGGTGTTTGGGTAAAGCTTATTTAAACAGCATGTCATATCTTCTATACTATCATATTATGGAGTATCACTTTTAAGTGTTTGGGTTGGAAACGGTTACGGGATAACCTCACGGTCCGAGAGTAGGGTACCCTGGCCTGACGGGATTGGGGTATTTTTCATTTATTTGTTGTTGTTGATAATAAGTGAATTTGTTTATTGAAAACTGATTATTCTATTCTAGTTAGTTCTAATCACAATTTTATCCTTGATTGTGCTGTTAGGGGTGTTTGGGTAAGCTTAGTTTAGCAGCTTGTTGCATCTTTTTTTTTTTTTTTTTTTTTTTTTTTTTTTTTTTATTTTTTTTTATTTTAATAATCCACTTTTGAGTGTTTCGATAGTGCCAACAGCTTACACGTTTCAGATGCATTGTGTTTTGACATAGCATAAGCTATATAAGCATAGACGGATAAGGTTTTCCATATTTAGGTTACGTGGAGAGGGCGAGTCTTTGAGTTAGATGTACTCGGCCTAACCGGGATATCCCCATGACTGTTTGTGACCCTTTCTCTTGTGAGGACAAGTCCTTGAAAATAGGCCATCTGGTGTTGGTTTTGATAAGTAAGTTTATGCTTTCACTATTTAATCCCACATTTGTATGAATCCCCTGTTCTAAATTCAGTAAGTCATCCACAGCTTAACATCCTGCTTTCAGGAGAATAGTGTCGATTATACAACGCAATTGTGCATTTTAATTAGCTTATATGCGGTTGTTGCGCCTCTTTATAGGTTACTATAATGTGTATGATTCATGAATTGATGAATATATGATAGAGATGTTTCCTTTGTATTATGTTTCCTTCATATGTATCGCAATTGCGTTGTGTGTGACTTAACTGAGTAACCATGGCACTTGATCAGGGAATCGTAAGTCCTTTTTTCCTTTGGGAATATGAATGCAGGTTGGCAACTTGGTTTTTAAAGAGTAGACCGTCAAATGTAATTGTTACAATCTTGTGTAAATATACATTCAAATTGCTAACAGTATAAGTACCCAAGAGGCTAAGACATAGTTATTCGTGTTATCTGCAACAACATTGAGGAAATGCAAGTATAGGTGCATTAACTTATGATATGGCTAACATTTTGTATACGTTATTATAAAATGTTATTATTGCCATAGAAAGATTCATGGTAAAGTTCGAGATCTGAGTTGTTTTGTTATTGGGTTTTAGAGATAACTTCAGCAAAAGTCAAACCATCACTATGTTTCTTATTTTGACATAAACATTTCGTTGATTCCTGTTGATATTCCATCTAGCTCTTAGTTTGGAGACTTAATATTCTTTGATGAAATTAATTTGGTAGTTCTTGCTGATGGATTCTTGTGTGTCTATATTGGTTTGACATATTGCTCTCTAACTAGATTTTTAAAGGTGTTTGAGATTGCTTATTTAAATAGTTTATGGGGAGTATAGAAATTTGCAAAGTCAAATAAATAGTTGAGTTTTTGGATTAAGAAGTGTGGTTATTTAAATAGCTTATGTGCTTATTTTAGTTCTGATGACTTCATTTTCAATAACTATTTTAAAATTTCTTAGCTTAAACTGAATATTCTTGGTGCACTCAAAATTACAAGTTTATCCTTAGGGTGAAATTATCAAGTATCATCTATGTTGTCCGACATTTGACTTCTCTGCCGCTAGAAAAACATCTAATTAAGAGCTTTGTTTTAAGTAATTATCCATATGAATATTACTGACCTTAGTCTGTAGACTGATATACTTTTGGTTCGAACACCTGAAATATTGTTTCCTACCATCCTTTTTATGCTTTTAGTGAGTCAAAATTTGCATTCTTGATTTGTACCACAAGTCCACATTTGTGTGGCTTAAGCTCCACTTATATGATAAATAGGTTGGTGAACTTGCAGTTATGTGAATCTTACAAGTTGATCAGGTAAGTGTGAACTATTATATTGAATCGATGTCTAAGCACTGAAATAGTTAGTTTCTATAGTATATCTTTCCGAAATGAGTCTTTCAGTAACAAGTCAGGTAAACACTCTCACTGAATATGAATATAATTGCACATCAGTTATCTTCTGTAACTTGAAATTTAACTTTCAATAAGTTGATTATCTGGTTAAGGGGTGTTCAATTAAGCTTACTTAAACTGCTTATTGCAATTTCGATTCAGAAAATAATCACTTGTGAGTGTTTGGATAGAGCCAAACAGCTTAGGCTTATCAGATGCATCGTGTTTTGACATAACATAAGTTAAATATGCATTGGTTGTTTGCATAAGCAATCCCAAATACACCGTTTCTTATACGTTGAGAAGGTGGTCAAGCTTTAGTGGTGGTTGGAAAACTCATAAGAAAGCTGATACTAAGGTGATATAAAGAATAGGATGCTGTTGGTTTTTATGCACTCATTCTTTTACCGTGTGTTCCATGTATTTATGGTCATCCCCATATTTATTATATAACTATGATTCAAATTAACATGTGTTGATTGACATTTGACTTATCACCGATAAAACATCTAGTAAAGACCTCTGTTTTACTAAGATACTGTTAAACTACGCAATCATATAATTCAAATTAGTGTCCTTAAGGGACTGACCTTAGTTTGCACTTTGCATACTGATATGATTTTTATCACAAAGTTAAAATTATGGATCCGTAATCAAAAAACATGTGAAACATTGTTAGTTGTTTCCTTCCATACAATTGTGTTATTTGGGAATCAAATTCTACATTCCTGATTCGTATCACAATTGTATGACTTAAGCTTTAAGGATATGATGATGTAGCTACTTAATCTGCAAGTATGCAACCTTAATACTTGATCAGGAAGGTGTGGAATCAATTGTTGAACCTAGGTTAAAACAACGTAATAGCTAGTTTCTGGCATTTGTTTACAAAGTAAATCCTTGGTTTTCAAATGTAGATTCTTGATAACACCATCTACTTTCTGTATGAATTCTAATTATGGAATAAATCAGTGATGGCTAGCATTTAGAAGTAATATGTTAAACACATGGACAATTATATGGCTTTTCTTACTAAATGTTTTAAATCATGTTGTATTAGATATTTCTAGCTTTTTTTGAAGCAATTCATATTTTAGATAGACACATCGTCTAAATTGTTTCTGTTAAATTCTAACTTATCTAAATTTCCATATGTTTCAGCAACCAAAAGCAAGCAATACCATGGCTTTCGAGGACATTGAGACATTTCTGCGTAAGGCTCCATGGATCATTTCTAAGGTGTATTTGTGTTTTTCCTCTACATTGAAAATATCAAAATCAATGGTCTCAATGTTCCTGTGATCTATAAAGATTCTCCCAAGATGTATGGATGGGCCCTCGCCTTTTTATGGATCGCCATCTTAACTGCGTTGAAGGCCATGTTCTCTCATCTGGTCTCGTTTCATGAGAGCTTCTTCACTAAGGTTTGCAGGTGGTGTTGCATTGTGTCTTTTGCTTTGGGCTGGTGCCTCTTGTTAACCTGTCATCTATCTTTGCTATTTAAATTGGTACGTATGGTTTCTTATTATATCTCAAAATTGTGCTAAATTACATTTTTAAATTAGTTTTAAGTCTTATTTGAATAAGCTCCATCGATTTTGATCTCTTATTGTTTTCTTGCTTTTGGTATTTTTCATTTGATTGATCATGATCTATGTCTCTTCTACAGAGTTCGGAACCATAACATGTAAACTTGTGTGCTAGAGCTTATTAATCAATGAGTATTGAATAACTACGAGTTAAGAATAATATTTGAAAATCTGATTTTGAATGGTCAAACTGCCCTGTTTTGGATGATATTTGTTAGATAAAAAGTTCCTTTAATGTTCTGTTTTGAAAACTTATGCACTTTTTGAAATGTTTCAGGTTCTGAATGGGCATTTGAGGAGCACTTAGGCATATAAGGAAACGGGGAACTCTTCTTTGTTAGTGTAACCGTTGAGTTTTCAGCATGTTTGGATTTCTCTCTTTTTGTTGGCAACTAAATCCACTGAGTAGGGAATCTTGAATGCAACATAGCGTTGTAAGTAGGTTTGGTGATATATGCACATATCAATGAAAATAGGTATGATTCATGAATCCCAGTTTCTAATTAGAGATGTTTAAATGTGAATGTTGGTATCGATATTTCTGTTTTCCATTGGGCATACGGCATATCTTGTCATAAAATTGTTGTTGCATCACATTCTTGAGAAATTAATGTATCAATGATAGTGCATATAACCTTGTCGAAAATTCTCAGTCGAGAAGAGGACTTCCAACTAGTCGAAAAGAAAGGTACATATGTTTATTTTGGCGAAAAATGAAATGGTGGGTTGATTGCAGATCTTGAAAAAGGTCTACACAAAAAGTACAACTGGGAGGTGGATACTAGAAACCTCTATAAATAAATTACAAACATTGACTTGAACAAATCAACAATTGAACTTGAACTTTGGCTTGACTTTTGATCACTTAATTTTGAATCTGGTCGCTGAAATAGTAACTTTACCACATACTTGAATGAAAAGTTGAACAATTTGAAGTTTGACCTTGCATGACCCTAGAAGCTTTTACCTTGAAATGTTTCGCATCAAACCTGATTAAGCACTCTTTGCATCACGTAACCACTAGGTGAATTGGCAGAACACCACACCTATCGTAAAAAAGATAATAAAATCTATTACTATTAATGTGCAAATTAATGTCATAATGTGGTGAAACGGTGGTGGTGGATGCGTGCTCGTGAGATAGATGAGGTTGCAAAGGATGAGTAGTGGATTACTGGATTAGGGTGATCAAGAGTCTCTAGCAGCACCTTGAGATAAGGTGATTTCGAAGGATTAGGATTAGGATTAGGATATGGGATCCCGGAATCAAGAAAATTTATCAAGACAACACTTTGAGGATAAGGTGATTTCGAAGGAGTGGGGAATGATACGCCTGGGCCCGAGCCCATGGCCTATTTAGGTCTTATGGTTTACTTTGTCTTTATTTTGGCCTATTTAGCTCGCACACGTTAAAAATGATGTCCTATCCCGATACAACCCCTAATCGGGTCGTATCAGTTGAAAAACCTCATTCAAAACTGAACAGCCAGATACCACCTAATAAGCTCGTATCTGAGTAAACCACTAGTCAAAAAAGGTTGGCAATCAGAAGCCAACTTGCTACCTGTACCTAATGTGTCTACTTGAGCAGGCGATGAATAATAGAAAATTACACTAAAAACAAGATAAAATATGTGAAGTTTACAATGTGACTTCTTAAATCACTAGACGAGTACCCGTGCATAGCAACGAGATTTTATAGCGACAAACACTTTTATTGATAAAAAAAAGTTTATAGGTTATAAACGAAAAATAATAAAAGTTTGAAGATTTGGGAATTAAACATAATGTTTTGAAACCCGGTTCGACCAGGGTTGTAGCAACCCGTAAATTTTCATAAGGCAAAATGACTATTTGACTCTTACCGTAACATAAAAACAAATACCATAATCGGTAGTTAACCGGTAACTTCCCAAGTTAAATAATTCATTCTACTTTGAATTATTACTCTCTGAACGTTTTCATTCACCTCTGTATATTTAACGAGACGATATCTAGCAAAACGTAAAAAAAAAAATCGCACACAACACGTACCGACATAACAATAAACTCAACAACCAAGTTGATTTGATTATTATTTTCTTTATGTCATATATATTACTTTTAATATTTAAATTACTTTTATAAGTAATTACGAAAGTTTAATAGTGTGAACTTTTCTCGTGACCAACCCAAAGACTATGAAATGTCTATGTGTTCAATATACTCTACTCTTACTAATAGTCACATTTTATATGGACTATTGTCATTTCGTCATTTTGACATAAACTCTATACTCTTTACGTAATATTTGAACCTACGTTATTAGGTTTTACCAACATTTACGCACTCCGTTAAACTTATCACACGTCTAATATACTTAGAGTATATTGATAAATTTTAACATTTTTATAAATATTATATTCTTATGTTACCCGGTTTTAAGTTTCATGACTTAAGGGATTAACGTTAGTAATTACCGGGACCAAACTACACCCCGTGATCAAAAGTTATACAAGATAATTTCACAATTATCTTATCACCACTATATGTGGCGTTCATATATGTGTCTACATATACACGTGTCATTAACTTGTTACTTTTATGCTAAATCATCAACCTTAGCACCTCAGTTATTATCTTATCATTTCATTTATACAAATCTAGTTAGAAGAAAAGCTCCCAAATCTAGTTACAAGCACCAAAACATCATCTCCTTTTGTTTTCAACTACAAGTTATACACAAGTGTTGAAGGGTATAGTGAGTACTACCTAGTCCAAGTGTTATTTTGGTAATCCTTTGGTTGAATCAAGAGTTATACAAGAGGTTAGGGGCTGAAGTAAAGTGATCTTTGGAGTATATAGCAAGGTTAAGAGCAAGCTTGGAAGTAGAGAAATCAAGAGGATAGAAGACTAGACTTGTCCTTATTACTTTGGTGTTTCATCCAAAGTCTTGTAAGACTTTGTTTAGTTTCAAACTTTTCATTCATTTTGATGTAATTTACATGTTGTGCAAGCTTCATATGTAATAAGACTTGATTGATTTTGTACATAACTTAAAAGATTGATAAAACTTCCTAGGAACCTTTTTGGAGCCACTAGATGTAACTAGTGATTTTGTTAAGTGTTGACAAAAAATCATGAACCACGGACTTGAATGACTTTAACAAGCCAATAAAGGATGCTAAAACTAGAACTTGAGCTTTTGAGGCACTTACAAAGGACTTGTGGTTAAAAAGTAATGCTTGGGTAAAGATTACTAGAAGAAATATAGTGCTAAAACAAGTAGTCTTCTGATCTGATTAATAAATCCCGATTTCGACCCTTTTCTGGTCCGTATCGTCGAAAGTGTAAAACATAAAAGTTGCTCAGAATGATGTTTTATACAAAAACTCGCGAGCACGTAACCTGAAAGTGAATAACTAAGGCTAGAAACTGCAGAAACCAACTGAACCTGTTTAGACCGAAAAACAGTCATGGCTAAAGAGCTTTTGTGGCGTTTTAATATCTTGAGGCCAAGACACGGCCAAGACTAAGCCAAGGTTGTTGTCTCAAGGCCTTCTATCCGAGACATAGCCATGGATATGGCCTTGGTTTTTGTCTCAAGGTCGTTTAACCATAGTCTAACCACACGGCTAGCTTGGGTTTGATGACCCGAAACTCATTTTTTAGACTTATTCACTAGATTGAACCTTTTTCCCGACCAGGACAACCTAGGAAAATGACCGTATGACATATTAACTATATGAATATAATTTTCACAAGGTCACAACTTACACTTGATCCACGAAATTATAATGACTAATATGATAGCTAAAAACCATTTTGAAACCTTTAGTCGACAATATTATGAAACACCGTTATCATTCTATTACAACACTCATTGAGTAAGTAACATTTATACTTTGATGAATGTTATGCTAAACTTTTTCATGACACACATATCATCACGTCGCCACACTAGTTCAACTGATAGTCTTTGACGAAACATGACAAATGTTTTTATACAACATTTGTCTCGTCAAATACTTTTACTTATAATGATAAGTCCTACAATAGTAGGGAGTTTCATTATCATAAGAGGCCTCTTCGGGGTGTCGTATTGATGAGTTGTGGATTTACAAATTAAAGTGTCTTGGCTCATCATACGTTCACTACATGACCTTTAGATTTTGATAACCCGAATGGTAGTACGATGTTATTTATAAAAGGCTAATAGCCAAACCACACTTTAACGATATTTCACTCTTTTACTCAACATAAGACATATGTACAACATCTTAATCAAGTCAATGATTTTACATATACTTGTACACTCATATCGTACATTATATTAAGACATGATCACTATACTCTCGTAGGTCATTGTTAAAGATCGTGGTCGCCATACATTATCTGTTGTTATAAACTACTACTGGTTACTACGGTGAGTTCATGGCCCCACTTTTACTTGTTTTGAATTTCTTTGGGGGAGAACACATGCTCATTTATACTTAAACTCATTGTTGTTTTACATATGGACACAAGTACATTAAACATTTGTTGATTGCCTAAGTTGCCTTATTTGCCATAAAATCCTCATAATCATGAACCGTTAGTTACTCTTATGAGAGTAAGCGTGAATGCTGTGAATAGATCTATTGGGGGTAAACTCCCTCGTCCGTGTTGGTCACTCCAACAAGAAAACGGACGCATTTCATTTGATGTCGTACATGTGTAGGGCAAAGCACCTGGTTGGGGTGATACATAACTAACTGTCAAGGCTTCGGTTTCATGAGCTTAGTGCAATGGGAATACATGAACATATTTGAATTACAGTTGTTGTTGAAATCTTGTGGTCCACATTGTTGTTACTTTTACTAAAACCTATGAACTCACTCAACCTTTGTGTTGACACTTTTAGCATGTCTATTCTCAGGTTTTGTAAGACATAACTTTGGATTGGAGCATTAGAGTCACATGGCTTGTTTTGAAGACGGGGATGCATTCTATTCACCATTCGATAAAACTTTTGTAAAACAATTATGTAATATTATATTTTGGGACCTCATGTTATAACTCTGATATTACTTATCGAATGAAATTTTTTCAAAACGTCTCATTTAGAGTACGTTTTCTATAACTTGTACTTTGTGCTATGAAGTAACACCCCAGTGACACTAGCTTCCGCTGCGCTATTTTGGGCATGTTACAGATTGGTATCAGAGCTCTGGTTATAGAGAACTAGGTTGCATTTAGACCTAGACTATAACCGTTATATCATAACATTTTATCATAAACATTTCGATGCATCCCGCGCACTAAGTCATAAAACTGTCATGCGTACTCAAACATTTCAATGGCTATTTACATACATACTTGATGCACTTTTCTATCACTATGCTATTTTTAGAACATCACTATTCTATTTATATAAATACTTGATTTGATTTTTGACCATTTATGCGTGGTTTCCGGAACATTATGTCGATTTTCTCCGATTATTGTACTCCTTGTCTCTGAGGATGAGTGTGAACATTCATCCTGTACTTCGGAACACCTACATTGTCTCATAATATATCGCCTTGTAACTCGTCGGTTAAGTAATAGTGTTGTGTCGGGAATTCTTAAATAGGATGATTTATAATATCCTTATTTGAATGGATTGGGACGCCTTTTCATTTAAATAAAGAAATTGTGAATCGTCGAACCATAAGTTTATATTCCTTTATTTACATTGTTTGGGACGCCTCTCTATGTAAATAATGAATTATAAATGAGTGGGCTTATTTGCATCCGATATGACATGAGTATAAACTCGAACTCGAGAATCACCAGTATTCTACCACTGAACAAAAATCTGAAGACCTCATTTGAACTACTTGAGTTCATTCTTAAGTTATCACTTTTGCCATTACAAATCCTTGCAATCATGAGCTATTTATTGAGTTGACAGACTTATTACACTCTTGACTTAGTTCAATCTCGAACTAACAAACTGAGTACGATATTCCACCTACACTACTTGGGTACATAGTTGCCTACTTTACTTAGGTGCGTGGACACCTACACATAAGCTCTCCTACGAGCTCCTCTAATTTGTTGGCTTTATTCTAGAGACACTGTTTCTCGAAATGTCCTCACTTCCACATTCCATCACCGTTTGGCTCCTTGAACAGACCAAGCTCGCACAACTTGATCCACCGGATTACGAGACATCTGGATTGTTACATCCAGTGTGGATCGATCAAACGAAGTTACGTTTCCTTGAATACTGAGCGGAAGTTCTCAAATGAACTTTTCCCATGACTTCTAATTGGTTGAGACCATCATTGGGCACACTATTGCCAACTCTTGAAAGCGACGAATATAAGTTGTGATATCAACACCACTGACCGTAAGAAAACTTCACATCCTTTTCTTGCACTTCATTCCGATGGTAGTACTTCTTGATTAATAAATTCTTCAACTTAATCCAAGCAAGCTTGTAAGCATTCTCGATGATTGAGTAACAACATCCCACCATGGCAAAGGATCGTCCAGAAGTATGCTTGTGGCATGTTTGACTTTGCAGTCTTCAACACATCTGCTGATTAGAAACACTAACTCTGTACTCTGAAACTAACGAGCCAAACCAACTGCTCATTTAGTGCTTTTGAAATTTCTGAGCTTGCCGCTCATGAAATCCTTATAAAGAAAACTTTAACTACTAGTTCAACATTCACTCCTGTAGCGCCTTCATTTGGCCCCGAACATTTGTTCGTCCAGCGCCTTCAGCTATCCTTGGCATATCTGGCCCTCCAGGCCCTACAACATTTAGCACTGTTGCTCACCCATCAAAACTTTAAAAGGGTCCTAATTTCACCTGGGAGCATGAGATTAGAATTCATCACAAATACCTACACCTTTACCCATACATCTCAACATTGGACTATTCAAAATCCTGATTAGGATTGGTCCGATATCTTGCAGACTTGAGCTACCACCAGAACCTAGCAGTGTACATAATGTTTCTCATCTAAGCAATCCAAAGAAGTGTCATACTGATGAGACACTCACTATTCCTCTAGAAGAGATCTAGATCGACGAATGTCTAAACATTACCAAAGTACCTATCGAGATCATAGACCGTAAGGTAAAACGACTTAAGTAAAGTCGTATTCCTATTATCAAAGTTCATTGGAACTCTAGCAGGGACTCGAATTCAAGTGGGAGTGCCAAGACCAGATGCGTCGCAAGTACTCCTATCTTTTCTCAAACACACCGTCAGTAGATAACACTCACTGAACTTTGGGATGAAGTTCTCTTACATAAGTACCCCCACCTCTTCTCGGGCACATCATCAACTCATAACACAAACTAAATCAAGAGGACATGATTCCCGTAACTGGTGGAGGCTGTAGCAACCCGTAAATTTTCATAAGGCAAAATGACTATTTGACTCTTACCGTAACGTAAAAACAAATACTGTAATCGGTAGTTAACCGGTAACTTCCCAAGTTAAATAATTCATTCTACTTTGAATTATTACTCTCTTAATGTTTTCATTCACCTCTGTAAATTTAACGAGACGATATCTCGCAAAACATAAAAAAAATCGCACACAACGCGTACCGACATAACAATAAACTCAACAACCAAGTTGATTTGATTATTATTTTCTTTATGTCATATATATTACTTTTAATATTTAAATTACTTTTATAAGTAATTACGAAAGTTTAATAGTGTGAACTTTTCTCGTGACCAACCCAAAGACTATGAAATGTCTATGTGTTCAATATACTCTACTCTTACTAATAGTCACATTTTATATGGACTATTGTCATTTCGTCATTTTGACATAAACTCTATACTCTTTACGTAATATTTGAACCTACATTATTAGGTTTTACCAACATTTACGCACTCCGTTAAACTTATCACACGTCTAATATACTTAGAGTATATTGATAAATTTTAACATTTTTATAAGTATTATATTCTTGTGTTACCCGGTTTTAAGTTTCATGACTTAAGGGATTAACGTTAGTAATTACCGGGACCAAACTACACCCCGTGATCAAAAGTTATACAAGATAATTTCACAATTATCTTATCACCACTATATGTGGCGTTCAAATATGTGTCTACATATACACGTTCATTAACTTGTTACTTTTATGCTAAATCATCAAACTTAGCACCTCAGTTATTATCTTATCATTTCATTTATACAAATCTAGTTAGAAGAAAAGCTCCCAAATCTAGTTACAAGCACCAAAACATCATCTCCTTTTGTTTTCAACTACAAGTTATACACAAGTGTTGAAGGGTATAGTGAGTACTACCTAGTCCAAGTGTTATTTTGGTAATCCTTTGGTTGAATCAAGAGTTATACAAGAGGTTAGGGGCTGAAGTAAAATGTGTTGGAATTATAATAACATGACAATCATAAATAAACCAAAACACATCAAGTAAGCATATAGCGGAAGCAATTATAACAAGACCATAATATGTAATTAATTAATACGAAACATAAATAATAAATAATAAACGTACCTTAATGATTCTAGCCCGAACAAGAATCAAAGCAATCTTCCGGAACCAATTCCCCAATATAGGGTTTAAGTGAACAAACCAAGAGACAAGCAATAATATGCTTGCTTCACGATCTTGTACACACGTACTACTTCAAGCAAACGTTATGCAAGTAAGACGAGCACAACACACGCTTAGAATAACAAGTCTCGACTACCTTCACTTAATGGGGCTTGTCAAAAAAATGCTAGAGAAGAGAAGAGAAGAAAACACACAAGTTAGGTTTTCAAGTTGTGAGTAGAATGAGAAAACTTGTGTGTTTATATAGGCTTTGAAATCTTGGAGCAAAAGACACCCAAAGGGTTTGGCACCCTTTAGGCCGATCGGCCCATCATCCCATGATGGGGCTTTCGGGTCCTTCATGTTGTTCCAAATTTCATCTCTAGTCCTTCCCTTTTATTCGTCTAATAATCGTTATCCATTTCCGTTAAACGTTAACGATTAATACGTGTTTATACTCTAATGATTAATATAACATTTATATATAATTATTATACATTTACTTTTCATACGTAAAGTGTGCAATCCCGTGATCTCGAGCTCGATCCTAACACACGACTATTATTTTATCGTCTATAAAACCAACAGCTTCCACTTAGACATATCATAATAGTGTGATCACATCAGTTAGCGTCTTGCAACACGCCGATGCCTCTAGTACAAACCGAGTAAGGCTCCTGGAAAACCTTTTAATGATTTCTCATTATTATTATCCCTTTGTTACTAATACCACGTTAATAAGGATATGGATCTAGATCATTCCTTATTTAACCATTCTGTTTCTCGTTGTTAGTGATTTACAGGATTACCAAATCTTCTGAACCTTTCAGAAAAGACTTTGGGCGCGGCCACGCATACACCTTGAAAACCCTACGAGGGGCCCAGCAGTATTAAACTCCAAAATTAATTTGAAGGAACAAATTCTTTATTGACTACAAGAAAAACACATAAACTTTGTAACACTTCCGAAAACAACCCTTATGACTACCAGTTACGTATAGCTTTAAGTTGCTCCACAAAAATGTACTACATCTATGACCGTTATCTTGTATCTCAAGTCTGAGGATAACTTCTTATGATTTACTTAATGACAAGATCCATAAAGTAACATCATATAGTTGGGATAAGTCTTATATTCAGTATCATCGAATATCATCTGACATGGCCTGACTACGCATCAATATACTTTAAGTATATTATACCAACCTTCAGATTTGTCTTAATTTAATAATATTCCATATCATTAACTGACAATAGACAATTTAGAATAACTTTTATTCATGGATTAAAACATACAAAATAGGACAACAATAATTAACAATAGAAATAAACATATCATAATACTTTATTTCATTAAATAATAATTGTTTACAATATCCTTTATCCAAATACTAATCACAGTTATGCATGAAACTACTAGCTAATTTAAGCCCAATACCCTTGGCTAATTCATAAAGCTTTTCTTTAGCCAAAGCCTTAGTGAATGGATCAGCTAAGTTATCATCTGTGTGAACTTTCAGCAGATTTATTTCACCTTTGTGAACCTTTTCTCGAACAAAGTGATACTTCCGTAGAAAATGTCTGGTGCCTCTCATGACTCCAGGTTCATTGGCAAATATGATTGCAGCAGAATTGTCACAATACATATTAATAGGTAATTCAATTGAAGGCATAACACCAAGTCCTGAAATGAATTTCCTAATCCAAACAGCCTCCATAGCAGCTTCTGAAGCAGCAATGTATTCAGCTTCTGTTGCAGACATCGCAATTGTACTCTGCTTCTTGCTCTTCCAGTCTACTGCTCCTCCATTGATAACAAAGACATAACCCGTCTGAGACTTCGAATCATCTTTATTACTTTGAAAGGACGCATCACAGAAACCTGTAATATCAAGTTCTGCAGCTGGTTCTCCACCATATACCAAAAACATATCTTTTGTATTTCTCAAATACTTAAGAATATGCTTAACAGCAATCCAATGTTTTTCACCTGGATTCTGTTGAAATTGACTGGTGATATTTTGAGCAAACGCCACATCTGGCCTTGTGCATTTTACCGCATACATAATAGATCCTACAGCCGAAACATAAGGAACTTTACTCATGCGAACCACCTCAGCAGGCGTTGAAGCACAAAACTCATTACATAAGCCATGTTTAACTTCCATTGGCAAATTTCCTTTCTTGGAATTTTACATATTGAACCTTTTCAATACTTTGTCAATGTAAGCACTTTGACTTAATCCAATTAACCGCCTCGATCTACCTCTATAGATTTTGATTCCCAGAATGTATGCAGCTTCTCCTAAATCTTTCATAGAAAAACACTTTCCAAGATATGCCTTAACTTTTTGCAAACTTGGAATGTCTTTTCCCATGATCAATATGTCATCAACATATAAAATTAGGAAAATTACATTATCACTCCCACTAGCTTTGTGATACACACATGGCTCATCAAGATTCTTAGTAAATCCAAACTTTTTGATTTCAGCATCAAATCTTTTGTTCCATTGTCGTGATGCTTGCTTCAATCCATAAATGGATCTTTGAAGTTTACATACACGATTTGGAAACTTTGGATTTTCAAACCCTTCTGGTTGTGCCATATAGATGTCTTCATCTAGATGACCATTTAAGAAAGCGGTTTTCACATCCATTTGCCATATCTCATAGTCATAGTACGCTGCTATAGCTATGAGAATCCTAATAGCTTTTATGTCTGCTACAGGAGAAAAAGTCTCCTCGTAATCAATTCCAAAAGTTTGAGTAAAACCTTTAGCAACCAGACGAGCTTTATAGGTATGTGCATTTCCATCCATGTCAGTCTTAATCTTGTAGAGCCACTTACTCCCAACTACCTTGGCACCAGGAGGTAAGTCAACTTCTTCCCAGACTTCATTGTCATGCATGGATTGTATTTCCCCATCCATAGCAGCTTTCCATTTTGCCTTTTCAGGACTACTAATGGCAGCTCTATAACTAGTAGGTTCATTAAGATCCCCTAGTGTATACTCATCAACCTCTACATTAAGACATAGACGATCAGGAGCTTTCACAGATCTTGAAGATCTGCGAATGGGAACTACTTCAACTTCCGGTGGAGGACCCAGACTTTCCGGTTCTACAGGAAGTGTGCTAGTGTTTTCTGAAGGCAATGCATTATTTAGATCATATTCTAGATCATATACTCTCCCACTGACTTCTTGAGGTACAAAATCACTTTCAAGAAAATCACCATACCTAGCAACAAACACTTTGTTCTCAGGTGGGTAGTAAAAGTAGTAACCCATTGTTTCTTTTGGGTATCCTACAAAAATGCACTTAACAGATCTTTGTTGGAGTTTATCTGGTGAGTCTCGTTTAACATACGCCTCACAACCCCAGACCTTTAAATAAGACAAGTTCGGAGCTTTTCCAGTCCATATCTCATACGGTGTCTTATCAACCTTCTTTGTGGGAACCATATTCAAAATACGAACAGCTGATTCAAGAGCATAGTCCCAAAAAGACAAAGGAAGATTAGTAAGATTATACATTGATCGAACCATGTCCAACAATGTACGATTCCTTCTCTCAGATACACCATTTTGTTGTGGAGTATATGGAGTGTGAGATTCTGGACAATTCCATTCTCAGTTAAGAAATCTTTAAAATCTTGACTAAGGTATTCACCACCTCGATCAGAACGAAGAGCTTTAATCTTCTTTCCCAATTGCAACTCTACTTCCGCTTTGAAAACTTTAAATGTTTCAAACACCTCATGTTTATGTTTAAGTAAATAAACATAACCATAACGGCTGAAATCATCTGTAAAAGTTAAGAAGTAGACAGCACCTTTCCTTGACACATGTCTAAGTGGTCCACACACATCAGTATGTATTAAACCAAGTAGATCTGAAGCTCTTTCCATATTGCTATGAAAAGATTTCTTTGTCATCTTCCCAGAAATACAAGACTCACATTTATCAAATGACTCATCATTGATATTTTCCAAAAGCCCTTCTTGTTGCAACTTTTGCATGCGAGCCTTGCCTATATGGGTAAGTCTACAGTGCCAAAGGTAAGAAGAATTCAAGTCATACTTCATTCTCTTACTAATGCTATACATTGAATTATTATTATTGGACATACAATTATTCATATCAATTTCAAACACACCATTCACAGCAACAACATTAAAATAAAATACACCATTTAAAGAAATAGAAATTTTATTGCCATCAATAGTATGAGTAAAACCAAGATCCAACAAACATGAAAAGGAAACAACACCTCTAACAATAGAAGTTGTATAATGACAATTGTTTAAACAAAGTACTAAACCCGAAGATAAACATAAATTAAACACTCCTATGGCTTCAACCACTGCTTGTGCGCCATTGCCCACTTGCAGAAATTGCTCCCCATAAGATAGCCTCCTTTCCTCTCTAAACCCCTGCAGTGTATTACAAATGTTAATACCACATCCAGTATCATATACCCAGGAATTTAATTTATGAGATAAAGTAAATAATTCAATAACAAATAAGTTACCTGAAGAACTGGCGCCCACGTGCCCAGTCTTCTTCACCTTATTGTTTCACAAGTCATCGAGATAAAGAGGACAATTCCTCTTCCAGTGACCCATCACCTCGCAGTAATGACATCCTTGATCCTTCTTCGGATTATCCTTCTTAGGAGGGTTGTTCAAGGGTTGATGAGGTTGATAAGCCATAACTTGCTTATTCTTATCAGCCTTACCATTAGCCTTAGCCTTACCCTTACCCTTCTTCTTGTTCGCATTAGGCTTGTTAATTCTACCCCCATGAATCGCAAGAACTTGGGGCGTAGGAGCCTTTTGTGGTGTACCTTTCTCATAATCAATGAGCAGTGCGTGCAATTCACTTATAGTCTTCCCCACGCAATGCATATTGAAGTTCCTCACAAAACCACTAAATTCCTTATCAAGGGATCTATTGATTAAGTTCACAGCCATATCATTGTCATAGGGTTTCCCAAGTGTTTGTAGTTGATCCATGAAACTCTTCATTTTCAACACATGAGCACTCACAGGTTCACCAGCACCCTGCTTACAACCATGTAGAGCTTCCATCAAATCATAAATCTTTACATTTGATGGTTTCTCATAAAGTTTCTTGAGTTCATCAATCATGTTCATGGGGAAGTACTCTTCAAACTGCCTTTGGAGAGGTGGTGACAAAGCCCCTAACATCATTGCGGCCACATCAACATGTTCCTTACAAGATACTTTCCATTCAGCCTTGGCAGCATCAGTAGCTTCAGGACCTTCAGGTTCAGCAGGACAAGGCGTTTTCAAAATCTCAAGTTGATCAGTCACTCGCAAGACAATCCTGAGTGAACGATACCAGTCATTGAAATTCTCTGAGCCAGTCAATTTTTCTCGTTCAAAGAAAGTCTTGAACGCAAAACGAAAGTTGGTGTTATCAGTTTGAGCCATTTCTACAGATAAAGAAAGTTCAAAACATTAGTATTTTTTTGATAATACAATTTTTCAAGAAAATAAAATACCCAAGGAAATCATATCCATAGAATAATCTTGAAAACTAGGATCCTACATAAACATAGGTTCATCACATCAGTTGATCTGCTAGTAATGAAAGTATAATATGAGGTAACTTGTCGTACAATAATTGGCATAACATTTGTCCAATTCCTAGATTTATGGGATTTACAATCACAAAACATTTGTATTGTAAGCATGTTTAATCCCCATCTTAATGCCTTGAGTCCAAGATCTCACTTCCTACTCAATTTAAGTTGTCTAACTTAAAAACTGCAAACTCATAAATCCATCACATCAGTTGATATGCTAGCAATGAATTTATGAATTTTACCTCTCCATTGCAATCTAGCCAAGTTCTCACATGACGTAAACCACAACTTCAAGTGTTCTTAATTAGATGGCATTTAACTCAATTTAATAAGGGTATAAATTTTGACATGTGATCAAAATTAATGTATGAAGAAGCATGCATACAACTTCATAACATTAGTTTTACAAAATAATTTTAATTACCAATTAATAAGAGTAAAATAGCAAAGTTTTGATTGAGGTATCGGGTTCACCAATTAAAGAATTACCAACAATTATCGTCCACCATATCGTACTTTTGCATAAGCCCTAAAGCTTAGTGTTTCGGATAATCATTGTGGAATTGTGGTGAATTCACCCTTAAGATGACAATGTACATGTAATGGTTGTTCGGTAAGTCTAATTTACACACAAACGAGCGTTAAGACATGAATGTTGTCTCTCTAAGGCCACAATTTAATGCGTTGCCATCCTTATACCCATCTTATAGTGTGTAAACTTCGGTCAGGCCTATTTAACCATTACGTACAAAAACATCAATCAACCAATCCTTTGAAATTTTAAGCTCTTAAAACCAAAACAATTTCTCCATTTATTTAGTCCGTATTATTTTTCTATTCAAAATTACCCTTTTCGTTTATAAACATGTCTAACATAAAATAAACAAAAGAAGTAATGTAATAATAAAATAAAACAACCAAATAAACATATACATAATCATAACAATTAAATATGTATAAAACATGTAGCCACATGCAAATCTTATTCAATAGTCCTATTAATAATCAAACTAGGTGTATAATGTATTTATTCAATTAAGGCTTTCTTCTTCTAGGAAAAAGAGCCACATACATCGATAAATCGATTGCGTAAGCCAAAACTAAATGAATACCACATAGCACATAATTGATTACTTAATATTGGAGTCTTCCCCAATTCGACATCTATTAATAAATTTACATGTTCAATAATTTAAACAATTTAAATATCCATACAATAAAATCCATGCAAATATGCACTTTCCATGGATTAGCTTAACAATTAACACATTGCACCAAGGTCGTTTACTAAAACACATAAACAATTACATGACATCCTAGGGTTTCTAATCATATTAAAACAAAACCAAAAACCCTAAAACCCAAAAGGTCAATCGACCTAATAAAAGAAATTAGGGTTAGGAATCAAAACCCTAAAAAAACATGTAATTAACGAATCAAAATTCAATTTTTATGCTAGTTTCGATAATTAATTACATATTACAACGGCTCGTGATGCCACTGTTGGAATTATAATAACATGACAATCATAAATAAACCAAAACACATCAAGTAAGCATATAGCGGAAGCAATTATAACAAGACCATAATATGTAATTAATTAATACGAAACATAAATAATAAATAATAAACGTACCTTAATGATTCTAGCCCGAACAAGAATCAAAGCAATCTTCCGGAACCAATTCCCCAATATAGGGTTTAAGTGAACAAACCAAGAGACAAGCAATAATATGCTTGCTTCACGATCTTGTACACACGTACTACTTCAAGCAAACGTTATGCAAGTAAGACGAGCACAACACACGCTTAGAATAACAAGTCTCGACTACCTTCACTTAATGGGGCTTGTCGAAAAAATGCTAGAGAAGAGAAGAGAAGAAAACACACAAGTTAGGTTTTCAAGTTGTGAGTAGAATGAGAAAACTTGTGTGTTTATATAGGCTTTGAAATCTTGGAGCAAAAGACACCCAAAGGGTTTGGCACCCTTTAGGCCGATCGGCCCATCATCCCATGATGGGGCTTTCGGGTCCTTCATGCTGTTCCAAATTTCATCTCTAGTCCTTCCCTTTTATTCGTCTAATAATCGTTATCCATTTCCGTTAAACGTTAACGATTAATACGTGTTTATACTCTAATAATTAATATAACATTTATATATAATTATTATACATTTACTTTTCATACGTAAAGTGTGCAATCCAGTGATCTCGAGTTCGATCCTAACACACGACTATTATTTTATCGTCTATAAAACCAACAAAATGATCTTTGGAGTATATAGCAAGGTTAAGAGCAAGCTTGGAAGTAGAGAAATCAAGAGGATAGAAGACTAGACTTGTCCTTATTACTTTGGTGTTTCATCCAAAGTCTTGTAAGACTTTGTTTAGTTTCAAACGTTTCATTCATTTTGATGTAATTTACATGTTGTACAAGCTTCATATGTAATAAGACTTGATTGATGTTGTACATAACTTAAAAGATTGATAAAACTTCCTAGGAACCTTTTTGGAGCCACTAGATGTAACAAGTGATTTTGTTAAGTGTTGACACAAAATCATGAACCATGGACTTGAATGACCTTAAGAAGCCAATTAAGGATGCTAAAACTAGAACTTGAGCTTTTGAGGCACTTACAAAGGACTTGTGGTTAAAAAGTTATGCTTGGGTAAAGATTACTAGAAGAAATATAGTGCTAAAACAACTAGTCTTCTGATCTGATTAATAAATCGCGATTTCGACCCTTTTCTGGTCCGTATCATCGAAAGTGTAAAACACAAAAGTTGCTCAGAATGATGTTTTATACAAAAACTCGCCGGCACGTAACCTGACAGTAAATAACTAAGGCTAGAAACTGCAGAAACCAACTGAACCTGTTTAGACCGAAAAACAGTCATGGCTAAAGAGCTTTTGTGGCGTTTTAATATCTTGAGGCCAAGACACGGCCAAGACTAAGCCAAGGTTGTTGTCTCAAGGCCTTCTATCCGAGACATAGCCATGGATATGGCCTTGGTTTTTGTCTCAAGGTCGTTTAACCATAGTCTAACCACACGGCTAGCTTGGGTTTGATGACCCGAAACTCATTTTTGAGACTTATTCACTAGATTGAACTTTTTTCCCGACCAGGACAACCTAGGAAAATGACCGTATGACATATTAACTATATGAATATAATTTTCACAAGGTCACAACTTACGCTTGATCCGCGAAATTATAATGACTAATATGATAGCTAAAAACCATTTTGAAACCTTTAGTCGACAATATTATATTATTATGAAACGCCGTTATCATTCTTATTACAACACTCATTGAGTAAGTAACATTTATACTTTGATGAATGTTAAGCTAAACTTTTTCATGACACACATATCATCACGTCGCCACACTAGTTCAACTGATAGTCTTTGACGAAACATGTGTTGGAAAAATAGTATTTGCAAGTGAGTTTTTGCAAACTTTGGACATAATTTAATGTATGTATATGTTACATATATTTATGTTTCTTGGGGGCGTTTTGTTCTCCTCCAAGAGAAATTCGTAACGAGCTAAAGTATGTCCAAAATAGAGTTGAAATGAATGAGATATCGTGTCTCAAAGTGAGGCACGTGAAACACAAAAATGGAAAAGTCCCACATCGCCCAAAACAGGAAGTGAATGCTTGTTTATAAGGAATAGTTGGTATTTGCTTCCAAATTCCTTTAGGTGAGCTATGCTCCCACTCCTACTTGCGCACGCGCAGGGGGGTGCAGATTGTGGGATTTCTGGGCCAAAATGAGTTCGAAGCTACTGAACTCATGCGAGCCCGCGCGACCTGCGGACACGAATGCAGCTCCGAAACCTCGCCTACGTGCGAAAATTTTTGCTGCTAGTTCGGGTCAGCTTTTTCCAGATTTTCTATAAATCTATTTTAGGAATAGATTTAACTTTTTGACAAAGTTATACAGAATATTTTGTGCTAAATAAAAGATATACAAATCGTGTTTATTAATAACAGATTTGTTAAAGTTGGTAAATATTTAATCTTGGAGAAAAAGATAGGGTTTTAGTATAAATATTGGCCAAGTCTCATTCGTTTAGAGACACAGAAAAAACGCAACTCTTGCAGCCGATTTCCAGCATTCTTTTCGATCAGAAGCACACAGGTTTTCGTGATCTTTCAGGCAAGTAAGTCAAGTCCGGCTGTGCAACAGCTTTGTATGTTGTACCCTGGGAAACAGACGGCGAATCTGTTTTAAGGGAATCGTGTATAACACGAGCCTCGTGCTTTTACTGCTTTCATTTAATTTACGTTATATAGTGTCTGTCTTCTGCTTCTACTCCATTCTGTCTGTATTTTATTTTCTGTTATTTACATTCTGTTAATTTTATTATTTATTGTAATCTGATTTATTAATAAAAGTGTACACCGTTTCCTACAGTCTTAAAACAGATTCGGTTTAACCGAATTAAAACACTTTGTTTAAATCGGATTAAGTATTTTAACAGATTTATAAACTGTTTTCTATCGAGACCTTGTTGAGTTTCTTTGGAAATCAATTTTAATTAAACAGATTTAATTTACAGATTTGGTGTACAGATCTATAACGTTTTTTTTAAGCAATTGTTCTAATCAGTTTATTGTAACCAAGATTGAGTTTCTATTAACTGATTTATCGAAACCAAGATAGAGTTTCGTTGAGTCAGATCTGGTACAAGTAGATACCGATTTGCAACAGTTTGTTTAACTGTTTGTGTTTGATTTTCAGGATGACAAACACTACTCCTCCTGGGACTACTATAATGAATGGATCTGGTGCGCCAGTTACCAACACAGTTGTTAATCATGCTGAAAAACTAGAGAAATTCAATGGGCAGAATTTTAAGAGGTGGCAACAGAAGATGTTCTTTTATCTCACTACTTTGAACCTTGCGCGGTTCTTAAAAGAGAACGCACCTCAAGTGGAACCTCCTGCTGAAGGTCAATCCTCTAATCAACAGGCTGTTCAAGCCTTGGAAGCATGGAAACATTCAGACTTTTTGTGTCACAACTATGTTTTGAATGGTTTGGTTGATTCTTTATACAACGTGTACTGCAAGACCAAGACTGCCAAAGAATTATGGGAGTCATTGGAACGCAAGTACAAAACTGAGGATGCTGGTACAAAGAAGTTCGTGGTAGCACGCTTTTTGGATTACAAGATGGATGATTCAAAGAAAGTGATGAGTCAGGTTCAAGATCTGCAAATTTTGCTACACAACATTCATGCTGAAGGAATGACTTTGAGTGAAACTTTTCAAGTTGCTGCTATCATTGAAAAGTTACCTCCAAGCTGGGTAGAATTCAAGAACTACCTGAAGCATAAGCGGAAGGAGATGAGTGTTGAAGACTTGGTTGTTCGTCTTCGTATTGAAGAGGACAACAAGCTGGCTCAGAAAAACACTTATACGCCTGATTCTGCCAAGGCAAATCTGGTTGAGCATGCTTCGTCATCTTCAAAGTCTCATGTCAAGGGAAATGGCAAGGGGAAAGGAAAGAATGACAAGAAGGGCAAAGGGAAGTCTGAGTACCTTGCTCCTAAAGCTGCAATTGTGAAACAGCAGTTCCAAGGGGTGTGTTTCAATTGTGACCAGCCAGGTCATCGTGCTGCTAACTGTAAGATGCCGAAGCGGGTGACTCCACGCGAGGCAAATATGGTGAATGATGTAGACATGATTGCTATGGTTTCTGACGTCATTGCCATGATCTCTGAAGTTAACCTGGTAGGTTCCAAAAACAGGGAATGGTGGGTTGATACTGGGGCTACCCGTCATGTGTGTGTGCTGATAAGAGTATGTTTCACTCTTTCAGAGCGGTTGACAATGGAGACAAGTTGTACATGGGCAACTCTGCAACTGCTGATATCAAGGGCGAAGGAGATGTAATCCTGAAGATGACATCCGAGAAAGAGCTCAAGTTGACTAATGTCTTGTATGTTCCAGAGATTCGCAAGAATCTTGTGTCTGGTTGGCTGTTGAACAAGTTTGGTTTTCGTCTTGTTTTTTAGTCTGATAAGTTTGTTCTTTCTAAGAATCAAATGTATGTTGGTAGGGGATATGCCCTGAATGGTATGTTTAAGCTCAATGTAATGGTTGTTAAGAATGATATCAATAAAATGAATTCTTCTGCTTATTTGATTGAGTCTTCTAATGTGTGGCATGGCCGTCTTGGACATGTAAATTTTAATTCTATGCGCCGTTTGATTAAATTTAATTGCATACCTAATTTCCATATTGACTCAAAATATAAATGTGAAACTTGTGTTGAAGCCAAACTTACAAGAGCATCTTTCAAATCGGTTGAACGAAAAACCGAACCACTTGATATGATACACATTGACATATGTTATTTGAAATCACTACCCACAAAAGGTGGCAATAAGTACTTTATCACGTTTATTGATGATTGTACAAAGTATTGCTATGTTTACTTGTTAAAAAGTAAAGATGAAGCTATAGACAAGTTTGTTCTATACAAAAACGAAGTTGAGAATCAACTTAATAAGAAAATCAAGGTTGTACGAAGTGATAGAGGAGGTGAATATGTGTCTCCATTTGCTGATCTATGTGCTAAACATGGAATTAGACACGAATTCACTGCTACTTATTCACCTCAGCAAAACGGTATTGCCGAAAGGAAGAACCGTACCTTGAAGGAAATGGTTAATGCCATGCTGATAAGTTCTGGTTTAAGCCAGGACATGTGGGGGGAAGCCATTCTAACAGCTACTTATCTTTTGAATAAGATACCTCGTAAGGAAAAAGAAGAGACCCCTTATGAACTATGGATGGGAAGAAAACCATCATATCAGTACTTACGAGTGTGGGGGTGTCTAGCAAAGGTAGCTATACCGACTCCCAAGGCCCAAAAGATTGGACATAAATCTGTGGATTGTATATTCATCGGATATGCTAGGAATAGCAATGCTTATCGTTTCATTATACATGATTCGAAAAATCCGGATATACAAAAGGGTTCTGTAATGGAATCAAGGAATGCTTCCTTCTTTGAAGATATATTTCCTTGTTTAACGAAGGAAACTGGAAGTTCATCTAGAATAGATGATGATGTTGTCCAAGATAAGAGACAAAGAGATGATAATGATCTCCAAGATGAGAGACAAGATCAAATCGAGGAAGAAGAGGTAGAACTTAGAAGAAGCAAAAGGGCAAGAACCGAGAAATCGTTTGGACCCGATTTTGTTTCTTTTATGGTAGAACATGAACCTACTTCTTATCGAGAAGCGGTAACTTCCTCAGAAGGGCCTCAATGGAAAGAAGCCATTAAAAGTGAAATAGATTCTATTTTACAAAATCATACTTGGGAGCTCGTGGATTTACCTCCTGGTTGTAAACCACTAGGCTATAAATGGATCTTCAAGAAGAAGATGAAAGCCGATGGCACCAT
Organism: Artemisia argyi; assembly: GCA_030686995.1. Lineage (NCBI taxonomy): Eukaryota > Viridiplantae > Streptophyta > Magnoliopsida > Asterales > Asteraceae > Artemisia > Artemisia argyi. The sequence goes on from CM060686.1 coordinate 146,004,670, forward strand.
TGACAAGTACAAAGCAAGGTTGGTGATCAAAGGATTTAGACAACGTGAAGGTCTAGATTACTTTGATACATATTCGCCTGTTACGCGAATAACATCGATCAAGATGATAATTGCTATTGCCGCTTTAAGAAATTTGGAAATTCACCAAATGGATGTGAAAACGGCTTTTCTAAACGGAGATTTAGAAGAAGAGATCTACATGAACCAACCTGAGGGTTTCATAGCTCCTGGACAAGAGAACAAAGTTTGCAGGCTTGTTAAGTCATTATATGGCTTAAAGCAAGCTCCCAAACAGTGGCATCCAAAATTTGACCACACCATGCTAGAGAGTGGATTCAAAATTAATGAATGCGACAAGTGTGTTTATGTAAAAGACACAAGTAGTGGATATGTAATCTTGTGTTTATATGTTGATGATATGCTTATCGTTGGCTGTAACGACAAGATGATCAAATCTACTAAAGACATGTTGAAATCAAAGTTTGACATGAAGGATATGGGTTTGGCTGATATGATCCTTGGAATAAAGATCATACGAACTCAGAATGGACTTGTGTTGAGTCAAGCACATTACGTGGACAAAATTCTGAATACTCATAATGCAGGTGTTGCCCAATTAGAGTATTCAAGAATTATTGGCATGTTAATGTACTTAATGACAGGTACCCGACCTAACTTAGCATATGCTGTTAGTAGGCTAAGTAGGTATACTAGTAATCCAAGTTATGCACATTGAGGAGCTATGACTAGGGTACTTCATTATTTGAGATACAGTCGCGATTATGGACTGCATTATGAAAGATATCCAGCTGTTATTGAAGGATACAGTGATGCAAATTGGATATCTGACATAAAGGATTCTAGATCGACTAGTGGATATGTGTTTACACTAGGAGGGGCAGCTATATCTTGGAAGTCTTCCAAGCAAACTTTTATAGCTAAGTCCACGATGGAATCAGAATTTATCGCGTTAGATAAATGCGGACAAGAGGCGGAATGGCTACGTCAATTCCTAGAGGACATACCAAGGTGGCCTAAACCGGTAACGGCCATTAGTATACATTGTGATAGTCAATCGGCAATTGGCAGAGCTCATAGCATAATGTATAATGGAAAGTCCAGACATATCCGTCGTCGACATAATTTGATACGACAACTACTCTCAACAGGAGTTATCTCAATTGACTATGTGAAGTCAAATGATAACATCGCGGATCCGCTTACGAAAGGCTTAAGCAGAGAGTTAGTTAGTAAGTCGTCTAAAGGAATGAGACTAAAGCCCTTGAAGGAATGAGTTTCTATGAAGGAAAACCTAACCCAGTTGACTGGAGGTCCCAAGATCTGGGTTCAATAGGACAACCTAATCATAGAAATGTGGGGGAAGTCACGTTAATGTGGGGGAGTTACTTATATATTGTAACTTCCTAGTCCATTCCTATAACAAATGTGACTTGTTGAGAGGTTAAACATATGGCTTTTATGATTCAGGATGAAATCATAAAGCATAATGGTTCAAGATGAAATCACAAACATGTGTTTTTAATGATTCAAGATGAAATCACCTATGTGAGAGAGAAGTGGGGTCGCTTCAAAGGGAATTATGGGGGGCGCAATTCCTAAGAGCTCTTGCAAAACCAGGCTAGTATTCATGACCAAAACGAATACGACTATGAGGACTTGATAAGGTCAGGGAGAGTCTTGTGTGAGTGTGTATTGTCGTCTACGTAAACAGATGTTGAGTTCAAGGACATCGCGTCTACTCAGATCTAGGAGACTAAGTGCATCTCACAAGGGAAGGTTCAAAGGGTCACACCTACCTATCCTATGCAAGACTTAACCGCAGAAATTTCGCGGAAACTTTCGTGTGTTTTCGACCGATTTCCATTCATGTGGGGGATTGTTGGAAAAATAGTATTTGCAAGTGAGTTTTTGCAAACTTTGGACATAATTTAATGTATGTATATGTTACATATATTTATGTTTCTTGGGGGCGTTTTGTTCTCCTCCAAGAGAGCTTCGCAACGAGCTAAAGTATGTCCAAAATAGAGTTGAAATAAATGAGATATCGTGTCTCAAAGTAAGGCACGTGAAACACAAAAATGGAAAAGTCCCACATCGCCCAAAACAAGAAGTGAATGCTTGTTTATAAGGAATAGTTGGTATTTGCTTCCAAATTCCTTTAGGTGAGCTATGCTCCCACTCCTACGTGCGCGCGCGCAGGGGGGTGCAGATTGTGGGATTTCTGGGCCAAAATGAGTTCGAAGCTACTGAACTCATGCGAGCCCGCGCGACCTGCGGACACGAATGCAACTCCGAAACCTCGCCTACGTGCGAAAATTTTTGCTGCTAGTTCGGGTCAGCTTTTTCCAGATTTTCTGTAAATCTATTTTAGGAATAGATTTAACTTTTTGACAAAGTTATACAGAATATTTTGTGCTAAATAAAAGATATACAAATCGTGTTTATTAATAACAGATTTGTTAAAGTTGGTAAATATTTAATCTTGGAGAACAAGATAGGGTTTTAGTATAAATATTAGCCAAGTCTCATTCGTTTAGAGACACAGAAAAAACGCAACTCTTGCAGCCGATTTCCAGCATTCTTTTCGATCAGAAGCACACAGGTTTTCGTGATCTTTCAGGCAAGTAAGTCAAGTCCGGCTGTGCAACAGCTTTGTACGTTGTACCCTAGGAAACAGACGGCGAATCTGTTTAAAGGGAATCGTGTATAACACGAGCCTCGTGCTTTTACTGCTTTCATTTAATTTACGTTATATAGTGTCTGTCTTCTGCTTCTACTCCATTTTTGCTTCTACTCCATTCTGTCTGTATTTTATTTTCTGTTATTTACATTCTGTTATTTTTATTATTTATTGTAATCTAATTTATTAATAAAAGTGTACACCGTTTCCTACAACATGACAAATGTTTTTATACAACAATTGTCTCGTCAAATACTTTTACTTATAATGATAAGTCCTACAATAGTAGGGAGTTTCATTATCATAAGAGGCCTCTTCGGGGTGTCGTATTGATGAGTTGTGGATTTACGAATTAAAGTGTCCTGGCTCCTCATACGTTCACTACATGACCTTTAGATTTTGATAGCCTGAACGGTAGTACGATGTTATTTATAAAAGGCTAATAGCCAAACCACACTTTAACGATATTTCACTCTTTTACTCAACATAAGACATATGTACAACATCTTAATCAAGTCAATGATTTTACATATACTTGTACACTCATATCGTACATTATATTAAGACATGATCACTATACTCTCGTAGGTCATTCTTAAAGATCGTGGTCACCATACATTATCTGTTGTTATAAACTACTACTGGTTACTACGGTGAGTTCATGGCCCCACTTTTACTTGTTTTGAATTTCTTTGGGGGAGAACACATGCTCATTTATACTTAAACTCATTGTTGTTTTACATATGGACACAAGTACATTAAACATTTGTTGATTGCCTAAGTTGCCTTATTTGCCATAAAATCCCCACAATCATGAACCGTTAGTTACTCTTATGAGAGTAAGCGCGAATGCTGTGAATAGATCTATTGGGGGTAAACTCCCCCGTCCGTGTTGGTAGCAAAAGTTGTTACAAACAAAAATTTTGTTAACCGGTGTGCAATATTGTTCCCGGGTTTGATTTTTTAGACAAAAGAAAGGATATGGGAGAAAATTTAAAAGAGGCATCGAGTGTTTTTAAGTAATTTTAGTAGTGAGAACAAAAAGAGTTAAAGAGTGAGTAAAATAGCATTGAGAATCAAAGTACATATGAAAATCAAAATACATAACAATTAACTGAAAAAAATATTAAAGTAACTTATTTCATTTATTAAGGAGGTAATTTGCACATTCTTAATCTTAATTTGCACAGTTCATCTTATGCAATAATCATTTGTACATTTCTTACGCTATGCTTGTTTTGCTTGTACCTCTTTAAAGCACCTTCATTTCATTGTCAATTTGTCATATATTCAATTTTTTCTGAGAGCTACTTAAAAACTTATCTTTCCAAATTAAAAGCTTTAGTCTGTGTTTGTCAAGACTTGTAGTGTATCATTTTGTAAAAACGTTTTTTTGTAGTGTATCATTTTGTAAAAACGTTTGGTAAAAAAACGGTACAATAAGTATTAACCATATACTAGTACAAAAGTAAGTGACAATTCTCTGACCTAAACACTCTCATCATGCATTTCTTTCACTAACATTAATAAAAGCGTTGAAAAAGATCAAAAGCTTAGGGTACTGGCAATGGGAGCGGGGTGGCCAGCGGTTTGCCCCAAACCGCCGGGGAACACCGCCGCCACCCCAGCGGTTTGCTCCATCGGTGTGCTCCAGCGGTGATATTCCCAGCCGCGGTTTGGGAGAAAAGTATACGTTGAAATTGGAACGTTGGGTATGGAAGTTAACGTTGGGTTTGCAACGGTTCAAAAAAAAAAATTCCTATATATTCTACACATTTTACAAATACACTACACATATTCAAATATCCCACACACAATACAAATTACTACTAAATAGTTCACATAATGTCATCATCTTCGTCATCCGAAGAATTGTATTTCCCCCCCCCCCCAACGTTTTGGTCAAAATGTTTCCACGGGTAGTACTCTATCAACCTTTTTAGCCGTGTACGATTCGATTGAGGACACGGCAACCTCTACCGAAACACGGGAGTCTGTCACCCGTTTTCGTGAAAAAGTTTTACAAAATCTAAAGAATGACTATTTCGTTGAACGACCAAAGTTTGCCCACCATATTTTTCGAGATAGGTTTCGTATGAATAAAAGGTTGTTTTTAAGAATTGTTGGTGATATTGAAGCGAGATTCGAATGGTTTCAAGAGGGATATGATGCGAGGGGGAAAAAAAGTTTCACGGCATTACATAAATGCACATCGGCCATTCGGCAACTCGCAACGGGCGAACCTCCCGATAGATTTGATGAATATTTAAACATGGCACGAAGAACGTCAGGTATTATTTTTTTTGTTGTCGTTATTATTTTTTTTAATAATGTTTTCGTTATTATTTTTTTTTTGTCGTTATTTTTTTTAATAATGTTATCTTTATTATTTTTTTTTTGTTGTCGTTATTATTTTTTTAAATAATGTTTTCGTTATTATTTTTTTTAGGTGAATGCCTTGATTATTTTTGCAATGCGGTTATTGAATTATATGGTCGAGAGTTCTTACGTAGGCTGACATCCCATGACATTGCACGCTTATACGAGGCACATGAAGAACAACATCACATTCCTGGAATACTTGGTAGCATTGATTGTACACATTTTGTTTGGCAAAATTGTCCTAGACATTTGAAAGGCCAATATAAGCGTGGCGATCACCAATACCCGACTATTATGCTTGAATCCGTCGCTTCATACGATTTGTGGATTTGGCATTCGTTTTTTGGTCCTCCCGGTGCTAACAACGATATAAATGTTTTGAATCAGTCTCCGTTGTATCTTACAGAGCGAAATGGAACGGCGCCAAACAGTTCATTATCTGTAAATGGACGTAATTACAAACGTGGATATTATCTTACCGATGGAATCTATCCTACATATTCTACGTTTGTTAAAGCATATAAGTATCCCACTGAGCCGAAGGAAAAGAGATTCAAGACGTTACAAGAGTCTGCAAGAAAAGATATCGAACGAGCTTTTGGTCATCTTAAGGCCAAATGGATGATTCTCAGTCGTCCTCTCCGTCCTATGACGGTCGACAAAATTCAGCAAATCGTTAATACGTGTATCATATTGGGCAATATGATTTTAAAAGACGACGAGGAGGCAATATCACCGGTTCATATAATGGATCCGCCGGTCGCGCCAGTTTATGACGATAGTGTATTACCGGAGTTACTCGACGAACAAATCCATTATCGTCTCCAATATGATCTTACGGAGCACGTTGATGCTCAAAACTTAGCATACCTAAATGACTAGTTATTTATTTTCTTTTTTTTACGTATTATGTAATTTTCTATTAATTATGTTTTTTTTTTCAATTATTATGTATTTTTATTTTTATTATTAATGAAATATTATGTTTTTATTAAATTATTTATTTATGAAAAAAAAAAAGTTGGAGGTTTGGGAGGTATGAAAAAGTGATCATTGCCACTAAAATAAGGGTGGGAGGTATGGAAAAAGTGTGAGTGAGGTGTAATGATATTATTGGTGGGTTGGGAGGTATGGTTTTTTTTTGTAGTGATGATTGCCACTACCCTAAAAGCTTGTTATCAAAGGATAAAGATCTTGTCCAGTTGTCTTCAACATGAGAGGTCATGTTAAGTGTATAATGAGAGAGAATAACACAAATGCTCTTAATTTAAATTAAAAAAAAAAAACGTTTATCAATTTTACTTGTTTATGATTGGTCAAGAATACCTAGCATGTTAAAACCAACTTTAGAGGATCTCAATCTGTTTTCAAATTACCTGTTCATTCCAACGTTAAAAGCTAAGAAAACAAGTTGCAATTGCATCATATAACTTTTATAGGTATCGTCACGTCAGCATGCACCATATAACACTCCTATAACATAAATACTCATTATAATAAAATTCTTGTAACACACCATAAAAAAGACGTGCTTACTAAAAAAACGCATAATGGAATGTGAAGGGAATGACATTGCCACTTGTAACATGTTGGGCAATGTAGTATAAACCTTATAAGACTAAACGTAATAAGACCAAACAGTTTGGTTGGTCCAGTGTTGTAAATATCGGTCTTGGCGGCCGATATATCAGTGATATATCGCTTATCGGTGGTCGACCGATACGATATTTCACTTATTGGTCAAATTTATCGGTTTGGTCAAAATCGGTCAAATATCAGTCAAAATCGGTTATATCGGTCATATCGGTCAAATATCGGTCAAATTTATCAGTCAAAGATCAGTAATATCGGTCAAATATCGATCATATCGGTCAAATTTATTGGTCCTGGTTCTTTCCAGTCAATCAGTCATATATTGGAGCACTTTGGTAGTATACCAGGTTCTCTCTTATAAGTTACATATATAATTTATGTTTTGTTTTGTGTTACATATGTTGCATTTCAAAAATATATATAAATTTCTTTATAATTTATGCTCTTCGATATATCACTGATATATCGTCGCCATATCGGTCTTGGCGCTTGGCGGTTGTCGACCGCCGAGGTACCGCCAAGCGATATTTACAACACTGGGTTGGTCTACCCAAACAGTTTGTTTTGGTATGCAAATGGACCGAATGAATTGAAAAGGCTACTTTATTTAACCATTGGGGTGTTTGTATTTGTATTTTTTTAACCCACTTTTTATCTATAAAACCCCCTTTCTCTTCTCATTTTTTTTATACATTCTTTTCTACAAGTATTCCAACTCAAAAAATGTCTTTCAAAACTCTCAAAAACAAAACACCAAAATCCCGACGACAACAAAATGTTTCAACAACAACCGATATTGATTTTAGTTTCACATACCAATCAATGCATCAACCTTCTATTTACCTAAATAATCTGTTTTCTCCTCCCTTCCAACAACAATAAAACCAAATGCAACAATCATTTAACCAACAACAACAAAATCAAATGCACAAGGCGTTTAACCAACAATATGGATATCATCCACACATGGCATCACCACCGTACCAATCTCAACATTCTCAACCTTTTTCTCCAATTAACCTGTTAGATATTGATCCATTATTTGGACGGTGTAAATTACTTTGAGAAAGAAATGAGTGAAGCGAAAAGAAGCTACGATTCCGTCAACTGCAAATGGAGAAATAAGATTCGTCTTAAAGTTAGCCAATTTTGAGAGGTTTACAGTAGCGTCAAAGGGAGGCACCACAGTGGAGCATATTGCAATACTATCTATCTAGAAGTGGTAAACGGGTATCGTGCTATTTACGGTTCGACTTTCACAATGAACGCATGCCGGGAGATTTTGAAGGACCATAGCAAATGGAAATATGTAGAAATGTCAATGTTTTTCAAGACCAAAAATGCTGGTTCCAAAAATAGAGGATATCAGAAACCACCTCACATGGTACTTCGGACACAACACATATTGGTTTGGATCTGAACGATGAAGCACCGGATTCAGATGATGCAGAGGTTCGACCAATGGGTCAAGACAAGTCTAATAAGAAAGGATCATCCTCCTCCGCTTCCCGTTCGGAATCTTCTGTTGCTGCTGATCATGGTCTTGTTGACGCGTTGCTCAGTAAATTTACAAAGGTCGCAATGCCATTATTTTCGTCGAGGAAATAATCCTCCTTTGACTATTTGAGAATAAAGGAGTAGGAATTGGAAATGGAAGATCAGAGGCGTTGGGAGCAAGCGGAATTGGAGAGACTAAAGCTTACACAAGAGAAAGAATTCGAACAACAGAGACTTGCACAAAAGGAAAAAGAACTAGAGCTATAATGTCAAATGTTTGAATTTCAATAACAAAAAAATTCGAGGAAGACGTCAGGTATTACAATGAACTGCATGACTATTTAATTGGAAAACTGAAGCAAAAGATCAATGAGCGATATAATTTAGACTATTAGTTTAATTTTTTTAATTTTTATTGTAATGTTATTATTATTATTATTATTATTATTATTATTATTATTATTATTATTATTATTATTATTATTATTATTATGAATGAAAGTTTAATTTAACAATAAAGTGTTTAGTCCCATATGCGATCCTTTTACTATAAGCATTTGGTTTAGGTGTGGTATAGCGGCAAGGCCGACAATTGAGTCGTGTTCGGGTTAACATATTCGGGTTCGCGGGTTATTACAACCTCTACCCAAACACGACCCATTTATTAATCGTGTCAAGAAACTCAATCGTAACCCAAACCTGCTTAACACGTGTAACCCGTTTGTGACCCGTTTAACCTGTTTAAGTAAATAGGTCAAGTGATGAATAGGGTTGGTGATTTGTCGATTTAACTAATTTAAAAGCAAAACAGACATAAGATCTGAAAATTGATAAAAATAACATATAAATAACTATATGACAATTTCAATAATACGTGAGTTGTAATAACAATTCACTCATATTAAGTATATAACATAATACATTTAATCCAAATCTAACATAAAATCCAAGTTTTATATTTTATTTTTAGAGGTCTATATTCTTAATGGGTTCACGGGTTGACCTGTTTAATATTTACTCAACCCAAACACGACCCATTCATTAAACGGGTTAGACGGGTTAAACTATTGTTGACTCAAACCTATTTATCCTCAACCTAAATCTGTTTAACTTCGTATCGGGTTCGTGTCGTTTATCATATCGTGTCGAGAATTGCCACCCCTAGGTATAAGAGAGAAAAAGCTGAGAAGATATTGTTGTGACATTGTTTGTTATAGTCTTGGCGTGGGCATTATATTATAGGTGTCAAAACAGGACTTGTTATATCGCTCTCTAAAATTTCATATACCGCCAAAAATGAGGAATGTCTGATACACGGGAACTAGGAGGGTATAATCGGTAATATATAAAAAAGACCCATTTGCCAGCTGGCCTTTCAAATCACCTATTTTGTCCATATTCCTCACTCACTAATTTAATCCTTTTGCTTATTTTTTGTTGTCTCACTCACTTTTAGAGGAAAGGGTGTGGGCTCGTTGCTCTCCTTCGTCGTCTTACGTGGATACTTGCTCACCCTTGTTGTATCACTTCACCACACCACCCCAACCTCCTCAAAGCTCCTCAAGTCACCATTGCTTGTCTGCACGGCGAAGCAAGAATTCTGACAAAGTGTATTTTTTTTTTCTTGTGTGGGTGATAAAAAAATAAAGGTGTAAGTGATGGGTCCCAAATGAGTAAGTTGAGATTAGTTGTGAGTGAGGAGGGGTTAGTTGTGAAGAGGTGTTGGGATGATGTGGCACCCGTGAGCCCAAATGAGGAGGTATAATATCATTACCACACCTCTTGCTCTTAACCCTCGACCGCTTCTTTTCTCTCTCATGTATTAACAAGGTATACATTTCACGCCCCTTTTATCTGCTTATTTTTGCTTTCACATAACGAGCTTTCAGTGTTTGGATGAAGAAATTTGTTTATCCATATGTGGTTATTTTAAGGTGAAATAGTGTTTATTGCTTATTTTATTAGCTTATGTTCTTATTGTGTTAAGATGAGTAGTTTTGTGTGTGTTTGGATGAAGAAGAAAAATGTTTAAGCTTATGAGGGTTTTTTTAAGGTTTGTTTTGTATAGTTTTTTTGGAAGCGGTCCCTCCCCCTCGGGTAGGCGATTTTGTTGTTGTTGTTGTTGTTCATAATAAGTTGTTTTGTTCGATATTGTCTATGGAAACAGATTATTCTAGGCGAGTTCAAATTACAATATTATCCTTGGGGTAAAATAAAGTTGTCTTTTTTATAAGAGTTGATTATGATGTTAGGGGTCTTTTGGTAAGCTTATCTAAACAGCTTCTTACCTCTTTTAGATAACCACTTTTGAGTGTTTGGATAGAGTCAAACACCTTATGCTTCTTATCGATCAAATGCATTGTGCTATGACACTACGTAGCTAAATAGCCAGACACACCCTGTTAGATTTTTATTAACCCTGAGAACTTTAAGGCGATACAAAAGACTGTGATGTTGTTTATTTTATGCATTCATTTTTAATCTTGTGTTCTTATGCATACATTTGAGATAATCATTCACAGGTTAATCATCCTCTTCTCAAGAGAATAAACAACTAAAATCTCAATTAAATATATAACCTGAATCAAATTAGTGAACTAGTGTGAGTAAACAAAGTGGTTGTTGTGCTTCTCTTTTGTTGAACTTGATATATATGTAACATGCTGCTTGAAAATTTGATAGTTGTTTCCTTTGTGAGTCAAATCCGTTTTCTTGGTATGTAGCACAAATGTGTGACTTAACGTTGAGGAACTTGATTAGGAAATTGTGCAACAACGTTGAGGAGATGCAAGAGAAGATGTGTTATTATTATAAAATGGACAACATCTTTAAATATAGGGATAATTACCAAAATAGATCGTTGACTTTTTGACTAGTCACTTTGTAGACTTTCAAATTTCACTTTCCAAAATTAGATCAGGGCAACTAAAAAAATGAGCAACTCAATATAAACGTGACACGTGTTCAAAAAGATTCTAGAATATTCCAAAAAGATTCTAGATTCTGTACTATACATTCCAAAAAGATTATAGATTCTGTACTATATTAATAAAATATTCGACACGTGTCGCACATATATGAAGGTTGCTCAGTCCCCAAGTTGCCCTGATCCGCCGGAAGAAAGTGATTTAAAAACATCTATTCAAGGAGTGTGCTTTGGGCGACTGATCTATTTTGGTAATTATCCCTTAAATATATTTGTTCGTTATTCTCAAATATACATATGTATATTCATGAAGGTTGCTCAGTCCCCAAGTTGCCCTGATCCGCCGGAAGAAAGTGATTTAAAAACATCTATTCAAGGAGTGTGCTTTGGGCGACTGATCTATTTTGGTAATTATCCCTTAAATATATTTGTTCGTTATTCTCAAATATACATATGTATATTCCCCCCCCCCCCCCCCCCCCCCCCCCAATAAAAAAAAGGTTCATGATTCGAATTAAAATTGTTTTATTAGTGGGTTTTAGAGATAATCTTCAAACCGTTAATATGTTCCATATTTGGACATACATGTTAATTTTTCAGATTGGCTCTTTGATAAACTTTAATGATTTTGATTTGGTAGTTTTTATTGAAGTGTTATTGTGTGTCACTACCGGTTCAACATTTTGCTCTTTAACTAAACTTTCTATGTGTATTGGATTTTATAAAGTCAGATGGTTTGAGTGTTTGGATAAAGAAATGTTTATGCTCACCAGCTTACTTTAGGGCTAAATGCTCTGTTTTTAATAAGCAGTTTAAGATATCTTAATTCAAACTGAATACTCTTGGATGTCTAAAAAACCACAAGTTTACGGCAATGTTGCCTACTGGGTGAACTAACTAGTTAAACTGTTCAAATAGAAAGTACCATTTATGTTGACCAACATTTAACTTCTCTACCGCTACGCAAAACTTCTACTTGAGAGCTTGGTTTAAGTTGGTGTCCTTATGAATATTGCCGACCTTAGTCCGTAGACTAGCATGAATTCAGTTAGAAAGCCAAATTACGGGTCCCTGATCAAGAACATTTAAAATATTGTTTCCTTCCATAAAATAGAACACTTGAAATTAAGGTAGATTGGTGTACAAAGATCACAAGTTGGGTATTGTTTTGATGGTTTTTGTAGCAAGGAAATGAAATAAATCAAATTAACTTTTAACTCTTGTAAGTCTAAAATTGAATATTGAAGTGTTGTTTGTTGGTGCAAGTTGGGTTCTGATGGTTAACAGCTTTAGATATGATAGTTGCAACTTAATACGAACATCGAATTTTGTCACTTGCTATATTTTAGAATTGTATCTGGTTTGGTTCGCAAGTGGCTTCTTGTTCAAGCAGCAAAATTTTGTTTTGACGGACTTTAACATTATGTTGAAAGAACTTGTTGCAGCTGTCATTTAGACACAGTTTGGTGTATATGTGAATCAATGTGTGATGGTCAAACCTTTCACCTTAAAGAAATGAGTCAAGTTAGTTTTAGCTTCTGCAAGCCAGTTGAATGTGAGTGTCGTTTGTTGGTGCAAGTGGGGTTCTGATGGTTAACAGCTTCGAATATGATGGTTGTAACTTGGTACAAACATCGACTTTTGTCACTGAGTATTTATACATATTGTTATGGATGGTCTGTTTGGTTCGCAAGTGGGTTCTCGTTCAAGCAGCTATTGTTGTATTTTTGGACTCTAAACATGTTGAAAGCCCTTATTGTAGCGTCACTTAAATGTAGTTTACTAGTTTGGTCAATATGTCAATCAAACTTGCGAAGTTCTAAGACTTCAACCCATAAAACTAACAAGAAAGTGCAGTAACATGTATTAGATAGCTAAATTTCTTTTGTTTTTGACTGAACATTAGAACTTTAATTTTAAGATGAAAATATAACTGAACAAGTTTGATGCTTTTCAAGTTTCCGATGTCAGAAAAAATTCCTTCCATGCTTACACAGCTTTAGTTGTTATGCTTAGAAAAGTATGGGAATTTATAAAGTCAGATAAATAGTTGAGTGATGAGATAAAGAAATGTGGTTATGCTTTTTTGCTTACTTTAGGGCTAAATACTCTCTTTTCACCCTTAGGGTGAAATTAGTTGTTATAACTCTTCAAATGTATCAAGTATCATCTATGTTGACTGACATTTTGACTTTTCTACCGCTAAGCAAACAACTACTTTAGAGCTTAGTTTAAGTTAGGCCTAAACAATATTGTTGACTTAAGTAAGTAGACTAATCAAGAGAACATCGAGTATTGTTTCATCACACCCTTGCATGTTCTTAGTGAGTCAATATTGGCATTCTTGATTTGTACCACATGTCCACAATCGTGTGACATTAAGATCCACTTTTATGATAAATAGGTTTGTGAACCTGCAGTGACATGAACCTTAGAAGTTGATCTGGAAAGTGTGAACTCTTCTGTTGCATCGATGTATGAACTCCGTTACATGTTTTCGAAATGAAGCTTTTAGTATCCGTAATATTAAAATATGTAAAAAAAGTGATAGTAAGCACTCTGCTTAATATGGATATATGGTGATCCGTAATATTAAAATATGTAAAAAAATGATAGTAAGCACTCTGCTTAATATGGATATATATATGGTAGCACACAGTTATCTTCTGTAACTTAAAATTAAATTTTCAATAAGTTGACTATCTGGTTAGGGTGTTTGGGTAAGCTAATTGAAATTGCTTATTGCAATTTCGATACAACATGTAATCACTTTTGAGCGTTTGGATAGAGCCAAATAGCCTGGGTTTATCTGATGCATTGTGTTTTGACATAACATAATACGCATTCGCTTGTTTGCATAAGCAATCCCAAACACACCCTTTCTTATATGTTGAGAAGGTGGTTGGAAAACTCATAAGAAAGCTGATATTAAGGTGATAAAAAGAATGAGATGCATTTTTTCTTTTAATTCTGCGTTCCCATGTATCCGCTGTTCTCAGTCATCCCCAAAATTATGATATGACTTTGATTGAAATTTACATATGTTGATTGACATTTGACTTGTCACCGTTAAAACATCTAGTAAAGACCTCTGTTTTACTAAACTACTGTCTAACTTGGTAATTAATTGTAGACTCTTGGTAACACCATCTACTTTCTGTATGAATTATGTAATTAAGTTTTATATATATATATATATATATATATATATATATATATATATATATAGGGTAAAGTTAAAATAAAAAGACAAATATCCGTAAAAAGAATAAAAAGAAATTTTTTAAAAAAAAGTTCTCGAAAAATTCCAAAATAATTCCACAAGATCGGGTATGTTGGTGCATAAAACTTTTGTGAAAGAAGTTTTTCTAATTTTGAGTTTTTATACGTTTTTTTTTAATGCACAAAAAACGAATTTTAATGCGCAAAAAAAATTTTAATGCACAAAAAAAATTTTAATGCACAAAATTTTCAAGTTGTTTTAGTTAGATGCGCAATGTTATTTTGATGAAAAAAGTCAAAAGAAGTTGGGTCCAAAAACGATTTTTTGATGCACAAAAAAGCGATTTAATGCACAAACGTATTTTTTTATAAATTTTTTTCGGATAAAGTATCCACTTTTAGATAAACTTCCTTTACAACTTTTTCATGCACCAACATACCCGATCTTGTGGAATATTTTTGGAATTTTTCGAGAACTTTTTTTAAAAAAAATTTCTTTTTATTCTTTTTACGGAAATTTGTCTTTTTATTTGATCTTTACCCTATATATATATATATATATATATATATATATATATATATATATATATATATATATATATATATATATATATATATATATATATATATATAGTTGGTTCATGAAAAAAGCTCATTTTGGTAGAAAAGTGGGAAAACTGTACAAATCACCCTCCCTTCCTCCTCTTTTTTTTCCTTCTTAAGTCCAGGGGTCTCTTTGTCATTTTTTTTATTTCCTTGGGTATGTTTCGTAAATTCATCCATATTTGTTACTCTGAGTTCCCAGTAACGTTATATTCGGTACTTTTTTCATTTCTTGGATTTATGAACCATTTTTTTCTTCTTTTTCTTAAACTTATTGTTTTTTTTAACTATTTTTTTTTCCTTTCTTTCATTTTTACAGTCAAGACATGCAATATGGGTTGTACACTAAAACTCAAACATCATGAAAAAACATCTTTCAATTAGTTAGAAAAAACATGTCAAATAGAATGTTTACTGAAATACAAATTTCAGTTATATATATTCTCAAAAATTTACATGTCAAATAGAACAAACAAAAAAAGAAAAACATGTAATCTCTATACGCATTTACATTCAAATAAAATCACTAAAAAATATTTTATTTCAATTTAGTATGGTTAAATATAATAAATCAAGCACAAAACTCTAAAATGAAGACGAAGATCATGAGGTTATCTCATCATTCTCATCAGTTCACAACACCCCTCTAGCCATCGAAGAAAATGTCTGAGCATTGTCCTGCATTTCTGCAGTTCTCTAGTTGATTCCCTGTCCAGTTCAGTGAAGTAGCGGTAAATCCTCGGTATGCGCTACAAACATATGTCTACAACTGTATAGAAATATCTATGTTAGAATCTGATCCAACTTCAGCAGCTAATAAGCAATTAACAAAAATCCCTAAGATTGAGAGTAACCACATGGCTGGATCAGGTTTTTTAAAAAGCAAACACTTTTGCCAACTTAATAAGAAAAACAATTCTGGATACTTATTACTTTCTAAGACCGACTGAATTTTTTTTTTTTTTTTTTTTTTTTTTTTTTTTTTTTTTTTTATTGAAATGCAATATGTAAATGTAGTAAAAGATCCACATCTTGATTTCTTTTGACCCTTAGTGCAAAACAGACAAAAAAAAACTACGTTAATCGCCCATTTCGTGAAATGGCAGCACACAAAGCAATTTTCATCACATTTTAATATATAGATGCACTAAGCGTACAAATGAATACACTAAATATACATCTTGATAATAGGAACCTAACGCAAACAGAAATTTAATACATGTAAGTGGGCTAAACAAAGGGTTATTTCATACTTAGTTTCATGCAACAAACAAGAAGCAAACTTCATCATTGTGTCTGCAAATCAACCAAGATACACTTGAATACATAGGTTGAAAGAGGCCCAAAGGTGCATTTTTAGGGTATGCGAATAATTGCATACAACTTGCATTACTGAAGTTCCAGTGAACCCATAAAACTTGTAAATTGCAATACTGAAGTTCCTATTATCATACTTAATGAAAAAGTCAAAAAAAGAATGTCGGGTGAACGTTCCTAGTTTCCTAGATTTTTTTGTTTGACATGTTCACGATTAAAAAATCACATATTGACTATGTCTAAAGTAAGCAAAAGCATGTGATAATACCTGCAATGGTAAACATATTTCTTGCATACGAGATGCAAATAGACTTAAGCTAATTGCTAGCTCCAGGCCTTTCTTTCTTCACCGACAATTGCTGCATCATCAAGACAACCAAACCAAACTGAGAATATACATTTGAAAATACATGCAGTAATATATAATATAGATGCAGTATGATCTAAGTACAGATGCACTAATATATAATACAGATGCAGTAAGATCTAAGTACTTTGAGGAATCTATTTGCTGCTTCAAACTGAATCAATCATGTGAGATTTAATTTGCATGGAACCAAAAACAAAATCACGTCATTCATTTCAAGCATAAGAATCAAAAAAAAAAAAAAAAAAAAAGATTCACTTCCAGCATAAAAAGGTATAGGATGACCAAACAAAACTGTTTGTTTCTGATACAAGAAAAATGTTACAACAACCTACCTAAATATGTTTTCAGATTCACCCTCAACATTAGAAAGTAATAAATATGTTGCAAAAACTTAATTAATGCACCAACACAAATGAATTTGTGTGGTACGTCGTTCGACACAATTAACAGAACTGAATTTGAATATTTCTATTTAAGTGAATGTGAATATTAGATGTATGTATCATAGATCTTACACAAAAACAAGTTACCTTTTTCCATGATTATCAACACCTTGGTTACTGCATTTTGCTTCTAGAACAGCATTAGTGCAACATTATCCTATTGAGAACCAGAAGGTTTTCATAAAAAATGACACACAACCCAAGCATAAACACAAAGCATTGTTTAACAAATTAAAGCTACCTTGAGTAATCGATGAGATTACAAGCAAATTTACTTTCTGTAATTAAATACTTTATGAAAATTTAGTGAAAACAAAATAATTTTGTACCTAATAGCAACTGGTCTAGAGCCAACATGTGATCATTTATCACTAAACAGATTTAGACAAGCATTCCCAAACACCCTCTTGTTTTGTTGTTGTCATAAAAGTGAACTGGGAATTGATGTCACTTGTTTTGCTATTGTAATAAAACTGAACTTGTTTTGCTACTATCATACAAATGGATGCAGTAAAGTACCTCAAATAGATGCACTAAAGTACACCATTTGACCCATTCGAAATAAGAAAACCCAAATTGACATTGCATGCGTGTTTCACCTCGTACTAAAAAATTATCCATTTACCCGTTACCTAGATAAGTGCCTGAGCAGTAGAAAATATTTTGGGATCTGAAGAAGCTTGATCTATTTCTCTTTTTCACAACATTTTTTTGCGGTATAATGACTCAAAATGCTAATTAATATTATGTCAAATGGAACCTGCACCCGTTTCTAGAGAAGTAGGCTGAATTTCCACCTATCTAATTCTACTTGACTGCCCGAACAGAACCAACTAATTACGAGAGGACAAGTCAAGATGTGCATGCCCAAAAAAGGTATTTTTGTAGCATCTATAAAAAAATATTGCAAGTGTATATATATTTCTATAAATTTAGCGCATTTCAAGTGATGATTAGCCTTACCTCAACAAGTTGTAGGAGAGGATGCATGATGACTGCATGCTCTTGTATGATGCTCAAGACATCACGGTTAACAATATACTTTCCATGAGCTTCGTCATAAAGATCAATTCTCTCCCCCAAATCGTTCTTTCTGAATGCTTGTTTGATAAGGTACATCACATTTGGAGGCAACTTCCATTATATCCGCACTAAAATAATACATACAGATGCACTAAAATATTCCATATAGATGCACTAAACAAATTCTAAACTGATTCACTAAAATATTACATTCAGTTGCACTAAAATATTACATACATATGCACTTATTGTAATACTAGACACTATGATTTAAATCTTTACCGGCACAAAACATTCATAACTAGAATAGTTCAAGTTTTCCTAACAATTTGGCTATGTGGACAACCCAAATTTATAGCATTTCCTCCTCCCCAATTTATATCTACCACTTCGATGTGGGAAAAGCATTTGCACCCACTTTAACTATGAATCTTTTAGGTTTTTTTTTTTTTTTTTTTTTTTTTTTTTTTTTTTTTTTTTTTTGTGATGACGTATCCGCTTTTAATCAATAATTTTTTTCATACAAATTAAGAAAGATATCATGAAGTGTGAACCTGAGAGTGTGAAAATGGCTCTTTAAAGATTTCAGCTATCGGGTTCCTTGATTCCCCTCCCCTGCATTTATTAAGATTCCGAGGTGGCAACATGAGTGGGTTGGATAACATGTCAAAGGGGTCCACTTTAAACCGGGTGATTGTTAGGAGGTAATCTAATATGCATTATACAGACTTTGTGCAACTTTGAAATCATTACCCATGCCCTAATATGAATTCTGATTTGTGGTATTATAAGTCCTAATATGTGGAGTTATATTCAAACGTAAATTATATCTGTTATAGATTTAGCAATGTATATAAGTTTAATATATTGCTTCCTATTTTCACATATTTTAATTAGGCATTTTCACATATTTGGATGGGTTATAACCGCTCCCATCTAACATGGGAGTTGAAAATTGAAATATGTAATATGACATTAAACTAGTAGACTGATAGTAAACTTCCTAAAATGTTACATACAGATGCACTAAAATATTACATATAGATGCACTAAAAAAATATATACTGATTCACTAATGTATTCTATACTATGCACTAAAATATCCCATACAGATGCACTATCCAAATACACAATTTATCCAGCCGATATCAGCGTTCCACGTTTTAATTGTATTGCCTAAACCATACTCAATATCATGCTTTAATCTATCCTATGATACGCTAATATCAATATACCATACGATTTTATCTAACAACATTATTTTTCGAACAATAGGATGACTTACTATTTTGTGACTTCCCTGCTTCAGTTTCAGAATCTGCTTCGGTTTTTGGTTTTGTTGCTGAAATTGTAATTGAAAAATAATTGTCATGTTTAATACAAATGTATAATATTAGATGCCTTATTCATAATATAAGATGCGTAAATCAAGTAACAACAATCATATCTAAAACTAAACATATAAACTTCACTTGACGTATAAATCAAGAAACATCATACAAGTATATGTTATATTGGATATAACACTTTCTCACCAATATCATCTAATAATTTATCAAAATCACCTTAAAACACTACATTAATCCAGTTCTCAAACCAGTAAACCGAATATCATCAAATTTAACCATGTGAACGACAACAATATCACTCAATATCACATCTATCTACAAGTCCAAAAATCCGACCTATCAAGCATAACTACTTACACATAATTCATGATGTAAACTACATTATCAATGCTCATTCTATTCTAACCACAACTATAAATCAGCTACAACTCAATGACACCGATCCAACAAATATAAATAACTATAAAACACAATTTCGGTGTACATAACAACGCATTCATAGTTAGCGATGCTGCAAATATAACGTCCGATGCACCAAAACTATATAAAAAACAAATTCTCTAAAATATTCCATAAAGATGCACTAAAAATATTCCATAAAGATGAATTAAAAATTTCATATTTCAATACACTAATACTTCATTCTAACTGAATAGATGCTATAACACATTATTAACATATTTTTAACATAGATGCTCTAAAATTCAACTTCATTCTAACAAATTTGATAATTTTTTATATTATTCCAACTTTTCAACACTGATGCTTCAACACATTATTATCAAATTTTAACACAGATGCAGTAAAATACAATCACGTTCTAACAAATTAGCTAATTTCACATATTTCAACAAATATTTCATCAATGTCACCTTCAATCACTAAATAATACATATTTCTAACCAATACGCCAAAATATCAGATTACTTAACCTAATATTCTATCCCAGATGCAGTAAATATAAGATTGTATAATTCTTACATTATGCCTGATTTTGTTCGATGCTTCTGCTCTTCTCCATTATTCGGGGACTTATACGAGTAGCTGAAAATGAAAAAAATCACAAAATTATTACATTAATAATACAATAAAGCTATAAATTCATAAAATTAGTTCACTTACGATTTCTTAATCTCTTTTTCTTTCATTTTTATGATGATCGGAAACAAAAACTGATCGGAATGTGCGTTTTTTTATCGGAATGTAAGTGAGTATTTATCAGATTGGGTGTGTTTGTGTTGATCAGGTTTTTTTGTGAGATAAATGAATGAGATCTAAGGTATTAGGCGTGTTTGGTAGGGATTTTTAATTTTTTTCCCCTTAACTTTCGACTATTGTTAAATTTGACCCTTATAACTTTTTTTCTCACTTTTCTATCTAAACACACTTTTCTCTAGAACCCTATATATATATATATATATATATATATATATATATATATATATATATATATATATATATATATATATATATATATATATAGTGAGACTTTCTTGCGAGAACCATCTTATCTGCGAGAACTGAGAGAACCACCAAAAACATACATGCACGACTTCAATAATTGTATTTTTGCACATATGTTCTAAAAATAACATACATGTTTTAAGAAAAACATAGTTGTTCTAAAGATTTTAATAAGAAATTGGAAATACAAAATTTTTCTTCGAAGGTGTGCATGTATGTTCTTTTAAGGCGTGCAACGACAATATTGCGGCCGTGTGTAAGATTTTTGTGAAAAAAGAGGATGAGTTCATGATGATATTGAAGAACATTGGCGGATACTTACGATTATTGATGATTTGCATGTATTTTTATTTCATTTTATAAGGCGTGATTGTATGTTTTTGGTGGTTCTCTCAGTTTTCGCAGATAAAATGGTTCTCGCAATATATATATATATATATATATATATATATATATATATATATATATATATATATATATATATATATATATATATATATAGTTAGGATCAAATAAGAAGAAAAGTTAAAATAAGAATGATAAGAAGAAACCACAACCACTCCCCTTAAAATTCTCCTTTCTATTTGAATTGTGTGGCTAGAAATTCTTCTTATTCTTCTTATTTTAGTTATGTTTTTGGTGGTTCTCTCAGTTTTCGCAGATAAAACGGTTCTCGCAATATATATATATATATATATATATATATATATATAGTTAGGATCAAATAAGAAGAAAAGTTAAAATAAGAATGATAAGAAGAAACCACAACCACTCCCCTTAAAATTCTCCTTTCTATTTGAATTGTGTGGCTAGAAATTCTTCTTATTTTAGTTTTTCTTCTTACCGGATCTCTTCCATATATATATATATATATATATATATATATATATATATATATATATATATATATATATATATATATATATATATATATATATATATATATATATTTAATAATAGAATTAAATCAGTGGTCGCTAGCATTTAGAAGTAATATGTCAAACACATGGACAATTAGACAGGTTTTCTTTCTAAAAATGTTCTAAATCATGTTGTATAAGATATTTCTAGATTTTTGTTAAGCCTTTTCATATGTTAGATGGACACATCGTTGAAATTGTTTCTGTTCAATTCTAATTTGTTTAAATTTCCATATACTTCAACAACCAAACGCAAGCAATACTATGGAAAATGAGACGATTGAGAGGTTTCTGTATAATGCTGCAAGGATCATTCATAAGGTCACAATTATTGCAGTGATGTTTCTATTTTTCCATTGAAAATATCAATATCAATGGTCTCAGTGTTCCGGTGATATATAAAGATTCTCCTAAGGTGTACGGATGGGCCCTCGCGTTTTTATGGATCGCAACCTTTACTGCGGTTAATGCTTGGTTGTGTTCTTTGCTTAAGAGCAATTTCACTAAGGTTTGCAGGTGGTGCAGCATTGTGTCTTTTGCTTTGGCCGTGTGCCTCTTATCAACCTGTCATCTTATCAAATATGCTAATCTTACATGTTAGTATTAATTTCAAGTTTGATTTAAATAACCTCCATCAATTTTCGTATCAAATTAAGGAATCAATCTTTGTATCACTGATTGTGTGATTTTCAAAATGGATTTTGCTAACCAATGCCCACAATGAACACAAACTTTCTTAATTAACAAAAAAATGCATTAATTACACATTAAATGAACCTCTAAATTACTATATTTGAACATGATTTTCACTTAAATGAATAAAAACATTCCTTTTATAAACAGATTAATGTCTGCCAGTGGGCAGAGGTTAGCAAAACTCTTTCAAAATTTCACATTGAAAACAAATGACTAAAATTCACACACCACAAACATAATAATTTAACTAAACCGAATTAGGTTATATCATCTACCGGTCGGAGGTATTTTCTGGATTATCTTCCTCTAAGATAATTTTATTTTTAATTTTTGTTATGATTGAATCGAATTAAGTTAGCCAATCAATTTTGTTCTATGATGGATTAGGGATTACGAATTAGGTTTATATGTAATTATTGATTTGATTTTAGTTTTGAAACCAATTTATTTTAATTTTATTTGTGATTCCTCATGTATTGACACTTTTTTTATATAACTTTTTTCTTTTTCTTTTTGTATCAAATCCTATTTCATTTACATTTTTCTTAGTATAATTTCAGTTTATGATGATGAATCTTAATACCAAGTGTTTGATGAATTTCCTCAATGGAATTATTATTGGTAAACGTTTTTTTTTTTTTTTTTTTTTTTTTTTTTTTTTTTTTTAATTATTTATTATTATTATTTTTTTTTGTGATGAAATTGCAGATCATGTACCTGAGGAGCCAAGTAATGTCACGAACTCAGCCGAACAAGTAGTTGAGGAAAACGTAGTCGAAGGTTTGCATTCATGTACTCGTGATTCACATAATTTTTCTAACTACTTATTTATATATGTGATAATAACAATTCATTGAAAAGCAGAAATATCAAATATATAATGGCTTGAAAAAGAGGATCCTTTTAATATTGTATTCAACTATTCACTCCTCCATTCAGAAAATCAAGTTGAGGAAGCCGTAGATTACAAAGTTGAGAAAACAGAACCAAAAGCGGAAGTAGATGCGGTTATGCCTTAAGGCAACAATATATTAAACGGTAGTGTAGGTTGTGTAGATAACAAGATATATGTGTAGATTTGGTCATCTATGGCATGAACGTGTTACATAAGGTTTTAGTATTCGTGATTGATCACTATATGTTTCTTAAAAATGGTTAAAAAGGAACATAGTTCACATAGTTCCTGATTGGAAACTTATATGGTTCAGGCAGTTTTTGGCTAATGTAGATATTTCGAATCTGAGAAGAGCTACAAAAGGTTTCTTGATACGAAACCCAAAAATGTAGCTACTGAGAAGGAGCTTTCTCAGTTGCATCAAGCACAAATTGCTTTAGATTCAGCCAACAACCTTTTCGATTCAGGCGATTATACAAAAGCTTTGGATTTCATCGATAAGGTGGTACTTATTTTTTCTCCTGCGTGCTCATAGGTACCAAGCCCAAACATTCTAACTTTACACAATAACTATTGCTTTCTACAACTATTTTGTTTACCCGTGTTTTTTTTATCTAGCACAAAGTGCTTTAGATTCAGCAGCAGCCACTTCGATTCACGCGATTATACAAAACCTTTGGATTTCATTGATAAGGTGCCAATAATACAAGGGATAGTAAAATTCCCTGGGCCTCTTTCTTTAGAAGAGATTTCGTTCAGCAAATATTTGATGTTTTATTTCGTTAATGAAATTACGCTAAAAGTGAACCCATTTTAAACGAACTCGAATCGACCCGACATGTTAACTAAGTAATTGCTTAAAAATTTTCACCTTGACAAAACCGGGAACCACCTTAATTTTTGGGCTGGGTCTGCCACTGCGAATGTCCGATCTATCTTCATTGGTGTTTGCTTCTTGAATTAGGGTTATTTTCAAGCTATGAGAGTTAAAAAAAGGTTATAAACACTCAACTCAACGAACTATTAATAAGACGTATATTTGATGTTTCATTTCATTAATGAAATTACGCTAAAAGTGAACCCATTTTAAACGAACTCGAACCGACCCGACATGTTAACTAAGTAATTGCTTAAAAATTCTCACCTTGACAAAACTGGGAACCACCTTATTTTTGGGCTAGGTCTGCCACTGTGAATGTCTGACCTGAGGAAACACGAATTCACACACTTCTATCTTTACTAATTTTTATTTTCCCTAAAGAGATTATAACCTGGAAATAACATTCAAGATTGTACTTGATGCTAAATGAAATATTTCCTTGTTTCTCCAAACTTATGTGTTTACATTATGCTATATTCATGCTATCAGCCGATTAATCAGGCATGAACAATCACGTCCTATTTCTCACATTCTCATAATTAGTTGATGCGACAAGTAACTAAGACATGAGAGTTGTTAACAAAATAATGGAAAGAGTAATGCTATTTAGGCCTACAATCAAAGCCTAAATACATGCCTAATGCATAATATACTTGTACAATTGTGTTGTAGATTTTCTCTCTCCAAATTCCCACCAATCACTTTTTTAAATCCACCAATCAAATCATTAGGCATACAAGTAGGTTTGCTTTAGGCATAAGAATCATTTTTTTAATGGAAATATATACATCAAGTACATATAACAAGTATCAAGCATGTGAGAGGTGACTGAGACAATTAAACTGACAACAAACCCACAACTTGTAGTTTCAATTTATTTGAAAGGTGAACATGTCGTTATTCTAAGGGGTGTGGCAATGGAGCTCGACATGTTTGCATGATCCATGCGGCTCGGCAACACCGCTGCTAGTGGCTTGGCATGGAGGCATGAACAAGCTCGGCATGGATTACCGTTGAGCCATGGAAGAGGGGAAGCAAAATATAGCCGTTGAACGGCTTGATTTTTGACCGTTGGGCATTTAAAAAAATCCCTTAAAATGGAGATTTTTTTGACTTATTCACCAGACATATCACCGGAGATACAACAACCACTGGAATTTGAAGGTTTTGAAGGTTGTCTTCGATTTGGGTTTATGATTTATTTTTTGAGTGAGGCTTTGCGATTTGTTATTGTTTTTAACAGGTTTAAGATTTGTGTGTGTCGGTTTTGGATCTGGGTTTGTTGATATTATGTGTTGAATTTTTGTTGAGAGTGATTGTGTAGATCGGTATATGGGTTTTGGCATGGAATACTATGTTTTTATAATTATAAATATAAAATATAAAAAATGAAATTAGGTGAGGCATGGAATCATGGTTGTCACTAAAAACGTATGGTTGAGGCATGAGAGAGGCATAAAATGAGGTGGCAGGATATTATTGATGGGTGGTGAGGTATGGGAGAAGCATGGAATCATCACTGCCACCCCCTAAGTAAAGCTAGGCATATTTATTTGATCATTAAATATACTAGCCCAAGCTCAATATTAATAATAAAGTGTAACAACCCATAATTTTTCACGTCAATATTTATTTCCAAACTCTAACTTATTAATTTAAAAACTTTACAAGAACACTTTTAACGTATAAGTTTCTAGTTAAATAAACATAAAACTAGAATAACCCTCTTGTGCACTGTGACTTTAGACTATATTTAGTCTACAACATTACGGTAATTTTCCATTACTTTAATTCATAATTTAATTGCTAGGGCATTTGCATTTTAATTACTCACGATTATTAATTTAATAAAAGTTTTTTTTTTTCACAATTTAAGTGAACACCCAACGTACCCGACACTCCCAACGATTATTTTTAATACATTCCAACATTCTCTAAATTACTACAAAAAATGCCAAAAATTATTTTGTTACACTTTTATAATTCTTTTACTAAGCCTATTTAAGTATATGTATTTAACTTTAACCGCAAAACTATTAACCAATACTTATTTTTAATACCCAATACATTTACAAAATACATTTTTATAAACTAACACAATTTTTTTTCTAACTTAGCCGCCTCCCTAAAAACCATTAGTAGAGTAAGGCTAAGATAAAATATTTGACCACATCTAAAATAGAGCTGGCAAATCGTGTCTTAACAGGTCTTAACAGGTTCGGAGCGTGCGAATAACATAAGTTTCAAGAAAACGACTCGTTTAACACTTGGTTTTGGTGGTTTGAGTATGATAGTTATACGTTTTATGTATCAAAAAAGTTAAATATTGAACCCTAGAATACTAAAAACAATTATTTAAAATAAAAAAAAACATAGTACATTTTTTCCCTTAACAGGTCTTAACAGTTCCTAACAGCTACCCAATTTGCCAGCTCTAATTTAAAACATGTTTGCAAATATTGAGACCAAAGTGAGCAAAATATGGCTTGACTAGATTTAGTTCAATCTTTTGACATTATCAACCCATCGCCACCCTATTTATTTTTTTACTAATCTAATAACTTTAGACCATACTTTGACTTTTCCTATATAAGGAGTCCTTGTACCTCATTTCTACACTTGCAAGACAACTATATTCTTTCACTCACGCTCACTGTAAATTGTTAACAAGTAGGAAACAAAGGAAGGAAGGTTACTAAGTCCATTTGGGAGTACTAGTTGTATTGCCAAGGGTTTTGGTGAATAACTTTGGTACATTAGTGTTTTCATCTTCACATAATTTCTCTAATATACAAGTAAGGTAATACATCATTTTATTAAACCTTACACTACTTAATTATGAGCTATTTCTTTTCCTAGCACTAAATTGCATGGTTACATATGAGCTATATCACTTTGTACATGTTTGTTAATCTTTCCTTAAAACATATAAAGAATGACAACTAGCTGCTATGTCATAAACTTTCATTTTGTGAATACTTAAGTTTCATAACACTCTTGACAAAAATATGGCAGAGTTAGAATAGTCTTGAGGTGGTTAAAAGTGAATTGGGATGATTTGGAAACTAGAAAAATGCACTTTGAAACATTTTTATATGAGGCTGTCCCATTCGAGACAAAACAGAAAAGTTAGTTGGTTGAGAGTAAGTGTAGCCTAGAAATTAAGAAAATAGACTCAAAAAAGAAGACATGGCCGCTTGAATGGATTAAAACGGACTATTAACGAAGAAGATACCTTAATTTGAAGTCGATTGACAAAAATGACTTTTTGAAACAATGCTTGCTGTTGGAAGATTTTTAAATGGAAAAATCGAGTATTAAAAGTTAACTAGATTAGCCTAGACACTAAAAACATGTTATTATACTTGAACACGAACCCAGGGATATATAAAACTCAAGAAACGGAGCTACAACAAGAAAGATATGGCCTAAAGAAGTTGCGACAACATATAACTTTTGACAGCTTATTATTTTTGCTATTAGAAAGCTGATGGAACATTTTAAAGTAAATTTTGGACACTTTAGAGTAGATTTTGACAACGTTATGTATACTTACTAGGCGCATTAGAGGTTTTCAAAAATACTTATTAACAAGACAACCATAGTTTAATTACGAGATAAACTAGTCACGTTATATAAAATTTATATTTGACTCTTAAACGAGCACATTAACGTAACTACGTTTTTAGCCGTTAAACTTTACAACAAACATGTACGGGTGATATAAATTTCACAAAATGCATACACGACATAATTTCACGACTTAAATCATACCATTCACTTTAGGTTGCGGTTAGAGTATCGCGCATTGTTTTTCGTGCACACTTGTAACGCATTACTTATTGCTTGAGGTAAGTATTCACGAACCCTTTTTTCTAACTATTTTAATCGTTTTGGGGTGGATGCATGAATTATACTTGAACTAAATTGATTGTTATTTATTGAAATCTTTTGACCTAAACTTTTGAATTTAAATCAAACTCTTGAACTTTATTGCGAACTTATGACTTGTTTTGATCTTAATGAACCGTATGTGCTATGACCTAAAGTCTCACCTTATTGGTGGAGCGTTCTTGACCTAAAGTCTCTCCTAATTGGTGGAGCGTGCGAAGTCTCCCATGTTCGGAGCGTTCTTAATCGTATATAATAGTTGTATGATATATTGTTCGTACATTCACATTGTTCGTCACCTATTAGTAGTATGGATAGCGCTATTAGAGGTCGGCCAACCTCTCGTTCACTATGTTACGGGACGCATATTATTTAGTTAGGGGCTTTTCCTGACATACATTATTATATACGTGGTGCTTGTATTGTGACCTATTATGACCACGTGTGCTTGACTTCAAGACATAATACTTTACATGCAAGGGTTTGTGAACACACAAGTTGCGAATTTTGTATGGGCGGGATTTGCAACTGAGTGGATTTACAATGCCTTTGCCTTGCGAACTTTCTCAAATGGTTTTTCATATTATATAAAACGTGTGTGCTCACCAACTATTTTCATAGTTGACCCATTTTCTCTCATGCATATCAGGTGATCGTCAGTAAGCTTTTCTTCAAGGTCTTTGCATAATGAAGTTTTCACATGTCACTACTGATCATTATGTACTAAAATGCTATCTTTTGGAAACCAAACTTTATATTTTAAATTGCCAATGTCGGATATAACAATGTTGTAATGATATACTTTTCCTTTAATGTAAATTATGGTATTGTTCTATATCTCTTTTGCGATGTATATTGATTTCGTCGCACCTCGCGTTTCTGCCTTCGGCGAGGTGTGACAGATTGGTATCTGATGCGTGGGAATTGCACCAGGCTTTACCTTTCGAGGGATCTCGAGAAGCTTACAACCCCCACCAGGCAGTGTACCTGATCGTTGTAGTATAGTATAGTGACAAGTACCGGGGGATTGATCGTTCAACTCAGGAATAGTGTCGTTAGGATTGAAATTAATCTAACTAGGTCTAAAGGTGAAGGATGATTCTTTTTATGTTTTTATATTTTGTGAAAAGCAGGTAAAAATCTCGGGTATTGGAAGGAGGGGCGGAATTAGTTGCTAATCAACTAACCCAAAAGGTACTAATTAAACTAATGTGCAAGAAAACTAAACTAAGGTTCTACAAGATAAGTGAAGCATGTCTACCTATGATATGTTACTCCTTGCTAGCTATCCAATTCTACCTATTTAATTGTCACACCTTCCTTTAATTGACGGGTTGTATTCCTTAATACCATTCATGGGGTGGCGTACTTACTTCCCCAATCCTATAAGCTCCTACTTCACTCCTATGTCGAGCCGGCTAAGAAGCTCCTAACATGGGATCACTAGAATTTGCTCATGCATTAAATACAACCAATAAAACCTAGTACACATCGGTTCATGTTTCTTAAGATGTTCTAGCAAGTTACACAAAGGAGATCTGCCAGTTTTCTTAAGCCTAACATTGAAATCATTCAATTAAACAAGAGACAATAGGAAACAAGAATTATAAGCTAAATCAACTAGACCTATTGAAGTGTCACGCCTTAATTGATGAAGATAGACACAAACATCAACAAGGAATCAATAAGATCTAGTCAATTATATACAAGTTTCACATAAACATAAGTAGACACAAGGTAAATTAACAAAACATAATCAAAGAAGGACAATCAACAATAATAATGAAAGACATAGTTGAGATAGAATCATCAAACCAATACATGATGTTTATTGAGTGATTGAAACCCTCTAAGTTGCTGGAAAAACACCTACCTAAACCCAAAAATCGACCTTAGGGTTTAGGGCTTACAAAAAGTGAAGTTATGATGTTATATTTATAGGCATGTTATCTGTCGGCCCATCTTGACGGTGTCAGCTCGTTTCTCTTGAGGCCGTAATGACCATTTTTTTACTAAATTGTAGATCTCTTCGTCCTCTTCGCGTGAGCTTTTGAATCACCTAAATCCGAGTTCGTATGCAAAAGTTATGACCAAAACAATATCAGCTACTCCGGGCGCAAGTTTTGACAAATTAACACGTGACGGCCTTGGGTGACGCCGTCACGTTTCTTCTGGATCGTCACCACTTTTACTATTGACGGCGTTATCAAAATGCTCTTGACGCCGTCAGGTACTGTTCCCAGCATGGAAAATTAAGTCTTTGCCGTTTTCTTCACTTTTATGCTAAAAAACGTCCAAAATGCTTCCTTTTCCGTAATTCACTCCCAAAGTACCTAAAATCACAAAAGAAATGATTTAGGGCAATCTTTGATCAAATGAATTCAATTCCGAGCTTAAATGACCCCCTAAAAGTGGTTCATTTTTCGCCTCATCATATACCCTTACATTTGAGATTTGCTTGTCCTCAAGCAAATGCGCTTTTATTCTAGTCAAAATACAAGTTAGGGGTCATTTAACACTAATATAAAAGTAATTACAATGAATAATCGTTCCACTAAAAACCAAAGACAAGCACGGAGGTCATACACTAGCACCTCACAAATAGTGTTTAGATACTCACATCTCTCGGGTGTAATAAAGTATATATCACAATATGGAAATGGAAAACATCTCTCACTACCAATCATAGCAAAATAGATTACCATAGGTTTGGGAAAGGATCAAACCTCCACCACATGGCGTAAGCACCTAGGATAAACTATCAAAGAGGTCTTTTAAAGGGTTGTAATGTTAGGTGTAGGGATATGGAATACACGGTTTTGTTGGATATAGGCAGTCTTTACTGGTGGTGAGTTAACAATCTTAGTTAATTACATGTACGATATGGCGTTGCTAAGCCAAGACTAGACTCGACTTAAGCTAATAAATGAAAAATAACAAAACCCATAAAACAAACATAGAATGAAACGGGATGGTAGTCCTTATGTTTTTTCTTTTCTTTTCCTTTTCTATATTAGCTTTCTTAATTTTTTCGATTTTTTTTTGAATACACTCTTACCCTACCATCCAAAATAATACATCATAGGGAATGTAAATTCCCTTTACACTTGAATTTTTACATACTTTACATTAAACTAATCTAATGACTCGAATTAAGATAATCAAAACACTTGGAGTACTTTTAAGATTAACGCACATATGGGGGTAATAATATTATGTTCTTCCCCATTACTCTATAACATAAGTACTTTACCCATGAGTCCCAATCGTCCCAAAACAATATGTACAAGGATATGACTCGACTTAGCAACCATGTAATCAATTAGATAATTAACTAAGGGTTTAAACATGTAACAATAATGCACTAAAGATGAGTGCATACACGGAAGGCTAAGGCGATTTGGGTGTACATTTAAGTGGGGTGTAACAAATTCTTCCTTTAAGTAAGATGCTTAAAGTTAGAAATGAAAAGATAGGCTCGGAGGGGTGTACTAGGGGTTTCGTGTACAAAAAATGAGTACAACGCTAAGGTGTGGGAAAAATTAGTTGACTTAACTAGCCAAATAATATGACTTAAATGGTCAAGTAATTATGATAGGGGTTTAACACAAGGGTGATCCTAATGCCTCTTATCATGTAGTAAATCCTACTACACGAATGTAGTCTCACTAGCGGTCTCGGGATGCATCACTAATGCAAGTTCTAGAATCTAAATGCTACCGGTACACTCATAAGCACTAATAGTAAATACTTTTCCTATCAAATCTAAAGGCGAACCTCACATATTTGGGTGGAAAATTTTTCTGAATAGTACGGTTTTGTGCTAGTCATACAATCTCCTATCCATGAGACGCTTGCTATGGCTAAAGTTTCACTCCTAAATGTTGTAAAAAAAATTTAAATTTGGCGCTAAAATTGCACTAACAAGTATTTCTCATAGTTTTATTACACATCTACTATCAAACAAACAAACTCAAGCGAAAGTGTATCTGTAAGGTATCATCATTTTACCCTCCTCTTACACTTAGGATGAACATTGTCCCCAATGTTCAAGTAAAGAATGTAAAAGTGAAATAAGTAAAACGAATGATATAAAATACTCCCCTGATTCGCTCGGTATGGATAATAAGGTGGCCAGGTTAGATCTTCCTCCAAGAAAATGAACAATCAAAGCTTCCCTTCCAGAATATAAATAATCTTCTTGTCATATATAACCTGTTAAACCTGAGAAAACAATCACAAAAACCCAAAGCATCAAACCGAACAAAGGAAACTCACAACTAGATGTAATTCCAGACTTAGGAATAGAAACAAAACAATTAAAGATATAATGCTTGTGGAATGAATGTTTGCAGATTCCCTGGAGTATATAAAACTAAAGAATTAACAAAAACTTTAAGACTCCGGTATAAACAAAACTAGCAAAATTTCCAGAATTTTACACATGACGCCGTCAATAGTAAACTCATGACGCCGTCAAAAGTGGCCTGCAGAAATATTTTCGTTAAGTTTCCGGAAAATTTATGGAAAAACTTTGTCCTACTTCCTGGAAAATCCTGCAAAACATCATTATGACTCGATACAAGCATTTAACTCTAACGAATACTAATACACATGTTCATTTAATATTGTTGTGGTTCATGCTCAATTTCGTTTTTATAAACAAATTTGGATCTCCCTTACACTTAGCTTTTGCAAAATACCTTTATATGTAATTAAGGCGAAGTTAAAAACAAAATAAAGCATTTTCACAATTTACTTTGAAACATAAACCACAAACAATAAAAATAAAGCATGCATACGGAAACAAATAAAATCAAATAAACAAACAAACAAACAAATAAATAAATAAAGCTTGGGTTGCCTCCCAATAAGCGCTTGTTTTTGTTCGAGACACGAGCCTGACTCTACCCTTATTTAATGGAAATAGGGGAGGTTTTCCCTACACTTAGGATTAAGTGTGGGTGGAAGTAGCGATACACACCCTTAGGGTGGAAATATGCCACGTGAGGTGAAGGGGGTGAGTGAATGGCTTCCTTCATCCTAAAACTACCCGGATAATATTGGTTGATGGGTGGGTCGGTTCCTCTTTTGTCTCCTAGAAATATATCTAAGGATGGAAAGGTGTGTAAAGATTGAGGTTCCGGTTCATCAACACTAGGAAATTCCCTAGAACTAGGAGTAAGGTTATCACTACAAATATTCAAACCTATATCCTCAAGTGGTGCCTGGTCCAAGGGTTCTACTTCTATTGGGGTTCCTATAGTCTCTTCTACTTCTTCCGGGTAAGTCACGGGCGGTGTGTATGCCTCAAATGATGCTAGGACTTGTGGGGTACTTAGTGGGCTTGGGTTTTCAACTATCTCTTCCATCACATCATTTGTTTCCTCAAAGTCTGACGGATACAAACTCATCAATTCATTCAACTTATGGTTCACAGTTAGGAAACTTTCCTCGAAATTCTTCCAAAGGGTCTCACTAAAAGGAATTGATCCTGATAATGATCGTCTAATTGAAATCACACATGCATAGAATTCATAAAACCCATCTAACTTTACCCCCAACTCCTCTTGGATGTCATAAAGATCATACAAAAAATCATTGGAATGATAGGAAGCAAATCTATTAGTGAAATATAGTTGTTCCTCTATTGTCAGTGATCTAAATGGAATTTCATCTGCCATAGTGACAAGTGAAAATGGTTTTACAAACAACGGACACAAAGAAAAAGATAGACTACAAGAAAGCTACAAAATAAAATGAAAAAAAAATCTCACTTTATAGGAATCTAATGAGTAGACCTAATGAAAATCAAATTCAACCTAAACAATAACTATTCCCCGGGCTGCGGCGCCAAAAACTAGATGCGTGGGAATTGCACCAGGCTTTACCTCTAGAGGGATCTTGAGAAGCTTACAACCCCCACCAGGCAGTGTACTTGATCATTGTAGTATAGTATAGTGACAAGTACCGGGGGATTGATCGTTCAACTCAGAAATAGTGTCGTTAGGATTGAAATTAATCTAACTAGGTCTAAAGGTGAAGGATGATTCTTTTTATATTTTTATATTTTGTGAAAAGCAGGTAAAAATCTTGGGTATTGGAAGGAGGGGCGGAATTAGTTGCTAATCAACTAACCCAAAAGAGACTAATTAAACTAATGTGCAAGAAAACTAAACTAAGGTTCTACAAGATAAGTGAACCATGTCTACCTATGATATGTTACTCCTTGCTAGCTATCCAATTCTACCTATTGAATTGTCAAACCTTGCTTTAATTGATGGGTTGTATTCCTTAATACCATTCATAGGGTGGCGTACTTACTTCCCCGATCCTGTAAGCTCCTACTTCACTCCTATGTCTAGCCGGCTAAGAAGCTCCTAACATGGGATCACTAGAATTCGCTCATGTATTAAATACAACCAATAAAACCTAGTACACATCGGTTCATATTTCTTAAGACGTTCAAGCAAGTTACACAAAGGAGATCTGCCAGTTTTCTTAAGCCTAACATTGAAATCATTCAATTAAACAAGAGGCAATAGGAAACAAGAATTATAAGCTAAATCAACTAGACCTATTGAAGTGTCACGCCTTAATTGATGAAGATAGACACAAACATCAACAAGGAATCTATAAGATCTAATCAATTATATACAAGTTTCACATAAACATAAGTAGACACAAGGTAAATTAACAAAACATAATCAAAGAAGGACAATCAACAATAATAATCAAAGACATAGTTGAGATAGAATCATCAAACCAATACATGATGTTTATTGAGTGATTGAAACCCTCTAAGTTGCTGGAAAAACACCTACATAAACCCAGGAATCGACCTTAGGGTTTAGGGCTTACAAAAAGTGAAGTTATGACGTTATATTTATAGGCATGTTTTCTGTCGGCCCATCTTGATGGCGTCAGCTCATTTCTCTTGACGCCGTCATGACTATTTGTTCACCAAATTGTAGATCTCTTCGTCCTCTTCGCGTGGGCTTTTGAATCACCTATATCCGAGTTCGTATGCAAAAGTTATGACCAAAACAATATCAGCTACTCCGCACGCAAGTTTTGACCAGTTAACACGTGACGGCCTTGGGTGACGCCGTCACGTTTCTTCTGGATCGTCACCACTTTTACTCTTGACGGCGTCATCAAAATGCTATTGACGCCGTCAGGTACCGTTCCCGGCATGGAAAATTAAGTCTTTGCCGTTTTCTTCACTTTTATGCTCCAAAAACGTCCAAAATGCTTCCTTTTCCATAATTCACTCCCAAAGTACCTAAAATCACAAAAGGAACGATTTAGGGCAATATTTGATCAAATAAATTCAATTCCGGGCTTAAATGATCCCCTATAAGTGGTTCATTTTTCGCCTCATCAGTATTAGAGCTAGAGGTTATAGAGAATGCTGATTTTTTTTTTTATAAGAAAAATCGCAACTATAACCAAAATAACGTTTTTCTTAAACACCGAAAATCATACGAGTCGTCTAGTCCTAGCATTGCATCATTAATCCTCAAGTATGCATAGCCTGATCACCTATGTATAATTCAGGAAGAATCATGCGATGAAGGGAGTGGTAGTCTTAGATCATGTTTAGTTGGGTCTAAAGAGTCTGGTCACCTGATATTGGATTGGTCGGGTGGGTATGCATAACCTGTTTGTATATTCACGTTTGTGTTATCGTACCTTATATATGCTTCTATGTGTATACTTTCTCTTTGCTATCTTATGACTCGTTAGACTAAGCACGTCTTTTTTCCTGTCATTTTACGATCTTTATGTCGCGACTTTCGTTACACCATCTGTCCAAGTTCACGACGTTAATTAATCTGAGACCTAACGACATCAAACCTAGTTATATTTTTTATTAGTTGATTTAATTGGTGTAAACAATTCTAAAATCGAGCAAATCTTTCAAAAGACCTTATTCAAGGATGTTGAATCCTATCTTCTTGACAGATTGATTCCTAGCTTGATTCTAGTGACAGTTC
This sequence comes from Artemisia argyi, assembly GCA_030686995.1. NCBI lineage: Eukaryota > Viridiplantae > Streptophyta > Magnoliopsida > Asterales > Asteraceae > Artemisia > Artemisia argyi. The sequence continues at coordinate 146,040,842 of CM060686.1, forward strand.
TTGTCTGATGAGTTACGAAAATCAAGCTAAGAGTCAAGTCGTTACTCAATTCGATTCAGTTTAATCTCATGACAGTTCTTGTCTGATGAGTTGTGAGATTAAATTAGAAGCAACTAACTAAAGGTCTTTTGAGGGCTACGCTCGAGATTGGGAAAGTTTGCCTCATCAAATTTGACCACGATCACATACGTCTATAGAATGAACGAACTAAATCTCGAGGACGAGATTCCTTTTAAGGCTGGTAGAATGTAACAACCTGTAAGTTTCCACGTCAACATTTATTTCCAAACTCTAACTTATTAATTTTAAAACTTTACAAGAACACTTTTTACGTATAACTTTTTAGTTAAATAAACATAAAACTAGAATAACCATCTTGTGCACTGTGACTTTAGAATATATTTAGTCTACAACATTACGGTAATTTTCCATTACTTTACTTCATAATTTAATTGCTAGGGCATTTGCATTTTTAGTTACTCATGATTATTAATTTAATAAAAGTTTTTTTTTTTTTTTTTTTTTTTTTTTTTTTTTTTTTTTTTCACAATTTAAGTGAACACCCAACGTACCCGACACTCCCAACGATTATTTTTAATACATTCTAACATTCCCTAAATTACTACATGTGACAACTCGCAATTTAGGGAAACAATTTATAAACCCGCATTACTTTAAATTTAATGATTTCTGGAATATTTGAAAAGTTCATTCGTAATGGGAATTGTGAACGTTCAACCGTGGTTTTAAACTTTGTGATATTTATGGAAGTTGAGTTTTAATTATTGGTTTGGTTTGATATATATTCGTGGTGATTATTTTTGAGATAATTATTTGGCACTACGTTGACTCCGGCACTAGGATAACCTAACGATATTTTAATATTTTGAATGATTGATTCGGCTTATATATTTTTGGAACGTATCGTTGTATTTCATAAATTTTGAGAATGAGCTCGGTTCGAGAGAGTTGGATTGTTTTAAAAAGTTTCGGGTTTTGTTCCGTGTATTCTACACCTAGTTACCTCACCCACTCTACTACTACTACTACTACTACTACTACTAATAATAATAATAATAATAATAATAATAATAATAATAATAATAATAATAATAATAATAATAATAATAATAATAATAATAATAATAATAATAATAATAATAATATATTATTATTATTATTATTATTATTATTATTATTATTATTATTATATATTATTATTATTATTATTATTATTATTATTATTATTATTATTATTATTATTATTATTATTATTATTATTATTATTATTATTATTATTATTATTTATTTATTTATTTATTTTTTTTTTTCTTTTGAGGGATACAAAAATCGTCCTTGTTTGCTTTCCTGGCTCACAAACACAACCACACCAATACTTCATCTCTCTCTCTCTCAATATTATTTCCTCTCATCACAAAACCCTAACCACCTAAGTCGCCGCCACCACTGCTGCCTCACCGCCACACCACCATCAACGCCACCACCACCAATCGACTCTTTATCCCATTTCCTTTCCGATCTACACTCACACGCGCCCCTTTACCCCCTATTTCACCTCGTTTAAACACCAAGAATCATAACCATCTTCTTGTTTTTGAAGTTTGACACGTATTGGATCTTAGGAATCAAAGGTGAGGCGAATTTCACTCGCGTTTTGGTAAAAACGTGACCCAAGGGTCATGTATTTAAAGATATTCGTTTGGTTTATGGGTTAAAACATGAAATACTAGTGGGTTTTAAATAAAATATAATGTTTTGATGGTTTGGTATCTGGGTTTCTCGATTTTTGATTTGTGTCGACCCTCCACCCGCATGGATACTAAACATCAAACTCCAAACTAATATGAGGAAAATACGAGAAATGGATTTTTGAAAATTAAAATGGAATACGTTCGGGATTGGGAATATTTTGATTTTGAGGAAATGATTCTGAACGCGTTTATATTGTTAGGAAGTGCCGAGTCTGTAGTTTCCGTTATTTGATTTGCATTACATCTTACATCTATCGATTTCTTTTGCTGATTGCTGGACTTGAGGTGAGTCATACCCCCACTTTCACTCTTGAACTTTGTTTTCAATAATTGGGGTGAGAAACGTGCAAATTGTTTTATATGGACTATTATCGCTTTGTTTATTTTAAAATTTGCTATGCTTATAGAACTAGGTAGGTTATAGAGCGAGACCTAGTCTTGAACTAGGTGAGCTATTGATTTGGTTATAGAGCGAGGCCTAGTCCCGAACTAGGTAAGCTATTGATTGGTTGTTGAGCGAGGCCTAGTCCCGAACTAGGTAAGCTATTGGATTAGTTGTAGAGCGAGTCCTTGTCAAGAACTAGGTAAGCTACTGATTTGATTGATTTGAGCTATAGCGTGCACCTATAGGATTGATTAGATTTGGTTGGTTTGTTTTAGTTGGATAATTGAGGCCTAGTCTAGCTAGCAAGAGTTTTGCGTATATGTCCACTTGATTTAGTTATGAATTTAAACCTATAATCTCACCAGCGAAAGCTGACTTTTAGCGCATTTTCTCAGGTAATTAAGTGATGCCCTTGGATGCTTGGATTGGAGGCTTGGCTTTGGCACCTGGTTTTTGGATCTATCTTTCTAAAACTCTGATAAATAATTGTGGACCTACATTTATTTCTTTTGGGCCTTACTTTGGATGAATTTCGGATAAATGTAAACTTTAAAACCCTGTTTGGTTGTGTTTTTCTTATGTTTACTTTATCTCGTTCTTTTATGTCTTGTGTTGGATACCAATCCCCGTAGCACCCCGAAAGCTTGTTGAGTCTTCCGCTGTACCAAATTTTGGGGGTGTTACAGATTGGTATCAGAGCCAAGGTTATAGAGAACTAGGTAAATAGACACCTAAACTATAACCGATTTTTATAGAAAACGATCCTCGACCAATGCCCGCCAGCCCGCCAAGCCGAAGCATCATTGTTTATATTAAGGTATATTGAGATGATTAGTAGATATGAGATTTTTGAGATGATTTGAGGATTTGGGATTTATTGATTAAGTGATATGATGGCGTTTTGAGGAATTATATGGCTTCATTGGTTTTATAAATGTTTTAGTAATGCAGTATTTTTAAATCTTTCTTGAACTATATGATTGGGATTTTTATGATGGTTTGATACGGTATTTTGAGTTCGCGGTTTAGTTGTTTTGAAACACTTACCCCTACCCTATGCCGTTGTCACAGACTATGGCCTCCCGTACGTTCGACGTAGTTGAGGATATTCTTACTGCACCTGTACGCCCAGCACAGATCACCATGGCTCCTGATGATCCTTACAGGATTGCCATGCATTCAGCTACTGCGTCACCGACAGCTTCTACTTCTGCACCGCCTGCTGTACCTACTACGCAAGGATCCTCATTTTCTTTAGGGCTCCCTGGTACTTCGAGATAGCTTACTCTTCATCAGGCTATGCTCGTGTGGCTCCACGTTTTGCCCACCGAGCTACGGCACGTATGTCGGTACGCACTGCTATACCACCTTTAAATTTTGATGCTCACGTTCTTCTATCAGATGCACCACCTACATCATTGCGTCGTCGTCCTAGATCACCTACCCCCTCACCACATGATTCACCTGTTAGGAGACGACGATTGATGGAGTACTCTTCCGATGAGGAGGAATACGAGGGTGAGGATGAGGCTGATGACCCTCAGGAGGCTAAGCAGGGTGATGATGACCCTGAGGAGGAGGAGATGCCTGATGATGATGGATTATGGATTATCTTATCGTTTGGAACTATTTATATCTTTTGTGTTTTCTGTAGTTGGAACGATGTTGGATCACTATTGTATGGATGATGGTTATTATTACATGATGTTATGCGACTTTTGGATATTATGGAAATTGAGTTCCTATTCGCCTTATTGTTGTCTTGTGGTGTATTGCTGATATTCTTTCCATGACTTGGCTTCATTGACTTAAATCTTGTTTAGCGTATGATAACTTCTATCGGAGACTTATGAACCTTGTATGATGTTTTAGATCAACGGCCCCACGACGAAACCCTGTCAGAGTAACCCGAATTGGAACTGCCGCGACTACCCCTGGTCGCCGAGGACGCCGTCCTACTCGAAATTTTGAAACCCCTACTCCTGATAACCTGGACACTACTAATCGCAATAACAGGAATCAAAATGTTGATGTTCAGGGAGACAATGATCATGTTCCACCTAATGCACCTATTGTGGATCAAGCAATGATCAATCAACTTGTGGAGCAACGAGTTGCTGAGTTACTAGCTGAGTCAAATCATTCCAACAATTCTGCTGGAACATTTCCACCTGCTCGTGCTAATGGATGTAACTACAAGGAGTTTCGAATTTGTGGACCCATTGAGTTTGGTGGGACTGAAGGAGTGGTCTACTTGGTCAGGTTGATAGAGAAGACCGAGTCAGTGTTTAATGTCAGCAATTGTGCGGAGAATGCTAAGGTAAAGTTTGCTTCTTTTACCTTTAAGGATGAAGCTTTAACTTGGTGGAACAATTACCGAAATTTGGTTGGGAGTGATGTGGCATATGCTATGACTTGGGAGCAATTTAAGTCTTTGCTGATTCATACTTACTGCCCAAGGAATGAGGTTAAGAAGCTAGAGATTGAGTTCTGGAATCACAAAGTGAAGGGTACTGATATGGCAACTTACAATCGCCGCTACCGAGAGTTAGCCTTGCTTTGCCCAGATATGGTTAGGACTAAGACTCAAAGGATTAAGCGGTATACCGATTGATTGCCGGTAGCTATGAGGAACGATGTGATTTCTGCTAGGCCTGCAAATATTCATGAGGCTATCACGATCGCTCAACAATTGATGGACTCGTTGGTGTTGGAAGGAGCTGAGAAAGATACGAATGGAAAGAGGAAGAGGGATAATCACTCTAAGGGTAATGATCACCGAAACAAACGACAAGCAACTACTAGAGCTTATGCTATGGGAGATGGAGATAAGAAGAGCTACAACGGAGATACGCCCAAGTGTGGCCGATGTTACAAGAATCATTCTGGACGATGTAATGTGATGTACAAGAATTGCTCAAAGATGGGACATATAGCTAAGGACTGTAGAGCTCGACCACTTGCTATGGTTCAAGCTACTCCTGAAGCTATGAGTAAGGCAAATGTTACTTGTTATGGATGTGGAAAGAAGGGACACTATAGGAATGAGTGTAGGGAATAGTGGAACCGAGGAAATCAAGGATCGGGTGGTAATGGGTACAATCATGGAAATCGTGGAGCTGGAGGAAACCGTGGACGTCAAGGCAATGAGGACCAATGTGTGGAAGCAGGAGCTGCTCATGGGAGAGTGTATGCACTTGGGAACGAGAGAGGAGAAGATCCGAACGTCGTTACTGGTACGTTCCTTCTCAATAATCGTTATGATTCCATACTATTTGATACTGGTGCCGATAAGAGTTTTGTGTCCACTACTTTTGCACCCCTACTAGAGAAACCCCCGATGGCGTTAGGAATTGGTTATGATGTAGAGTTAACTAATGGGAACATAGAAAGGATTAGGACTATCATTCACGGTTGCACGTTAAATTTCCTGAATCATCCTTTCAACATAGATCTTCTACCCGTCATGTTAGGAAGTTTCGATGTTATCATTGGTATGGATTGGTTGTCGAAGTATCATGCTTATATACTTTGCGATGAGAAGATCGTGCGTGTGCCTTACGGCAAAAAGATCCTAAATATACCAGGAGATCTAAAGGATTTGAGGGGCCCATCTAGACTAGCGGTCATTTCTTGCACTAAGTTACCAAAGCTAATGGAAAAAGAATGTTGCCTTTTCTTAGCTCAAATCTCTGAGAAAGGAGGGAAGGAGAAGAAGGAAAGATGCATTGGAGATGTGTCTATAGTTCGTGATTTTCCCGATGTGTTTCCCGATTATTTGCTGGGAATCCCGCCTACTAGACAAGTGAAGTTTCAGATTGAGTTGATACCTGGTGCTGCACCCGTGGCACAAGCGCCTTATTGACTTGCACCCACTGAAGTGGAAGAGTTGTCGAAACAATTAGCAGAGTTAGCCGAAAAAGGATTTATACGACCAAGTTCTTCACCTTAGGGAGCCCCAGTTTTATTTGTGTAGAAGAAGGATGGATCGTTTTGTATGTGTATTGATTATTGAGAGCTGAACAAGTTAACGGTGAAGAATAGATACCCGTTACCGAGGATCGACGAATTATTCGATCAGCTTCAAGGATCGCGTGTGCATTCAAAGATCGATCTGAGATCGGGGTATCGTCAGCTTAGATTTCGCGAGGAAGATATTCCGAAAACGGCTTTCAAAACCCGTTACGGGCATTACGAGTTCCAAGTGATGCCATTTGGGTTGACTAACGCACTGGCGATATTCATGGACCTCATGAATCGGGTGTGTAAGCCTTACTTAGCCAAGTTTGTGATTGTGTTCATCGAAGATATTCTAATTTATTCAAAGAGTGAAAAGGAGCATGCGGAGCATCTAAGGCTTATCTTAGAAATTCTCAGGAAGGAGAAACTGCATGCCAAGTTCTCCAAATGTGAATTTTGGATTCCGACGGTACAATTTTTGGGTCATGTGATTGATATACAAGGAGTTAATGTAGATCCTACTAAGATTGAAGCGATTAAAGATTGGGCTGCACCGACTACCCCAACAGAAGTTCATCAATTTTTGGGTTTAGCCGGTTATTACCGAAGATTCATTGAGGGATTTTCGAAGATAGCTAAACCATTGACCAAATTGACTCAAAAGAGTGTTAAATACAAATGGGGAGATAAGGAAGAGGAAGCATTTCAGCAACTTAAGGAGATGTTGTGTAGTGCTCCTATCTTAGCGTTACCTGAAGGTAATAAGGACTTTGTCGTCTATTGTGACGCTTCTCATAAAGGTTTGGGAGCTGTGATAATGCAATGAGAGAAGGTAATAGCTTATGCTTCCCGACAGCTCAAGAAGCATGAGAAGAATTACACCACCCATGATTTGGAGTTAGGTGCTGTGGTTTTTTCCTTAAGGATATGGAGACATTACTTGTATGGAACCAAGTGTGTAGTGTTTACTGACCACAAAAGCCTACAACATATCTTGAATAAAAAAGAACTCAACATGAGACAGCGACGCTGGATTGAGCTGCTAAGCGATTATGATTGTGAAATCCGCTATCATCCGGGTAAAGCAAATGTCATTGCTGCTGCTCTTAGTCGAAAAGAGAGAATACCACTGTTACGAGTTAGGTCATTAGGAATGACTATCGTATCGCCGTTACCGTCTCAAATATTAGAAGCGTTGAAAGCAGAAAACTGACCTGCTGAGAACATATTTAGGATGGCTGAAAATGAGAAAGGATTTGCTAAGCGTTCTGATGGAGTATTGTGTTTTGGATACCAAAGTTGGGTACCATTGTATGGAGGAATTTGAGAGTTGATTATGCGTGAGTCGCATAAGTCAAGGTACTCTATTCATCCTGGGTCTGACAAGATGTTCCAGGATCTAAAGAAGTTATATTGGTGACCAAATATGAAGGCAAATATAGCATTGTACGTTAGTAAGTGCTTGACCTGCTCTAAGGTTAAGGCCGAACATTAAAGACCGTTAGGATTATTGACGCAGCCAGCACTCCCGGTTTGGAAATGGGAGCAAATTACGATGGACTTTATTACCAAATTATCGAAGACAGCTAGCGGTTGTGACGCTATCTGGGTAATTGTGGACCGATTAACTAAGTCTGCTCACTTCCTGGAGATTAGTGAAGATGATAGTGTCGAAAAACTTGCGAAGTTGTATGTGAAAGAAATTATTTCTCGTCATGGAGTTCTGATATCGATTATTTCTGATCACGACAGTCGTTTCACGTCAGCATTGTGGCGATCACTTCAAACCGCTTTGGGGACGAGACTTGATATGAGTACTGCATATCATCCACAAACCGACGGTCAAAGTGAGAGGACCACTCAGACTTTGGAGGATATGCTTCGTGCATGCATAATAGACTTTGGTAAAGGCTGGGAGAAGTATCTACCCCTTGCGGAATTTTCCTATAATAATAGCTACCACACAAGTCTTAAAGCTGCACCATTCGAAGCTTTATATGGTCGAAAATGCCGTTCGCCTATTGGTTGGGCTGAAGTTGGAGATAGCCAACTCACAGGCCCTGAGCTTATATTGGAGACTACTGAGAAAGTGACTCAAATTCGTGATCGATTACAGGCAGCTAGAGATAGACAAAAAAGTTACGCCGATCAGAGACGTAAACCCCTAGAGTTCAAGGTTGGAGACAAAGTGATGCTGAAAGTCTCGCCTTGGAAAGGAGTGATACGTTTCGGGAAAAGTGGGAAACTCAACCCCCGCTACATTGGACCATTTCTCATTTTGTAAAGAATTGGGCCCGTGGCTTATAGGTTGAAACTACCACAAGAATTGAGTAAAGTTCACGATGTGTTTCACGTGAGTAATTTAAAAAAGTTTCTTTCGGATGAAACACCGGTTATACCGATAAAGGATATTCATGTGGATGAGAGTTTGAACTTTGTGGAAGAGCCGATCGAGATTTTGGATCGAGAGATTAAACGACTCAAGCGAAGTCGTATTCCACTCATCAATGTTCGTTGGAATTCGCGGCATGGACCGGAATTCACGTGGGAACATGAGGATGAGTTTCGCAAGAGATATCCGAAGCTTTTTACTTTGTAGATGGTTTGTTCCGAGTGAAACCCGGGATGGGTTTCTTCTGAGGCTGGGAGGATGTGACAACTGGTAATTTAGGGAAACAATTTATAAACCTGCATTACTTTAAATTTAATGATTTTTGAAATATTTGAAAAGTTCATTCGTAATGGGAATTGTGATTGTTGAACCGTGGTTTTAAACTTTGTGATATTTATGGAAGTTGAGTTTTAATTATTGTTTTGGTTTGATATATTCGTGATGATTATTTTTGAGATATTTATTTGGCACTACGTTGACTCCGACACTAGGATAACCTAACGAAATTTTACTATTTTGAATGATTGATTCGGCTTATATATTTTTGGAACGTATCGTGGTATTTCATAAATTTTGAGAATGAGCTCGGTTCGAGAGAGTTGGATTGTTTTAAAAAGTTTCGGGTTTTGGTCCGTGTATTCTACACCTAGTTACCTCACCCACTCTACTACTAATATTATTATTATTATTATTATTATTATTATTATTATTATTATTATTATTATTATTATTATTATTATTATTATTATTATTATTATTATTATTATTATTATTATTATTATTATTATTATTATTATTATTATTATTTGAGAGATACAAAAATCGTCCTTGTTTGCTTTCCTGGCTTACAAACACAACCGCACCAATACTTCATCTCTCTCTCTCTATATATTATTTCCTCTCATCACAAAACCCTAACCACCTAAGCTGCCGCCACCACTGCTGCCTCACCGCCGCACCACCATCAACGCCACCACCACCAATCGACTCTTTATCCCATTTCCTTTTCGATCTACACTCACACGCGCCCCTATACCCCCTATTTCACCTCGTTTAAACACCAAGAATCATCACCATCTTCTTGTTTTTGAAGTTTGACACGTATTGGATCTTAGGAATCAAAGGTGAGGCGAGTTTCACTCGCGTTTTGGTAAAAAAGTGACCCAAGGGTCATGTATTTAAAGATACTCGTTTGGTTTATGGGTTAAAACACGAAATACTAGTGGGTTTTAAATAAAATATAATGTTTTGATGGTTTGGTATCCGGGTTTCTCGATTTTGGAGTTGGTCGAATGGAAACCGAGAGCTCCATGCTCTCGGCTTGCTTATTTCTTGAAGTTTGGGGGAGTTTTGATCCTTGGTTTGTGTTTTGATTGTTGTCGGGGGTGTTATTGATGCATCTCTTGGTCATGGCCGATTCTTGGCCAAGGTTTTTGCTTGATATTAATGTTGTTGTGGTGATACCGTGACCCTAGGGGTCGATTTGGTTTTGGTTTTGAGCTCGGATAATTGAGGCCTAGTCTAGCTAGCAAGCGTTTTGCGTATATGTCCACTTAATTTAGTTATGAATTTAAACTTATGATCTCACCAGCGAAAGCTGACTTTTAGCGCGTTTTCTCAGGTAATTAAGTGATGCCCTTAGATGCTTGGATTGGAGGTTTGGCTTTGGCACATGGTTTATGGATCTATCTTTCTAAAACTCTGATAAATAATTGTGGACCTACGTTTATTTCTTTTGGGCCTTACTTTGGATGAATTTGGGATAAACGTAAACTTTAAAACCCCGTTTGCTTGTGTTTTTCTTATGTTTATTTTATCTCGTTCTTTTATGTCTTGTGTTGGATACCAATCCCCGTAGCACCCCGAAAGCTTGTTGAGTCTTCCGCTCTACCAAATTTTGGGGGTGTTACACTACAAAAAATGCCAAAAATTATTTTGTTACACTTTTATAATTCTTTTACTAAGCCTATTTAATTATACGTATTTAACTTTAACGGCAAAACTATTAACCAATACTTATTTTTAATACCCAATACATTTACAAAATACATTTTTATAAACTAACACAATTTTTTTTTTTTTTTTTTTTTTTTTTTTTTTCTAACTTAGCCACCTCCCTAAAAACCATTAGTATAGTAAGGCTAAGATAAAATATTTGACCACATCTAAAACATGTTTGCAAATATTGAGACCAAAGTGAGCAAAATATGGCTTGACTAGATTTGGTTCCATCTTTTTCGGCTGACATTAGCAAACCACCGCCACCCTATTTATTTTTTTACTAATCTAATAACTTTAGACCATACTTTGACTTTTCCTATTCCTATATAAGGAGTCCTTGTACCTCATTTCTACACTTGCAAGACAACTATATTCTTTCACTCACGCTCACTGTAAATTGTTAACAAGGAGGAAACAAAGGAAGGGAGGTTACTAAGTCCATTTGGGAGTACTAGTTGTATTGCTAAGGGTTTTGGTGAATAACTTTGGTACATTAGTGTTTTCATCTTCAAATAATTTCTCTAAGCTAGATACAAGTAAGTTAATACATGATTTTATTAAACCTTACACTACTTAATTATGAGCTATTTCTTTTCCTAGCACTAAATTGCATGGTTACATATGAGTTATATCACTTTGTACATGTTTGTTAATCTTTCCTTAAAACATATAAAGAATGACAACTAGCTGCTATGTCATAAACTTTCATTTTGTGAATACTTAAGTTTCATAACACTCTTGACAAAAATATGGCAGAGTTAGAATAGTTTTGAGCTAGTTAAAGTGAATTGGGATGATTTGGAAACTAGAAAAATGCACTTTGAAACATTTTTATATGAGGCTGTCGCATTCGACACAAAACAGAAAAATCAGTTGGTTGAGAATAAGTGTAGCCTAGAAATTTAGAAAATAGAATCAAAAACGAAAACATGGCCGCTTGAATGTATTAAAACACAATATTAACGAAGAAGATACCTTAATTTGAAGTTGATTGACAAAAATGATTTTCTGAAACAATACTTGCTGTTGGAAGATTTTTAAATGGGAAAATCGAGTATTAAAAGTTAACTAGATTAGCCTAGACACTAAAAACATGTTATTATACTTGAACACGAACCCAGGGATATATAAAACTCAAGAAACGGAGCTACAACAAGAAAGATATGGCCTAAAGAAGTTGCGACGACACATAACTTTTGACAGCTTATTATTTTTGCTATTAGAAAGCTGATGGAACATTTTAAAGTAAATTTTGGACACTTTAGAGTAGATTTTGACTGAAATGACGTAAACAAAAATGGTAGAATGTTATGTATACTTACTAGGCGCATTAGAGGTTTTCAAAAATACTTGTTAACAAGAAGACCATAGTTTAATTACGAGATAAACTAGTCACGTTATATAAAACGTATATTTGACTCTTAAACGAGCACATTAACGTAACTACGTTTTTAGCCATTAAACTTTACAACAAACATGTATGGGTGATATAACTTTCACAAAATGCATACACGACATAATTTCACGACCTAAATCATACCATTCACTTTAGGTTGTGGTTAGAGTGTCGCGCATCGTTTTCCGTGCACACTTGTAACGCATTACTTATTGCTTGAGGTGAGTATTCACGAACCCCTTTTTCTAACTATTTTAATTGTTTTGGGGTGGATGCATGAATTATACTTGAACTAAATTGATTGTTATTTATTGAACTCTATTGACCTAAACTTTTGAATTTAAATCAAACTCTTGAACTTTATTGCGAACTTATGACTTGTTTTGAGCTTAATGAACCGTATGTGCTATGACCTAAAGTCTCACCTTATTGGTGGAGCGTTCTTGACCTAAAGTCACTCCTTATTGGTGGAGCGTGCAAAGTCTCCCATGTTAGGAGCGTTTTTAATCGCATATAATAGTTATATGACGTAATGTTCGTACATTCGCATTGTTCGTCACCTATTAGTAGTATGGATAGCGCTATTAGAGGTCGGCCAACCTCTCGTTCACTATGTTATGGGACGAATATTATTTAATTATGGGCTTTGCCTGGCATACATTATTATATACGTGGTGATTATATTGTGACCTATTATGACCACGTGTGCTTGACTTCAAGACATAATACTTAACATGCAAGGGGTTGTGAACACACAGGTTGCGAATTTAGTATGGGCGGGATTTGCAACTGAGTGGATTTACAATGCCTTTGCCTTGCGAACTTTCTCAAATGGTTTTTCATATTATATAAAACGTGTGTGCTCACCAACTATTTTCATAGTTGACCCGTTTTCTCTCATGCATTTCAGGTGATCGTCAGCAAGCTTTTCTTCAATGTCTTTGCATAATGAAGTTTTCACATGTCACTACTGATCATTATGTACTAAAATGCTATCTTTTGGAAACAAAACTTTATATTTTAAATTGCCAATGTCGGCTATAACAATGTTATAATGATATACTTTTCCTTTAATGTAAATTATGGTATTGTTCTATATCTCTTTTGCGATGTATATTGATTTCGTCACACCTCGCGTTTCCGCCTTCGGCGGGGTGTGACATAAAGTCCACAAAAATAATGCAACTATGGTTTACAAAATCTCTACAAAAAGGGGAAAATACCAAAAAACAATATATAGTGAATGTCTACTTTACTGCTATCCTCATGACACTTGAGAATATATATATATATATATATATATATATATATATATATATATATATATATATATATATATATATACATATATATATATATATATATATATATATATATATATATATATAGAGTGGGGATCATGTGCGGATAACTTTTTTTAGTGCGGACGTACGGATGAATCTGGACCACCCATTTCCAGATCTAATCTTGACTTTTGTAAAGAAGTCAAGATCTAGCGCTATCTTCATGGTACAAATTAACCATGTAAATGATTTTTTAAAGTTTTTTCCTTTTAAGCACTCCTTATTATTGTTGTTTTCTTTACTTTTTTTATTTTTTCATATTTTTTTGAGCACTTTTTTGTTTTTGTGATTATGAGTAGTACCGTGATATTAAGGATATTTATGAGTCCTACTATGATACTAACGATATTTTACTTAAAAAGTTACTTTGATATTAGTAAAAAACTTAATATCACTATTTTTTTATTGCGATATTAAGAAAATTTAGGCTAATATTTAAAAAATTTAACTTTGAAATTAAGATAACATGATAATTACGGTGATACTAACAATATTATGATACAGTGATATTATAAAGCAACCGTGATACTAATTTTTTTTACATGTAAAATGAAGCTTGATATTAAAAAAGTACTCTATGATATCAAAAAAGTTATTATGATATTAAAATTTTTATTAAAAACAAAGGTTTATGTGATATTAAAATCTGATTTTGACTTTTTTACAAAAGTCAAGATCAGATCTTGACAAAGTCAAGATCTGATCTTGACTTTTGTAAAAAAGTCAAAATTAAACGCTAATATCACAATACATTTAACGATGAAAACAATTTTTTTTTGTAATTTTTTTCAGTGATTCTTAATTATTTGTTATCCTCTTTTTTTTTTTTTTTTTTTTTTTTTTTTTTTTTTTTTTTTTTTAATTTTTTCATATTTTTTTCAATTTTTTTCAAGAAAAAAAACTACTGTGATATTAACGTTTTTAAAAAAAGACGGGATATTTATGATTTTGCCACTCCGCCTTTTTCAGATGGTTGACTAGATGGAAGACTGAGATTCGTCCGTACATCCGCACTAAAATCCAAAAATGTACCGGAATCTTATCGATGGTTGACTAGATGGAAGGCTGCGATTTATGATGACTCTCGTGCTCGTTATCTTCTCTTCGCTCGAGTTTCTTTCATCGGTGCTTATTGGAAATCCTATATCCGTGAATCTTATCGACTAACGTTTTCTTTGGCATAATTAATAAACGCCCTAGAATTTTGTTAGGATTACCTTAACCCGTAAAAACATTGAGGACAATGTTTCATTCTAGTCTGGGGGAGGGTGAATCTTCGATTCGATTTTAACCTTGCATTTTTCACAAATGTCGTGCACTCTTGCAACTCCGTTTTTCCACCAAAAATAAAAAAATTGAAAAAATTGAAAATTACAAAAAAAGAAATTTCAAAGAAAAAAGTCATGGAAAAGCAAAAAAATGAGAAAAAGTTGAAAAGTTATGCAAAAATATAATAAAGTTTGAATAAGTGTTTTGACACCTTGTTGACTTTCTTGTTGGCGAGAGTAGGAATAAATATTTTGACTTGACCGGGGGTGTTGAGCCCTAGCTTGTTCCCTTAACCAATGATAATCACATAAGCTTGTGCTTGTTTTGTACACAAGGAGCTATAAAATGCGAATTCTTTCTTAAGAATCTGCAAGTTCCCGTACTTGACTTTATACTTGCGCAGCTTAAAAGCTTTCGCTAGTCTGTTACATCAGGAGCTAGAAAACGCGAATTCTTCTTCTAGAATTTGCAAGTTTCCGTAACTGACTTTATATATGCGTGGCAGATTATCGGCTAAGTATTCGCGGGTTTCATTATTTGGAATCTTAAATTTCAAAGAGCGAGAAATGATAGAGTTTATTTAGAGGTTAGATGCTAAACGTGGAGTAGTGGTTCTCTTTAGAGCTCATGAGAGGTACTTGTGGCTTTTTACTCCCATCAGAAACGTCACCCATATATAATAGATGTTCTAGGTTAATTAGTGGTATTTAGGTTTGAATAATATTTAGTTCTTTGTTTTCTTAAGAGAATTTTTGCTTTAGAAGTTGGGTACATATCAAGGAACATCAAAAATAAGAGCAAAAAGTGAAAAATCAAAAGTCAAAAGTTGATTGTCTATGTGGTTTTGGAGCTACCCGATAAGCTTCCATTGATGTTATGAAAAAAGTCAAAAAAGAAAGAAAAAAATGAAAAGTATGAAAAAAGTGAAAAAAGTGAAAAATGAGAAAAGTGAAAGTTGAAAGTTGTATGAACAAGAGCTTGAATGTAAATAAGTTGTTGGCACGTGAGGTGCATGTGGATGATTCTGAATTGGACACATGAGGTGCACGTGTAGTACTCCGCAACTTATACTTATGATATTGTATGTATCAAAATTCCTTGATGTGGACCGAATTTCTATTGCAGTGGTTCTTAAGAGAAAATGAATAACTACTTATCATTTTAACTTAGGTATCACTATCAGACTAAAAATTATTGAAACGAGAAAATATGAAGCAATTCATTTCTCAACAAAATAAAATATTGAGATACAAAACTTAGGACATGGGAGTAACGATTTTCCACAAGTAACTTTTATGAGTAGTGTTAGCATCTAAGTTGTAGATAAGTTGTGATCTCGTTTGTACGCTTAGTTTGGGGACTTGTGAAAAATCAAGGATGACGATTTTTATCCGTACGGTCACTTTTCTATGAAAAGTGTTTCTACTCATTGACCCTAACAATTATTGCAAAATAATGAAAGTTCAACAAACCGTCACAATAATGAAGTATGAAAAGTACAAAAATAGAAGTGAAAGTGGAATAAAGGAATAAAAGGAAAATTTTGGAAAACGGAGCGTTTTCGGGAATAAATGATTTTATTACTTCTTTCGAACCCCCTTGCTACTTTACAAAGTTAGTAGGAAGAGTTTTGAAATTATTAATCCCAAAAGCATGAATTAATCACATTGCGTGAGGACACGACAATATCTTAGTCTGAGGGATTTTGGTATGTGCTAATTCACATACCATTTTATGGCCAAATACCGACTCAAAATGACTAATTAAGCTAGCAAATGCCAAGAAAACATGTGTTTTATGTTTGTGAATATGCAGGCACGGATTTATCACAAGAAGACGAAAAATCATACAAAAAACCAGAAAAAACGGGTACGAGAGTGAAAGACGGTAAAAAAGTCAAAGCCGGGATCTAAAAGTCAATTTCAGTCCTTCATATATTCAGAATTGGCAAAATTAGTCCTTGCACTATATTTTTGAGGAATTACAGATTTAGCCCTTGGAAGTTTGAGAATTTCACAATTGGTCCTTGATATTTCGGATTTGTACTTTTGGTCCTTATGAGTTTCAAAGTCTGAATTTACTATCACTTCTAGCCTAGTCCAAATCATAAAAGCCCATTTATTACCCAAGCCGATTTTCACTTATGGTCAATTACGGTCAAAGAAATAAAAATACAAATACACCCGTTTTCCCTTTTCCCCCAAAATTCCCAGAATCCCCAATTCCACTCATGAACCCTAATTCCCATTTACCTACAATTACCTAATTACCCAATAATTAACCAATCATTTACCCATCATTAGGCTTCTAGAAGGTGTCTCACGTGCTCAGTGAGTGTCAGAGAGAAAATGTTGAGTATGATGGAGTCACGTGGACACTTGTCAGCTCACTATTGGTTGATACACGTCAATTCAATCATTGGATTCTGCTGACAAGTCAGAGAATATAGCACAAGAGAAGGGGGGACAGATGGCAAGAATTGATTGGGCATGCCACGTAATAGATTATGATCCATGGGCTTATATGAGATTGAAGAAACACAATATGATCTAATGGTGATAACAAGGACTGAAGAAGCACAAAGAGGTGTGTGGATCGCCAACATGGCAATCAGACCCTTAGCCTCATATCTTCCTATAAATAGAGGTGTTTAGAGCTCATTTTTCATGTAATTTCTAGTGTAGGGTTATGCTGTCAAATTCACTTTAGAATGTATTTAGTGTAGCTATTGTAATTTTCATATGAGTTTTCAATACAATTTCTAGTTTACTTTGATAAATCTCAGTTTACTGATATTTACTTACTGCTTATATTGTTTAAAATTTACTTTTATCTAGCTAATATTCAATTGTTCTCAGCTTATTCTCTTTTAATTTCATTTAGTTCTAATCTCATTTACAGTAAAGTATAGACAAATAAAAATCAGGAAAAAAAAATAAGAAAAATATATAAAAAAAAAATACATAAAAAAATGTTTATATAATCATTAGTACAGCTTATCATAGAGCTTATTTTCACTTTTATATACTCCATTCTAGCTGATTAGTTTTTAGTGGAGTATTATTGAGTCTGAATTTCTTATAATCAATAATAAGAAGAAGATCCTTAGTAGCTGTGGTGATTTTGGATAGACTGAGACAGAAAGTGATGAACTCAGCCTATCATAGAGATAGGCTTCTGTGAACTCCCTATGTTCTTGCTGAGGGAGAGGTTTTGGTAATTCCTGTTTAATTTCTATTGTTAGAATCTGATTTGAATCTTTAGCTGTAGTAGCTGCACTGTTTCATTGTTATTATTTGAGAATTTGTAGTTTGCTGATATTTAGTTAGTGATTAATTAGTAGTTTGCATCTGTTTTGTGGATCTGAATTAGCATAATATTTCTGAGTTACTGTTTCATTTGGACTTTAACTGTTGCTTAGCTGTTAGGTATTGTAACCTTAGCTGTTACATTGTTGTTATTAAGTAGATTGGTATTGATATGGTTTGAATTGGTGGAATCTGTGGTATGAAATTGCTTAGTAGAATCTGACTTGCTTGTGGTTTTGCTTATCTGACATATTGAGAACTGAGAATTGGATAACCTCAGTTTTGAGGAATTTGGTGAATCAGTAGAGAATTGATTGTTAATCTTGGATCTGAGTTGTTTGTATTTGTTTCTGTTAGTAATTGGTTAATTGTTTAGATCAGTAGGAATAGTAGTTATTGATAGTTGTAGGGTTGTTTGGATTAGAGTAGAAAACTGTTGGATTGAAGTTACTAGTTGATATATCTGCATCAGTGAATCATCTTAGGAGTATTCAGGTTATTTTTAGCATAATAATCATAGATACTTAACTAAAAAGTCAAAGTATTACATGAACTCAATTTCTGAGTTCAAATTTTGATATTAGTTGCTATATACTTAGAATTAGATAGATCAGAGTTACATTTAGTTTGATTAGGTTTAAAATAAGTTTAAAATTACATCTAGATTAAGTGTAGTTAAGTAAAATTTCATTTAGGTCAATATTTGTTAAAAACAGAAAAGTCAAAACTCATTTACCGTTTTTCATACTAGTTTATAGTTATCTGATTACAATTTCTTTTAGTCTAGCAAATATAAGATTTTGGTAAAAGTTTTTAGGTTTATAGATACTCAGTAGTATAGATAAATAATTGCTCCCATAATATCTAGGATTAGAGCTTATTAACACCAGCTTTTTGGCCTTGCTTATTAGTGGTTTGAGCTATTTTCTGTTTTGGTATTTAGACCTGCTATTGATCAATTGAAATTTTATATGTGATTAGTGAGTATATCTGAGATTCATTTGAGTAGTTTAAGTGTTGAGATTAGTTATTTTGCATATGTGTCTGCTTGTACTTATTCTGCTCAATTTTGTGAGCTTATTGAGAGCTTTTTGCATTATAATTTTTGCATTTGTGGAATTTTGAGCTCAGAATTGGTCATATTCTGTCATATCTGAGTTTATTGCATCATTTTTAGTCTGTGTGTCAAGTTTCATCAAGTTTTGTTCACAAGTGCTTATTACTAAGCACTTGTGATAAGCTGTTTCTACTAAATAAGCAGTTACCCTTTTTATTTTTACTTCTAAATTTTTATCCAAGTTCTTTTTAATGTTTTAGATTTGCTGGAATTTTTCCAGATTTTTCTGAGGCTTTTTACTATTTTTCTTATTTTCTTTTGATTTTATTCAATTTTTAAATAGTTTTTAATTATCAAAAATCAATAAAAATTTAGAAAATGTTGTGAAAAAATACAAAAATATTTTTAGAAAATCTTTTATAATATTTTAAAATTTTTAGAATTAAATTTTCAATTTTCCACTTTATTTTTCTATTTTTCCTTATTTTTAATTCATTTTAAATTCCAAAACTCAAAATTAATTCATAAAAAATAAAAGAAAAGTCAAAAAAATATTTTTCTTTTTCTTAAAATTCTTTTTAGTTGTTTAAGATTTTTAGAAAATATTTCCAAGTTTGTAGGATCATTTTTCAATATACGTTACGTTTTAAATTTTGCGGTTGCATTTCCGTTTTTACGTTTTTGATTTTGGTGCATTGTTAGCTTGTACTCTTTGCATATTTCAATATTGCTTGTTATTACTTGAATATCTTGATTGCTATTTTCACTATTTCACTTTTCAATTCACGGTTTCACGAATCGATATTCTCGATTCCATTCGCCTTCGTTGGGAAACGACTCGGGTGATCCGTATATTACGCGGATCACTTCGATATACTACTATATAATATATAATTGGTTTTCACACAAATCAATAATCAAAAGATCATGATCCTTTGACATATTTAACTTGAAGTGGCATTTGATTTTAAAAGTTAATGGAAAATTATTATTTTTTAAATCTTTGAGAAGTTTTGTCTGCTAAATTAAACTTATACTTTAAGTAGCTTATTTTCTAATAAAATGAGAATAATATTTTATTAATTGTGTGTATCCAACAACATACAAATATAAAATTTTAGAATAAGAGATGAATTTATGTTTTGAAGAGTTAATTTGGATTATTTTTTCCCACTTCACTTAATTTTTAGAAAGTTGATACGCTCGGATCAACCACTTAACCAAGAATGGTCAATATAGTCAATCCTAGTTTATGTGCTCCGGTGTGTATAGTGTTTTCCCGGGCCGTTAAGTCCTGACGAGAAATGAGATGTGAAATCGAGAACCGTTTTGTGATCGGGTGACGTGAATGAGATTTGAATAGAAATTTTGATTTCTAAACTAAATGAAGCAAATATTAACTCAAAATAACGCAAGTAAACAATTAACGAAAGCACATAAATCAAGAATATGCAAAAACGTAAGTTAAACCTAAAAACATAACGCATGAATCTAAAAACATAATTAAAAAGGGTAATTACTAAATTTTAACTAATCATTTATAATTGAAAATTAAAAACTATTTAAAAAGTTGAAAATTTGCTAAACGTAACATGAAATTTTGAAAAACGTAAAAGAAAATGAAAACGGGCCGTTACCGGGCTCGGTAACGGCTTTAAAAGTAGATTTTTAAATCTAAAAGGGCTACGGGTACCAAATTACTTTTCCTAGACTCTAAACGTAAAAACAAAATTTAGAACAAAATAAATTTAATTTTTTGATTATTTTTCTAATTACTAAGAATTAATTACTAAATAAAAGAAATTAATTGTTTAAAAATACTAAAACTTTTAAGAAAAATCTGGAATTTTTTTCTAAAATTACTTTATACTACCAGAAAGCTAAGAAAAATGGAAAATTTTCAAAAAGCTAACTAATAAGCTATCTTTAAGCTCTTGCAGTTTACAAAGCTTAAAAATTAAAGTTGTTATATAAGTAAAATAAAGGAAACTATTACAAGCAATACATAGTAGAGCAGTTGGTTATGGGACGTGTGTCATGTTGCCTGTGTGAGTGTTTAGGTCATGAGTTCGAACCCCACAAACCCTTTTTTTTTTTGCAAAACTTTTTATTTTTCTATTTTGCAACTCACAAAATACTTGAAAATGAACACTTTTAACAAAAACAACTTTCAGTGAAAAATTAATATAAGCTAAAAAAATCATGAGAACATCAACAGTTTTAGAAATAAGCTAAAAAGAAATACAACTATGATAGACAATAAAGTAAACTAAATAAGCAATTCTTAAAAAGCTAAGTTAATCTAATTAAGCAGTTACCAAGGGCAAATAAGAAGAAATTACTAACTAAGCAAACTACCTAAATCCTAATTACTAAATAGCCTACTAGGCAAGTTTTGCTAAAAAGGATTTTGAAAATCTACAATGCTACTCTAAAAGTTGAAATAGGTTACACTAAGGGAAGAATAAGCTAAGACAAATAAAAGGAAACCTAATAAGCACAATAAGGGACAGAGAATAAGCAATTTGGAAGACCTAAAAGTACTAATAAGCACTATCCTAAACAATGGCTGCAATAAAGGAAAAATGGGCAAAAGAGGGCTAAATCGAGCCTATCAAAATCTGTAAAGAAAAAAAATTCAAAAAATTCAAAAAACATATAAGCAACTATATTACCAACCAAAGATCATGCATACCAAATTTCGGGTAAAAAGGACTTATAACGAATGAATGAAAATTCAAAAACAGGTTCTGCAATCAATTTTTTTTACAGCAAGAAATAAGCCTACTTCGGGCTAGTAAAAAGCTAGTAATATAAAATCTAAAAAATAAACAAAAAATAGCATGAACTAGATAAGCAAAAAAACTACCTAAGTACCAAATTTCAGGTAAAAGAGGCATATAATGAAGAAATGAAAAATCAAAAACTAATTTTCTGTTTGGGCTCTTTTTCGACTAGTGCAGGATTTTTTGCAAAATGGGTGGAAAACGCAATTTTTGACTAGGGAAAGCCTAATACTAGATAATGGACATGTAAAGTAACCTATTGTGAACTCACATGAAGTAAAATTTACAAATAAAAGTACTAAACTAAGATTATACCTATGCTACTCATTAAAAACAGTTTAAAGTAAAATTCTTGGAAAAACTAATTTGAAATCATTGAACCAACTTAAGGTTGATAAATTTTACCTTAAATCAACTAGTAGAATAGAAATACAACTAATCTAGGTTTGCAAAATGGTCAAAATAGATTTTAGGCAAAAAAATCAAAGTTATGCCAAACACCCCTTCAAAACTAGAAACTGATTTTTGAAACTATTTTTGACTTTGAAATTCTAACATTTGCTGGTAATTTTTAAACTAACATCCCAAAGGAGCTTAAGAGATGATTGTAAGAGACTTATAACAACTGAAAATATAAAAAGAAACTCAGATTTAAATTGACATAAAACAGATTACAATACTACATAAGCTGAGTTTAAAACTTAAAAGTACAATTTAAAACTTAAGAGCTAAACTAAACTACACTATAACTAAACTACACTACTCCTAACCTACTGCCATCAAATGGCTTCATCATTGTCTATTTATAGCAAAACACTAACTGCTAGGGTCTCTTTTCTTGTCCTCTTGCATTGTTCCTGAGTTGTGCTTCATGTGAGAGTGAGAAATGCCTTTGACTCTTTCAGCAAATCCAGTCCATCCATTTTGTCTTGGTTCCAAAGGAGTAAACTCTAGCCGTAGGATGAGAATTTGATGAGGGGGATTGATGACTTGGCACTCCTTTGATGGGATATCATGTGAGCATGTCTTGGCTTCACTTGGGGTGAGCTGGAAAGGTGAAAAAGACAGGGGGCAGGGGTGAGGTTTGGCGGGTAAAAGTTGAGCAATGGTGTGTTTGACCAGGTTAAAGTCAAAAGGTGGGTGTGTGGGTGAAAAACGGGTGTAATGGTTTAGTATTAGTTGTGGTTTAGGTTGTGGGTAATGGAGTGGGCTGGTAGTTAGTGGATTAAGGTTAATGGGTTAGTTAACTTAGTTTTTAGGTAATAAAACTAATGTAGTAAAAATAAAAATGTTTTGTAAATAAATATTAAGGGTTTTTTGATTTATTTTTATTTTTTTATTTTTTATTTTTTTTAATAACAAAATACTAATTAGTTTTAACAACAACAAAAAAATTTGTTGACAAAAAGTTTTTGCGATTTTATTTTGAAAATTTAATTTAATTTTGGAAAGGGTTTTAGTTTTTGATTTTGAATATGATTTTGAAATTAAGCCTCGGGGTGAAAAGGGTAGAAAGGTAATTTGTGTTTTAAGGGTAATTTGGTGTAGGGTTGAGGGTAAAAAGGTAATTTGGGGTTTGGTGTTTTGATTTTCCAGCTCACCCCCATATCATATTCCCGGGATTGACCTCGATCTTTGACTCTTCTCTTTTTCTTCCTTTATCTTCAAAAATATGTCGAGTCGATCCGATAATGCTCAATTATGCTCCGATTTGCCATCCATGCTCCGTTTTGCTCACTTTTGCCTCGTTTTCAATCCATTTGTACCTGAAATACACAAAAACACACTCCAAGGATATTTTTAACATTTTATGGTCATTTCGGGTGTTTTGGTGGGTTTTCAGGCCTAAAATGATGAGTAAAAGGCCACACTTATCATCCCCCCACACTAAGCAATTGCTAGTCCCTAGCAATCCGATCATATAAAGTAATGACGGGATTACAAGATTTATTAAGTTACCAAGTTTACCCCGTTTTGACTTCTTATTCAATCAACTTAACTTAAATGATAATAAACGTAGATATATGCTTGATTTTCAAAACATGGCATCATGGAACGGGATTCACACGAAATGGGTGTCTCCGAGGAATTGTAATCGTCATTCTCTTTTTTATACTTCCCAAACCAAGTCTAAAACCCTTATGCAAACGTTTTTGTAAAATGCTAACGCTACTTTTATTAGTAATCTGTGTAAGTCGAGACTAACTTTTCTCTCCCACAATTATTATTAAGTTAGGTGGGTGTGCTTGTTTTCAAAATTTCGACCGGAAAAATCGACATTTATTAGGGTTGTTATTTATTTAAGTTGATATTTGTTCACTGAAAACCGCGAAATCTAAGGGTCGAAAGGGCCTTTTCCATGTAGCGGCTTTATTCTCGGCACATCCTAACCAGATGGTTTAGGTGACCAGGCTTTTGACACCTCACAGAGAATAGTACCGGAATCAGTGGGAATTCGATTCCAAAGATTTACGAAGCTACCGCTAAAGTAATATTAAGCTTAACTAGATAGCAACCTATGACTATTTGGAAATTAGAGATTCAAAGATGAGATCACTCCATGTGGCGACTTTCTTCTCAGCTTGTCCTTAGTAAACTTAGGAGGCTAGGTTTTCACCCTCGTGAATAGTATCGGAGCTCACGGGGTCTTTGAAATCAAAAACTTCCAAATATTCGTAATATCTTTATAAGGTTTTGACAAATACTAATTGAAAGGTTTATTTAAATTTTACAACAAGCAAGTTTCGTACATTTATTCATAATCAACATACATATTTTTTTTTCTTTTTTCATTTTTCATCATTTTTTTTTTCATTTTTCACTTTTCATTTCATTTTTCATTTCATGGCTTTTTACTAACGGAGCTTCACGGGGTAATTCCAAGACCTTAATGCCTTTCAGAATTAAGGATCCAAGGACCGATCTCGAACCGTAGTTTATTGCACTTATTCATACTTTTAACTTTCGCAACTTACATGCAATTTCTCACTTTCATTTTGCATTCTTATTACGTTTTCATGAAAGTATGCTTATTCCAAAATTTAAATAAAACTTTGAATTAGTACGTGTCAAAACCGTATAAAAACTTTTTTTTTACTAACAAAATGATTTTTGTGTTCAAAATTTTGAAAATAAGCACATTATTAAGTCAAATTAGGAGCTTCTGGGAGGAAAAGCCATAGATTACTTATATAAGCTCTAAAGAAAACCAACTATTCCACGCTTAGCATTTTTATTTGCACAATTCGTAAAGACTTAGCCTAAATGTTAAGGAAAGCAGCTATATCAACACTCTAGCAGAGTCGGGACTCCCCTTGTTCTAGCCTAATCAAGTCTAAACTTTTCCACAAATACCGAGGTATTTATGTATAGCAAATTATTATTTATTGCAATTTTTGACGTAAATACGGTAGAAAATTTTAAAATTTTGGTCAAAACGGGGGTACTAGGGACTAAAAGGTACAATATTTGAAAGGTTTGAAGAATTTTGAAAATGGGTCAAATTCGCGCAAGAATCCCCCCCCCCCCCCCCCCCCACACACACACACACTTAGAATTGAATATTGCCCTCAATATTTAACGTACCGACACTTAGCCGAAACTTTGAACGAAAAAAGGTAATACCACCATCCAAGTGTGGAAACAAATTCTTATTTTCACACGAAGGATTATAAAGATATCCCTGGGTTAGTAAAAAGAAAATATCGGATATTGGGCGGTTGGATTGAAAACAAGCGCATCAATCATCACGATCTACGGGATTTCCTGTAAACAAGGTCAAATACACAACACAAGAAGGCAAACAAGTGAGGAAACTCCCCCACACATAGGTGTTAGAAATAAGAAAGTAAGAAGATGAAATTGATAAGCATGGCTTGCCACCCACGAAGCGCTTTGTTTTTTATTACCGAGTCACGTAGCTTGACTCGACCCCGAATTCATTTGTCCATGGGGAAGCAAGATGTGGAAAAGAAAATCTCAATCGACTTTCATTCAAGATATTTGGATAAACATTGAAGCACGTGAAAGTTCCACTCTGATGAGATATACCCGGTATTCTAATAGTGAAAACTATTAGAAACAATACCGGGGTCAAAGATAGTGTCCTCACTCCCGAAGGAGTTAAAGGAAAGAGAAGTCACCGGATAGGTGAAGAAAGGAAAGAAAATTTTGATAACAACCATGACAAGATCTTCATCCTCAAGATCAAATTTAGTTTCCATAATTTGAATTTCAGTGTTTAAGCTCTTTTGGTTAGAAAACATATCGGGCGGGAGGGTTGGGTTAAAGTCATCATTAAACAAATTCTCATGATAAAGTATATCTCCCCCCGGCTCACAAAAATCATCTTTGTGAGTTTTCTCAAAAAGTAATATACCGGGTTTGAAGATTTTATCCTCAAAGAGGAATGAGACGGAAATATCAACCCCGGGAAAATCCTCAAAAGGAGATGAGTTATTCTCGGAAGACAAAATATTGAGATCGTTTTGCTCAAATAACTCAATTCCCGGAGGAAGAGGATCAATGTGAGCGAATTCACCATCGAACTCCTCAAAGGTAAATGATTCATATTCGGGGAGAGAAAAGTGAGAATGAGAAGTGGTACTGCCACTAATCTTCTCTCCCTTATGATCAAAACAGAAAGCTTCAAATTCCGGAATAGAATCATTGGAAAAAGCCTCAATGGGGATAGGAAATGAAATAGGTTGATCATTCAAAGCTTTAATCTTAGAAATGAGAAGATTGACGTTCAATAATTTTTTGTGGAAAACTAGAAGGGGGTTGAATAGTTTTACATCTTTTTAATTCGTTATAAAAATAGTTTTAGAGTTTACTTAGCTTTTAAAAACTTAAATTCGATAATATGTGATCTCAAGTCTTGTACAATATAAACAATTAACACTACACAATATATTACAATGATAAGTAATGAAATAAGTAAGAGATGGAAAGATCGAACCGCGAGACAAGAGATTTATAGTGGTTCGGCTACAAGGACACCTTCCTTGCCCTACTCCACTCCCCGAGCACCTAACTCGAGAGTTTTCTTCACTATATCAACAAGCTACCTTATGGCGGAGAAAACCATACACACCAATTTACACACCAATTTACACACCACTTTTCACACCACAACTTCGTCACACCTAAGTCACAACTTCTTCAAATCAATCTACTTCACAACTAACTACTCCACACCTATCTTCTTCACACCAATCTAGTTCCTAGCTTTTCTTCTTCACACCAAGCTACTAACTAATCACACAATCTATATCTAGCACAACTATCTACAATCAAATATTCACAACAATCTTCACAAAGAATAATGTAAATGATCTTTGATGATGCACCAACAACTTGGATGTGGAGATCACAACAAGTTGTAATACTTCTTGTCTTGAGGGATAGAAGTATTCTTCTCTTGCACTTAAGAGGATGAAGGTTGGATTACTTTGAAACAAAGAATTATACACTTATGATCAAAGGATAAGAGAATAGAGATTTGGATCTAGATCAGAAAGTTTAGAAGTGCAAAAGGTGAGAAAATTCTGAGGAGTGAACCAGTATTTATAGGGGAGAAAAATACTGTTCTGGAGCGTGGCTGGTCCCCTTAATTAGTGGCCGGTCCCCTTAATGATTAAGGGGGCCGCCTAAGGAATTAAGGGGGCTGCCCCTTCAGAACGTTGATTTTTCTTGTCTTTTAGTGGGGAATATTTTTCTGGATAGAATTTGCCATTTTTGGTTGGAAATTTGAAATCATATATTTATAATGAATTAAACATATTCTTTTAATTCCAAAAGTAATTTTGTAAAAGATATAAGATGTTTAATACATTTTATAAAAATTCTAGTGATTAGAAAAATTTCCTTTGATCATGAAATGTAATAAACCCTTTGTTTATTCATACCTTAAGTGATATGGAAGCAAAGACAAATATTAAGCACTAAAAACTTGTTTACGTCATAAGTTTTAGATTAATGAGTTTATGCTTTGTAATTATCAAAACATAGAGACATTGTTAATATGCTAACAATGTTTTAAGACATTATTTATGTCAACAATCTCCCCCTTTTTGATGATTAGAAAACCTTAAACTCATTAGGTCTAAAAAATAATTTTAGACAAGAATTTAGAGTTTAACATTCTCTTCTCCCCCTTTTTGTAAAATCAAAAAGGTTAAAGCTCCCCCTTGATGTATACTCCCCCTCATTTGAGAGCACCAAGGAAATGAGCTATGGAAATCTTGGCTACAGAAAATATTAGAAGAGAGCAAGGCAAATATACATGCAAAGCAATAGTTATAAAAATAGATTCATTCAAGCATCATAGAAAGCATTACAACATTTAATATGCTTAAGGCATATTAATCATAATAAAACAAATGAAAAGACATAGTCCTATATTGCCTAGAAAGAGCACTTGGACTTGCTTGCAACTCATGGTTGATTGTTTTATTTGCTTGAAGGATAACATAAGCATAAAGCTTAGTTGTTAGATGGAGAGGGATATGGAGTGAGGTATGGAGCAGAAGAGGTGGCCCTTACGATATTGTATCGTGTTAGGGGTGGAATGGGATGAGGTCGAGTGAGGAGATATTCAATCCAAGAAATATCTTCACTCAAGTAAAGGATTTGTTTTTGGAGAAAGATGCAACAAGGGCAATAGTGAGTGTGGTTTATAACTTGATCCCGGTTGATGGAGTGAGGAAGGCAATTGTTATAGGGTGATGATGGAGGTTGCCCTTTGTTGCGTTGTGCAAGATGCATGGCATTGAGATCACGAAGATCATGGATTTGTGATATTTCATCACGGAACTTTTGCTTTTCCGTAGTAATGTGGAGAAAGTCATTGTGTTGATATGGATGAATTGGGTTTGTGTAGTTGGAGTTGTAGTGGGATGGTTGATCAACCTTGTATGGATCATTACAAGGGATTTGAGGATGAGGTGAGTGATTTGGCATGAAGGAAGATGTTTGGCCAATGTTGTATGGTTTATAAGTAGGATCAAATGAATGTCCTTGTGAATTTGGTGGAAAGTTTGGGAAGTAAGTGGTTGGTGGTGTTGAATGACTTCCAACTTCATTTGTTATGATGGATTTGTTTCGAGGGCTTTTTCTTCGCCAAACGGGTTTTTCCGTCATTCTTGCAAGCCATGAGGCTTTTGGTTTGGGTTTGTTTGGAGAAGGGATGAGTAAAGAGTTTTGAGGATTGGGGTTATTTATAGTGTAATATTTGTGTGTTTATGGATGGATAAAGTTTGTTTGGGAGATTAGGACAAATTATGTTGGTGAAGATTGGGAAATGTAGGTTGAAATGGGCTAAAAAGCAGAAAAGATTCTGTAAACTCGACCATCAGATGGCCGGTCCCCTTAATTAGGTGGCGGTCCCCTTAATGATTAAGGGGGCCGCCTTACAAAATTAAGGGGGCCGCCCATCTGGTGATTTCCAGGTTGCCAGAATTGGGTTTTTGGCAGAAAATTTGCAGAAAGGTTATGTGTTTGGATTAGAATTCAAGCAAGTTCAATTCTCTTAGGCAATATAGAATCTAATCTAATCAAGATATAGCATGCATGCAAAAACACATAGGCAAAAGAGCAAATAATCAACACATAATAAGAAATAGGAGGTAAGTAAAGGCAAGCACACTTAAGCTTCCTAAGGCACCTATCTTAGATTAAAGGCAAAGGCAATTAGTGAGTGAAAAACTAGTAATGGATCAAGATGACACCATTATTAGTGAATTTGTCCTAGTGAGTGTCTATATGCAACAAATGTGGAGTTGTGATTGTTTCGACTCCTAGATGCAAAGAGAAATAACGATCCTAAGAAACAATCCAAATGATCTCCTTGATTCAATTTTTGCTCGATCATGAATGTCAAAGATATATATTAGATTATATACCTTCACAATTTATGTGAGAGTTTATGCATGATTTTTAAATACAATGTTTTTAGAATTAGTCAACAATGCAAGGAAAATGATCTTCATGTGATTCCTAGATTGTGAGAATAATTATTTTAGAGAAAATTGATTGAGTTTTACAAAAAGGTTTATGCAAAGAAAATAAATCTTCTCAATCTTTAGTTTTGCGTGAAATAGATTCCTAGACTCAGAAAGGGTGAAATGGAAGAAAAATAAATTTCATGCAAGTATAAATTTGAATTAATTCAATATAATTTAGTCAACTTGTTCCATCATTCCTAATCCTAAACGCAAGTGGTTGAATAATTCACGCTTAAGGGGTTTTGTGAATACATCAGCATTGTTGTCTTCCGATGCAACCTTTTCTACAGATATATTTCCTTTTTGTACATTATCCCTAAGAAAATGGTGACGTATTTCTATGTGTTTAGTCCTAGAGTGTTGCACCGGATTTTTACTTAAATCTATCGCACCTTTGTTATTGCACATAATGGGGACATTTTCTAACCTAATGCCATAGTCTACGAGAGCTTGTTTCATCCATAGTGCTTGTTGACATGCCTTTCCGGCGCTTACATATTCGGCTTCGGTGGTAGAAATAGCAAGAGCGGTTTGCTTCTTCGATAACCAAGACGTTAGACAACATCCCATAAACGTACAAATACCGCTAGTGCTCTTTCTATCTACGTAGTCTCCCGCATGATCCGAATCCGCATAGACAATGGTTTCTATGCCGGATTCCTTAGGATACCATAATCCTAAGTGTATAGTGCCTTTAACGTATCGGAAGATACGCTTAACCGCTTCTAGGTGAGAGGTTTTGGGATCCTCTTGAAAACGGGCACAAAGGCAGACACTAAACATGATGTCGGGTCTACTTGCCGTCAAGTATAGTAAACTACCTATCATTCCTCTATACTTGGTGTTATCTACGGACTCACCTTCATCGTCCTTTGTGAGCTTTACCTCCGTAGACATGGGAGTTTTTATAGGTTTTGAGTCTTCTAGGCCAAATTTCTTAAGCATTTCCTTAATGTACTTAGATTGGTTAAAAAAATATTCCATCTTCTAATTGTTTTATTTGTAATCCTAGGAAGAAGTTAAGTTCACCCATCATACTCATCTCAAACTCATCATGCATGATTTTGGCAAATTCATCACACATGTCTTGACAAGTCGATCCAAATATAATGTCATCAACATATATTTGGACAATGATGAGATTTGGGTCTTTCCTTTTTGTGAAAAGAGTGTTATCTACCATTCCCATGGAATAATCATGTTTAATAAGAAAAGCTTTTAATCGATCATACCAAGCTTTGGGAGCTTGTTTGAGTCCATACAAAGCTTTCTTTAACTTATAAACATAATTAGGTTTTGCGAAGTCAATGAATCCTGGAGGTTGTGCCACATATACCTCCTCATTGATAAAACCGTTAAGGAATGCACTTTTCACATCCATTTGGAATAACTTAAAATCTAGGGCGCAAGCATAGGCAAGTAATATCCTAATCGATACTAGTCTAGCTACGGGGGCATAAGTTTCGTCATAATCAATTCCTTCTTGTTGATTATAACCTTGGGCAACTAATCTAGCTTTATTCCTAGTAACTATTCCATTCTCGTCTAACTTATTCCTATATACCCATTTGGTTCCTATGATGGTTATATCCTTTGGATTTGGGACTAATTCCCAAACATCATTTGCCTTAAATTGATTTAATTCTTCTTGCATAGCTATAACCCAACTTTCATCCTTTAAAGCTTCGCTAATATTCTTAGGTTCTATTGCTGAGAGGAAACAAAAGAAATTGTTTTTATCTTGGGCTTGTGACCT
The DNA here is from genome assembly GCA_030686995.1 of Artemisia argyi. NCBI lineage: Eukaryota > Viridiplantae > Streptophyta > Magnoliopsida > Asterales > Asteraceae > Artemisia > Artemisia argyi. The sequence continues at coordinate 146,072,273 of CM060686.1, forward strand.
AAGGGTTCTTTGGTTAAGATGTCCTATTGTATTATCTAATGGATGTGATCTAGATTCTTTAATATTAACAGTTTCGTTATTTTCTAGTGAATGTCTTCATTTTCATTTCCTATGGGTTTTGTTTTACTAACCTCAATAGCTTCATCTTTGACTAAATCATCATCTTCTAAAGGTAATGTTTTAGGAGGTCGTGGTGTTTCATCAAATGTTACATTTAGTGATTCCTCTACTTTCATGGAGTGTTTGTTAAGTATTATATATGGTTTGCTATTTTGTGAATATCCTAAAAATATTCCTTCATATGATTTTGGATCAAACTTAGTGAGATAGTCCTTAGTGTTTAAAATATAGCATTTACTTCCAAATACCCTAAAGTAGCTTAAGTTTGGTTTTCTACCTCTTAATAACTCATAAGGAGTTTTTCCTAGAATTCTTCTAATTGATACCCTATTTAAAATATAAGTTGATGTATCTACGGCGTGACACCAAAATTTTTGTGGGATGGATTGTTCATTTAACATAGTTCTACTCATTTCTTGTAGTGACCTATTTTTTCTTTCTACTACGCCATTTGATTGAGGAGTACGAGGAGCGGAGAAATTGTGAGATATTCCATTTAACTCACAATATTTTCCGAATTGTACTTCGTTATCAAATTCCCTACCATGGTCCGTCCTAATGGCAACTATTGAGCATCCTAATTTATTTTGAATCATTTTACTAAATATTTCGAATTTTTCAAAGGCTTGGGTTTTGTCACTTAAAAACCTAGTCCACGTGTATCGTGAGTAGTCATCTACTATTACTAAGGTATATTTGTTTCCTCCATAGCTCCGCACAGCGGATGGACCAAAAAGATCAATATGTAATAATTCTAGGCACCTAGTAGTGGATACTATATTCTTAGCTTTGTGACTAGCATGAGCTTGTTTTCCAATTTTACATGCATCACAAAAATGCTTGTCATATTTTAGATTAGGCAAATTTCTAACTAATTCCTTAGAGGCCAAAGATTGTATTTGTTGCATGTTAGCATGTCCTAATCTCCTATGCCACAATGTAGAGTTTTCATCTAGGGTCTTTAGGCATATCCTATCCTCAGGTTTGTTTCCTAGTTTCATAACATATATGCCACCTTTCCTAATTCCTCTACCTATAATTTTTCCATTCTAAACTATTTCGCTATCATCTTCGGTAAATGTGACTCTACATTTATTATCACATATTTGTCCTACACTAAGCAAGTTATATGTTAATTTATCTACATGCTCTACATTTTCAATAGTAAGTGAGTCTTGAGAAATCGTACCTTTGCCAATGATTTTTCCACGTAAGTCACTACCGAAAATAACGTTACCTCCATTGTATGCCTTGTATGTAGAGAATAGCTTACGGTTCCCCGTCATGTGCCTCGAACATCCGCTATCTTTGATCCATTCGTCAGGTTCCAAGTCAATTCCTAAACATATTTCGTCGATTTCTTCTGCCATAAAACACTTTTCGTCTCTTGGCTTTTCAACTTCTTCTTTGTCACTATCACTCCATGTTCCACTAACAAAAGCACCTTGACTTTCATAACCCGATGGCTTTAGACATTCGCCAATGAGATGATTTGGACTTCCACATCTAAAGCACTTTCTTTTCCCGTAGTTGTCACTTCTATTCCTTTGGAATGCTTTTCTTTCGTCTTGTGATGATCTAGTGAATCTTCCTCGTCTCTTGAAGAACTTCTTGAATTCTCTTACGGCCATTTCATATTCTTCGTCTTCACTTTCGTCACTTGAATCATCATCATCACTAGGTTCCTTTTTGGCTTTTAGAGCAATGGATTTGGTTTGTTCTTTATTGACTATGACCGTTTCCGAATCTCTTCTTATGATTTCTTCATGAACCTTCAAGTTGCCAATTAGTTCATCTAGTGATAACGTCATCAAGTTCTTTGATTCTTCAATTGTCGTGACCTTAGCTCGCCATTTTGGATGCAATGCCCTAAGAAATTTCCTAACATAATTTTTACTAGAAAATGTCTCATCAAGTGCTTTTAAACTTGTGATGATAGTGTTAAACTTAGCAAAAGCATTATCAATTAATTCCTCTTCCGTAATCGTAAATTGTTCATATTGTTGTACAAGAAGATCTATTTTATTATCTTTGACTTGGCTATTACCTTGGTGAGTAATTAGTAAAGAATCCCAAATTTCTTTGGCGGTTTTACACATAAAAATTCTTTCATATTCTTTGTGTGGTAACGCATTATAAATTACCATTTTATCCTCATTATTTTTTGCTAATTTCTTTTTCAAATCATCATTTTGTTCTTCAAAAGATACAATTTCATTCATTTTAGTTTCAACATTATATTGAATAGGAGGAAAATCACCAAAGGTAATAATATGCCAAAGATCAAGATCTTTTGATTTCACATACGTTTCGAATCTATTTTTCCAATATAAAAATTCATCACTTTCAAATAGTGGTGGTCTTTGCATAGATTGCCCTTCTAAATATTTTTCAGATTCCATAGATCGTTACAAGTTTTAAAATACAATATATTTTAAAAATCTTGCTAGACGTGGCTCTGATACCAATTGTGGAAAACTAGAAGGGGGGTTGAATAGTTTTACGTCTTTTTAATTCGTTATAAAAATAGTTTTTGAGTTTACTTAGCTTTTAAAAACTCAGATTCGATAATATGTGATCTCAAGTCTTGTACAATATAAACAATTAACACTACACAATATATTACAATGATAAGTAATGAAATAAGTAAGAGATGGAAAGATCGAACCGCGAGACAAGAGATTTATAGTGGTTCGGCTACAAGGACACCTTCCTTGCCCTACTCCACTCCCCGAGCATAACTCGGGAGTTTTCTTCACTATATCAACAAGCTCCCTTATGGCAGAGAAAATCGTACACACCAATTTACACACCACTTTTCTCACCACAACTTCGTCACACCTAAGTCGCAACTTCTACACAACTTCTGCAAATCAATCTACTTCACAACTAACTACTCCACACCTATCTTCTTCACACCAATCTAGTTCCTAGCTTTTCTTCTTCACACCAAGCTACTAACTAATCACACAATCTATATCTAGCACAACTATCTACAATCAAATATTCACAACAATCTTCACAAAGAATAATGTAAATGATCTTTGATGATGCACCAACAACTTGGATGTGGAGATCACAACAAGTTGTAACACTTCTTGTCTTGAGGGATAGAAGTATTCTTCTCTTGCACTTAAGAGGATGAAGGTTGGATCACTTTGAAACAAAGAATTATACACTTATGATCAAAGGATAAGAGAATAGAGATTTGGATCTAGATCAGAAAGTTTAGAAGTGCAAAAGGTAAGAAAATTCTGAGGTGTGAACCAGTATTTATAGGGGAGAAAAATACTGTTCTGGAGCGTGGCCGGTCCCCTTAATTAGTGGCCGGTCCCCTTAATGATTAAGGGGGCCGCCTAAGGAATTAAGGGGGCCGCCCCTTCAGAACGTTGGTTTTTCTTGTCTTTTAGTGGGGAATATTTTTCTGGATAGAATTTGCCATTTTTGGTTGGAAATTTGAAATCATATATTTATAATGAATTAAACATATTCTTTTAATTCCAATAGTAATTTTGTAAAAGATATAAGATGTTTAATGCATTTTATAAAAATTCTAGTGATTAGAAAATTTTCCTTTGATCATGAAATGTAATAAACCCTTTGTTTATTCATACCTTAAGTGATATGGAAGCAAAGACAAATATTAAGCACTAAAAACTTGTTTACGTCATAAGTTTTAGATTAATGAGTTTATGTTTTGTAATTATCAAAACATAGAGACATTATTAATATGCTAACAATGTTTTAAGACATTATTTATGTCAACAATTTTCACGAAGAGCTTCATCTTGGATGTCAATATCTTCATCATTCTCTTCTTCTAAGCTGACGAGCTTAGAAGGTAATTCCTCCACATAATCAATGTCTCCACAAGATAAAGAATCGTCATCATCAGAATCGGATAACATCTCAACACGATCATTCGTATTGTCAATAGGAGGTAAATCATACTCCTCTGCCGTATCAAAAGTATATTTCTCAAAATCGGGTAAAGAATTCTTGAGCTCGGGTTCCAAAGGATCTGACGGCTTAACAATCTCGGTCGAAATAGAATCATCATTGACATGAGAAGTATCGACCTCTTCCAAAACGGAGTTACTTCCCTCAACCGGTGTGAGAGAAGGATGGGAAGAGTCGGGAATATCTTTAGATATATCAAGATGATCATTTTCAACAATTTCACAATCACCGTTAGAATTTTCCCTGGACTCACGTGGGATTGGGATGAGGTTCTCAACACTAGACTTTTTGAATTCGTCCGATTTCGTTGCCAGAATAGTGTTTAGATGCTCGTCCCCCATTTTTAGAGAATCCTCATGTTCTACGGGAGGAAGAACGGGTGTTATTTGAGGGAAAACGTTTATCGGAACAACTCTCTCCTCGTCATCATTGGAATCATCGAAATAGTAATCAAAAACCAAAGGTTTGTGATATTGGGAACTTAATCTAGCTACTTGTTCATCAGCTAAAAGTTCTCCATAACCTTGTTGATGATGATCAGAATCTTGTTTTTTAGTAAGTTCATTAACCAAATCCTTAAGTTCATTAACTAAACCTAATGCATTTTGGATTTCTTGAAGAATTGGTTGTGTTTGAATCATTTGGTATTCTAGAGGTTGGTCTTGGTACGAATAGTCATAATTGTAACAAGGAAATGGATTCCTCTTTTGATAATCGGAGATAAAGTGCGGACCTCCACAATACTCACAACAATATAATTGTTGTGATTGATTCGGTGAATAATATGGATATTGATCATAACCAAAATTTTGATTGTTTTGACAATCAAAACCTTGGTGAGGACCTCCACAATACTCACAAGAGTATGTCTCCATCATATGGTGTGGGGGTTGGTTGAAGAAGTCGGTTGTTTCATTGTAGGGATTTTGGTCGTACCCAAACCCGTTTCCTGAATTCACAATGCTATAACCGGCGCAATTTCCACCATTCAGGGGTCCCCCACAATATTCAGAAGAATATTGGTACAATGAAGACATAAGGAAGAATTAAACGGCTTTAGAGGGTAAGGGATAAAGAATTAAACAAGTTTAGAGGGTACAAGATAAAGAATTAAAAGGGTAAGAGGGTAAAAGAAGTAGAATTAAACATAAAGAGGATAGCGAAGATTGTTTTTGGGTTTTTATAGAGAAAAAACAAATTAAGATAAAAGAAAAACAAATTTTGAAAAAGAAAATCTTTTTGGGTTTTTATAATATGAAAATATATACAAAAGCAAGTCGTAACTTCCCGGGGGAAGGGTCTTCACTTCACTAATCTTCAAAACGACAACTATTTCGGCTTTCACTCCTCCCCGGCAGCGGCGCCAAAAAGTTGATACGCTCGGATCAACCACTTAACCAAGAATGGTCAATATAGTCAACCCTAGTGTATGTGCTCCGGTGTGTATAGTGTTTTCCCGGGTCGTTAAGTCCCGACGAGAAATGAGATGCGAAATCGAGAACCGTTTTGTGATCGGGTGATGTGCACGAGATTTGAATAGAGATTTTGATTTCTAAACTAAATGAAGAAAATATTAACTCAAAATAACGCAAGTAAACAATTAACGAAAGCACATAAATCAAGAATATGCAAAAACGTAAGTTAAACCTAAAATCGTAACGCGTGAATCTAAAAACATAATTAAAAAGGGAAATTACTAAATTTTAACTAATCATTTAAATTTGAAAATTAAAAACTATTTAAAAAGTCGAAAATTTGCTAAACGTAACATGAAATTTTGAAAAACGTAAAAGAAAATGAAAACGGGCCGTTACCGGGCTCGGTAACGGCTTTAAAAGTAGATTTTTAAATCTAAAAGGGCTACGGGTACCAAATTACTTTTCCTAGACTCTAAACGTAAAAAGAAAATTTTGAACAAAATAAATTTAATTTTTTGATTATTTTCTAATTACTAAGAATTAATTACTAAATAAAAGAAATTAATTGTTTAAAAATAGTAAAACTTTTAAGAAAAATCTGAAAATTTTTCTAAAAATACTTTATACTACCAGAAAGCTAAGAAAAATGGAAAATTTTCAAAAAGCTAACTAATAAGCAATCTGTAAACTCTAGCAGTTTACAAAGCTTAAAAATTAAAGTTGTTATATAAGTAAAATAAAGGAAACTATTACAAGCTATACATAGTAGAGCAGTTGGTTATAGGACGTGTGTCATGTTGCCTGTGTGAGTGTCTTGGTCATGAGTTCGAACCCCACAAACCTTTTTTTTTTTTTTTGCAAAACTTTTTATTTTTCTTTTTTGCAACTCACAAAATACTTGAAAATGAACACTTTTAACAAAAACAACTTTCAGTGAAAAATTAATATAAGCTAAAAAATCATGAGAACATCAACAGTTTTAGAAATAAGCTAAAAAGAAATACAACTATGATAGACAATAAAGTAAACTAAATAAGAAATTCTCAATTAAAAGCAATTCTTAAAAAGCTAAGTTAATCTAATTAAGCAGTTACCAAAGGCAAACAAGAAGAAATTACTAACTAAGCAAACTACCTAAATCCTAATTAATAAACAGCCTACTAGGCAAGTTTTGCTAAAAAGGATTTTGAAAATCTACACAGCTACTCTAAAAGTTGAAATACATTACACTAAGGGAAGAATAAGCTAAGGCAACTAAAAGGAAACCTAATAAGCACAATAAGGGTCAAAGAATAAGCAATTTGGAAGACCTAAAAGTACTAATAAGCACTATCCTAAACAACATCTGCAATAAAGGAAAAATGGGCTAAAGAGGGCTAAATCGAGCCTATCAAAAGCTGTAAAAAAATTCAAAAAATTCAAAAAACATATAAGCAACTATATTACCAACCAAAGATCATGCATACCGAATTTCGGGTAAAAAGGACTTATAACGAACGAATGAAAAATCAAAAACAGGTTCTGCAATCAATTTTTTTTTTTTTTTTTTTTACAGCAAGTAATAAGCCTACTTCGGGCTAGTAAAAAGCTAGTAATATAAAATTTAAAAAATAAACAAAAAAATAGCATGAACTAGATAAGCAAGAAAACTACCTAAGTACCAAATTTTAGGTAAAACGGGCATATAATGAAGAAATGAAAAATCAAAAACTAATTTTCTGTTTGGGCTCTTTTTCGACTAGTGCAGAATTTTTTGCAAAATGGGTGGAAAACGCAATTTTTGACTAGGGAAAGCCTAATACCAGATAATGGACATGTAAAGTAACCTATTGTGAACTCACATGAAGTAAAATTAACAACTAAAAGTACTAAACTAAGATTATACCTATGCTACTCATTAAAAACCATTTAAAGTAAAATTCTTGGAAAAACTAATTTGAAATCTTTGAAACAACTTAAGGTCGATAAATTTTACCTTAAATCAACTAGTAGAACAGAAATACAACTAATCTAGGTTTGCAAAGTGGTCAAAATAGATTTTAGGCTAAAAAAACAAAGTTATGCCAAACACCCCTTCAAACTGATTTGTGAAACTATTTTTGACTTTGAAATTCTAACATTTGCTGGTAAATTTTAAACTAACATCCCAAAGGAGCTTAAGAGATGATTGTAAGAGACTTATAACAACTGAAAATATAAAAAGAAACTCAGATTTGAATTGACATAAAACAGATTACAATACTACATAAGCTGAGATTAAAACTTAAAAGTACAATTTAAAACTTAAGAGCTTAACTAAACTACACTATAACTAAACTACACTACTCCTAACCTACTGCCATCAAATGGTTTCATCATTGTCTATTTATACCAAAACACTAACTGCTAGGGTCTCTTTTCTTGTCCTCTTGCATTGTTCCTGAGTTGTGCTTCTTGTTAGAGTGAGAAATGCCTTTGACTCTTTTAGCAAATCCAGTCCATCCATTTTGTCTTGGTGCCAAAGGAGTAAACTCTAGCCGTAGGATGAGAATTTGATGAGGGGGATTGATGACTTGGCACTCCTTTAATGGGATATCATGTGAGCATGTCTTGGCTTCACTTGGGGTGAGCTGGAAAGGTGAAAAAGACAGGGGGCAAGGGTGAGGTTTGGCGGGTAAAAGTTGAGTAATGGTGTGTTTGACCAGGTTAAAGTCAAAAGGTGGGTGTGTGTGTGAAAAACGGGTGTAATGGTTTAGTATTAGTTGTGGTTTGGGTTGTGGGTAATGGAGTGGGTTGGTAGTTAGTGGATAAAGGTTAATGGGTTTGGTTATGGTTTTAACAGGTTTTCAATTTTTGGATTAGGGGTAAATGGGATTAGGATTATTCTTAGGTAATTAGTTAACTTAGTTTTTAGGTAATAAAACTAATGTAGTAAAAATAAAAATGTTTTGTAAATAAATATTGTAGGCTTTTTTTTTTTTTTTTTTTTTTTCTTTTTTATATAACAAAATACTACGTAGTAATTAGTTTTAACAACATCAAAAAAAAATTTGACAAAAAGTTTTTGCGATTTTATTTTAAAAATGAAATTTAATTTTGGAAAGAGTTTTAGTTTTTGATTTTGAATATGATTTTGAAATTAAGCCTCGGGGTGAAAAGGGTAGAAAGGTAATTTGTATTTTAAGGGTAATTTGGTGTAGGGTTGAGGGTAAAAAGGTAATTTGGGGTTTGGTGTTTTGATTTTCCAGCTCACCCCCATATCATATTCCCGGGATTGACCTCGATCTTTGACTCTTCTCTTTTTCTTCCTTTGTCTTCAAAAATATGTCGAGTCGATTTGATAATGCTCAATTATGCTCCGATTTCCCATCCATGCTCCGTTTTGCTCACTTTTGCCTCATTTTCAATCCATTTGTACCTGAAATACACAAAAACACACTCCAAGGATATTTTAACATTATATGGTCATTTCGGGTGTTTTTGGTCGTTTTTGGTGGGTTTTTCGGGCCTAAAATGATGAGTAAAAAGCCATTCATCAAAAGTCCAATACTTTTCATGCATTATTTATTCTAATCCATATTATTGTTTTGGTTATTGTTATCTTTATTATTTTCATTTACTTTTTAAATCTATACTACTACATAATGCATCTAATTTAAAACTAACTCCTAACCAAAAATTAAGATCAGGAGCTTCAATTATGAGGTGACATGTGTCACTTCTCAACTAACTCCGCCTAACTCCTAACAAAAAATTAAGATAAGGAGCTCTAATCAAGAGATGACATGTGTCACTTCCCAACTTAAAATCCACATTTATTTTCAATTTGAAATATCTTTTTATTTATTTATTTTTTTTATGATCTAATTTCACAATGGTTTTTAAAATTTTGTGCTTTTTAATTTAACATCCATTTTGATATATTTTTATGAGTTTTTAGTTTTTAAATTTTTAGTGGGTTTAATTTTATTAATTCAAAATTTTGTCACTTTAACCTTTATTTCAATCAATACAATCTTGATTCGACAAAATCATATACTTTTGGGGGAGTGTTTGACGGGTAAGAGATTATGAGGGTCTTTCTATATGCGGGAATAATAATGTCACAGGAAACCCAAGCAAATAAATACAACTAACATATACATTCGGAGTGTTATGAAACGAATTCATTAAGCAGATAGAGAATTGCGGGAAAAGTTGAGCTATCAATTCGTTTACTTTATTATAATATTACTAATTTATCGCCGCTGCTGTGCGCGGGTATCCAACTAGTAAGATTAAATACATTGTTTACTAAATTAGCATATAAATATAAGTCTTTGTAATTTTTTTATCAACAAATAATAATTCTTTTTTTTTTTTTTTTTTTTTTTTCAAGTATTTACATACAATTCACTCGAATCTTATGTCCACTGAGTATTTGGGCCATGGCCCACGAACGTACAACCTAGATAAGTTTTCGCTAACATTTTGTGAACCCTAAAATGCGAGTGTTAACAATTATGGCCGTCGGATCAATTTGATCATTTAATTTGAGATATCTTTTTACTATATAAGGTTGATAAGTTCTCACACAATTTCACACAGTCTCAAATATGAAAACGAGAACGGCGGCAAGAAGAAATACCTTTTCAGATCCTTGTTTCGATAAGAAGATACCAAATTCAGATGGAACATCATGCTTGATCATGATCATTGTTCATAGTATTTCGATTGTTTGGACGTATACTTCCCAAACTTTCCCAATGATTAAGGTGAATTGTAAAACATTATGACCTATTGTTTTTGTCTGTTTAAAATTTTTCAGCCCGAGCTCGCTTCAAAGATCATTGGAATTCTATAGGAGATAGACAAACGCAGAACTGCTTGTGCTTCTAGATTCACCCGACAGTCTGGCTGCTAAAGTTAGGGAAGCTGTGCAGGCACTAAATCTTACCCAGACAGATGAATCAACCAACCAAGAGGCTACTCATTCCAGTGTCATATCAGCTAAGGTGGCAGTCAACTGAGAGAAAGGAGATTAAGAGAGGAAGTGCCAGTTTTGACACCTGACCGATCTTTCAGATCATGTTAGAGGTCACTGGCTAGAATTCACATTTGGCAATTTTTTGGATTTACCCTTTTAGTTAAACTTATCTAATCAGCTTCTCATGAGACTTTTTCTTTTTTTTTTCTTTTTCTGTTTTTGACTTGTAATGCTATAAACTAGGTACCAAACTAATGTAGTTATAGCATCTAGTTGTGATGTGTGGTTTGACTTTTCGGTTTAGTTCTGTCATTGAACTTTTAGTGACATTAGTCACCGATATATGAGAAGTTATGTTTTGGTTTTAGATATATATGGAATATATATTTTTAAATGGTGATTTGATTAAAAAGCATAATCACAAAGTAGAGGATAGAGTATTACAAAGATTGTTAAACCACACTCTATCCAATTATGGGAGTATTTGAGAATTAAGGAATGTGTTTGATATTCATTGTTATTGTTTGGTAAGTAGATATGGAATCAAAAAGTATATTTGAAACCCATAACCTCATTCATGGGAGGAGGGGTGGTTTGAATGATATTTAAGACCATATTTTATGTATTAAATCTCTTATTTTCATAATTTTTTTATTATAGATTTTTTACTAATCTGGTATATGATACACATAACTTAAACTTATATGGAGTACCAAACACAAATAATGAAATTAACATACTTAATTACATTCCACCCTCTTATCACTCATACCTATTGTGATGCCCAAAATCCTTTTCCGGGCGCTTTGAAGCAAAGACCATGTCATTTCTTGAGGGCAATGAATGGATAGATTTCATCTCATCATCATCAGACAGGCAAACAAACCGAGTGAAAGTAAATACCTCGGTCAATGTTTATTCTTGTTGGAAATCCCCCTTTGATGATCCTCTAAGAAGCTTTTCATAGGAACTAATTTTTATTTGTTCCATCTTAAATTTTTTTGACCCATAACGTTTGAAGTACTAGTAACGTGAGTTTGGTTGTGGGTTCAATAAAGATAAACAAAATATCAAAAATCAAATGGATAAAACATGACGATTCATTTCTTATCAAAATAAAATTGTACTTTTACATTTTATTTTTTAGAATAAAATTTTTTACAAACGGTAAATTGTTAAGCGACAGAAAATCCACATCACGAATAAATTTCTTTTATATTTTTGTAGACGGATACTCGATATACTTTCGACAAACGTTTTTTGAGGTACGTAGTATTAAGTATTACACAAAATACTAAATCATATGTGATCTATGATGCAAGTTTTAAATTTCAAATTATAAATAAGATGTGCTTTTCATATTACAAATCACATGTGATTATTCAGGGCGTAGATTTTAAAAGTCAAAAAAAAAAAAAAAAAAAAAAAAAAAAAAAAAAGAAACTCGTTAAAATTGTTCGTGGAAAGTATATAGAAGTGACCCTCTAATGAAAGATAATTTTATGTTTGACATGATGGTGTAGTTAATTTTGCTTAATGATCAATGATTCATTAGATATTTAGAATGCGATTAGTTGAAAGGAAATACCATTACTTTTCACAAAATGTTTTGTACAACAAACGTTCAAATTAAAAATTTTCCATCAAATTTTCTACAAAACAGAAAATATGCATTTTCTAATTTAACAAAAGAAACTAAAAAACATATTGTGTTTGTTTCTTTGTTTCCCTTGCAAGTTGCAACACCCTTTCTTTTTTACAAAACAAAAAATAATGTCATATGAACGCTTTTTTAATGTTTTGTGAATGATTGATCCCCTTCATTTTTTTTTTACAAAACTGATAATGAAAAATTATGACTTTTTTAATGCATCCTAATTGAAAAAAGAAGAAGATTTAAATGAGTTTTTCTCATCTTGATTGAAAAATAAGTGACCAGGATTGTCTCATTTAATCGTTGATTTCATTAATCAAGCTAAGAGTCAAGTCGTTACTCAATTCGATTCAGTTTAATCTCATGACAGTTCTTGTTTGATGAGTTGTGAGATTAAATTAGAAGCAACTAACTAAAGGTCTTTTGAGGGCTACGCTCGAGATTGGGAAAGTTTGCCTCATCAAATTTGACAACGATCACATACGTCTATAGAATGAACGAACTGAATCTCGAGTACGAGATTCCTTTTAAGGCTGGTAGAATGTAACAGCCCGTAATTTTCCACGTCAACATTCATTTCCAAACTCTAACTTATTAATTTTAAAACTTTACAAGAATACCTTTTACGTATAACTTTTTAGTTAAATAAACATAAAACTAGAATAACCATCTTGTGCACTCTGACTTTAGAATATATTTAGTCTACAACATTACGGTAATTTTTCATTACTTTACTTCATAATTTAATTGCTAGGGCATTTGCATTTTTAGTTACTTACGATTATTAATTTAATAAAAGTTTTTTTTTCACAATTTAAGTGAACACCCAACGTACCCGACACTTCCAACGATTATTTTTAATACATTCTAACATTCCCTAAATTACTACAAAAAATGCCAAAAATTATTTTGTTGCACTTTTATAATTCTTTTACTAAGCCTATTTAATTATACGTATTTAACTTTAACCGCAAAACTATTAACCAATACTTATTTTTAATACCCAACACATTTACATAATACATTTTTATAAACTAACACAATTTTTTTTCTAACTTAGCCGCCTCCCTAAAAACCATTAGTAAGGCTAAGATAAAATATTTGACCACATCTAAAACATGTTTGCAAATATTGAGACCAAAGTGAGCAAAATATGGCTAGACTAGATTTGGTTCCATCTTTTTCGGCTGACATTAGCAACCCATTGCCACCCTATTTATTTTTTACTAATCTAATAACTTTAGACCATACTTTGACTTTTCCTATATAAGGAGTCCTTGTACCTCATTTCTACACTTGCAAGACAACTATATTCTTTCACTCACGCTCACTGTAAATTGTTAACAAGGAGGAAACAAAGGAAGGGAGGTTACTAAGTCCATTTGAGAGTACTAGTTGTATTGCTAAGGGTTTTGGTGAATAACTTTGGTACATTAGTGTTTTCATCTTCACATAATTTCTCTAAGATACAAGTAAGTTAATACATCATTTTATTAAACCTTACACTACTTAATTATGAGCTATTTCTTTTCCTAGCACTAAATTGCATGGTTACATATGAGTTATATCACTTTGTACATGTTTGTTAATCTTTCCTTAAAACATATAAAGAATGACAACTAGCTGCTATGTCATAAACATTCATTTTGTGAATACTTAAGTTTCATAACACTCTTGACAAAAATATGGCAGAGTTAGAATAGTTTTGAGGTAGTTAAAAGTGAGTTGGGATGATTTGGAAACTAGAAAAATGCACTTTGAAACATTTTTATATGAGGCTGTCCCATTCGACACAAAACAGAAAAATCAGTTGGTTGAGAATAAGTGTAGCCTAGAAATTTAGAAAATAGACTCAAACGAAAACATGGCCGCTTGAATGGTGGAGCGTTCTTGACCTAAAGTCTCTCCTTATTGGTGGAGCGTGCGAAGTCTCCCATGTTCAGAGCGTTTTTAATCGTATATAATAGTTATATGATGTACTGTTCGTACATTCGCATTGTTCGTCACCTATTAGTAGTATGGATAGCGCTATTAGAGGTCGGCCAACCTCTCGTTCACTATGTTACGGGACGCATATTATTTAATTAAGGGCTTTGCCTGGCATACATTACTATATACGTGGTGCTTATATTGTGACCTATTATGACCACGTGTGCTTGACTTCAAGACATAATACTTTACATGCAAGGGGTTGTGAACACACAGGTTGCGAATTTTGCATGGGCGGGATTTGCAACTGAGTGGATTTACAATGCCTTTGCCTTGCGAACTTTCTCAAATGGTTTTTCATATTATATAAAACGTGTGTGCTCACCAACTATTTTCATAGTTGACCCGTTTTCTCTCATGCATTTCAGGTGATCATCAGTAAGCTTTTCTTCAATGTCTTTGCATAATGAAGTTTTCACATGTCACTACTGATCATTATGTACTAAAATGCTATCTTTTGGAAACCAAACTTAATATTTTAAATTGCCAATGTCGGCTATGACAATGTTATAATGATATACTTTTCCTTTAATGTAAATTATGGTATTGTTCTATGTCTCTTTTACGATGTATATTGATTTCGTCGCACCTCGCGTTTCCGCCTTCGGCGGGGTGTGACATAAAGTCCACAAAAATAATGCAGCTATGGTTTACAAAATCTCTACAAAAAGGGGAAAATACCAAAAAACAATATATAGTGAATGTCTACTTTATTGCTATCCTCATGACACTTGAGAATAAATATATATCTATACATTATATATAACAGGAGGCATTTGAAGAAAATGCCACCTCATTGCCCAGTCAATGCCCAGTAATTCATTACCAGCCATGTCATCACATCCAGGCCATGTCATCAGCCACGTAAGCAATATTTTTAATTTATTTTATTTGCATTTTTTAAATTAATTTCGAAAATTATTTTATTTGCATTGTTTTAATTAATTTCAAAAATGTTTTAAGAGAATTTTTGCCCAGTAAGCGGACATTTTAAATTCATAAAATCCGGATTTAAAAACTGGCCATGAAATACATTAACTATGGGGCTGCAATTAGTGAGGTAATTATATTCCACAAGGTTACCTTATTATGCGTTACTTTGACATTTTGACGGTGTCACAGCCAGGTTTCCAGGAGATTAGTGTTCCAACACTTTTTTACTCAAACGATAAAAGTAAATGGGATTGTTCCGAGAGCCTACAAGATGGTTTGATATATCCCGCTTTGATTATACATATTTTTATATACATTCAAGTCTTTTTTATCACAAGATGGTTGTATTCTTAGTCAGCACCCGGTCAATATGGTTTCAACAGACAAATTTTGGTATAAAATTGTAGGCATGCAACTTTATCAGATATCATATGGCTAACTGTTATTTTATGTATATAATAGGTGTGTCGTTTCTATGATTTTGATCTAAAGCTCACATGATTGCTTACATATTTGAATCTTTTGAGTTATAATTGCAGTTTAATCTCTCATTTATGTTGATCCAGGTTTTGTGTGGTTTATTCTTTCACTAAAAAAAGAAGATGTATAAGTTTAATCTTTCTTTTATTTGGTTATTATAAATTATAAAAAAAAATGGAGGTAACCTAATTTTAATAATGGTTCCTTTTACATTTGTTTGCCATAATAAGAACGACACACATAATTGATATTAATTTGTGTTCATTGAATTGTCTGAACACAACAATCTGATATCAAGGAAAGGATGAGATGGTATCCAAATTATATAAGTAGACAAGAGGTAAAAGTAACTTACATACTAGTTTCATTGACACGTTATTAGATTGTTTCAGATAAAAGAAACACGTTATTAGATTGTTTCAGATAAAAGGTTTTTCTTTTTTTTTTTTTTTTTTTTTTTTTTTTTTTTTTTTTTTTTGTTGTTGTTGTTGTTGTCATGTACAATGTAAGTTTCCTGAAGGATTATTTATACTTCTTCGTTGTGCTAAGAATTTTAATCCGTTTATGTATGATTGGGTCGAATTAGGTTTAGTTTTAACTATATAAATAGGTAACACTTATAAAGTAATGGGTCAAATGGGTCAAAACGGGTAAGGTACCAAAAGTATATCTCTAATGCATAAAATCTTCAAATATTTTATGTTGCTTCCTAAGTTTATACTAACTTTCACAGGTGTGCTCATACTTGACGCACTGTTGGAACAAGACACTTTAATGCCAATCCAACTGTTATGTTTTATAAAAGTATTGCCAGTTTTGACCCATAGAGCATTGTATTGTAAACAACTAAGAATTGTATGTGCAAAAGTTTATAAAAGGATAGAATGGATGCATCACAACACTAAAACTATAATGACCTATACCATGAAAGCCTTGAACCACTGTTATGTTTTTTAAACTTAGTTCTTATAAAATCAACATATGGAGCATCTCAATTTGTTGATTTTACCAATTAAATATAAAAAATCAGGTTACTCATGGCCTTATATATCAGTTTATTATGGCCTCATAGATTACTGTACTTATGGCATTTGTTTCATGTTTATTGCATACAGTAGATAAAAGCAAGGAGGTAGGAGTATTGCAAGAGATAGATCAAAAGACACCATTGCTTGAAAAAAAAACATGTTCAAAGCCATTAACCAAACACTTGAAACTGAATTCGAAGAAACGCTTGACAGCATATCCAAGGTAGTTGAGCTCACAGGCCACTGCACAACACGTGAGCCATTTCAAAGACCTTAACAAATATACAGACTAATATGACAAACCTGATTCAATAGCTCCTAAAAGTCTTCATTTTATCTTGATACAATATTTGAGCAGTTAAGAGAAGATACTAGATGGAGGACAACAAGCTGGTCATTGTATACACTGTATGCTTTTTACATGATCAAGCTGTTAATTTTTTTATACAATCATGATTATCATTTAGACTACTATGAAATTTGGGTTTAATCTGTAAATTTTTTCCCAACGAAGACTATTCAGCAAAAAGCCCACTATCGACGCCAAAACATTGGATAGGATATAAGGTTTGCGTAAAGGAAAAAATGACTCGACTACATGATAGATGACACGACCCAATCAGCTAAACAATCCATTTCATACGTTTGAATTTACACTTTATAAGCCTTCAAAAAGGATAACTGAAAGCAAGTACAATTCCCCTATTCATTCGATGCTTTTAGTGAATTCGCTGGTGTTTTCAATGATGAAACAACAGATGCATTATCACCTTTGTGTTGTAAGACGACAACACGAAACTCTTCAACAATTAATGAAGCATCTTTGAACTTCAAAGTAAATGTCGAAAGACTATCCTTTCCCTCATCCGTGCTATTTAAACAAGCAAATGTGATCCCCTTCTTCTCCATGTTTGTCAGTTTCATATCAGGAAAGAGGCTGGCATTCAATATCAGTTTATAATTGCCTCTAGCTCTCATCACAAGTCAACCTTTTCCAGTTCAATTCATTGAAACATTGACTTTCAGCTCTCCTTTGCCATTATTAGGCCTTTATAATTATATAAATCCTCAAACTTAGTCTTGCAAAATCTGTTCAGTATGCAACCTTTTATTTGTTGCAGCAGTCCGCACAAGTTGTTTAGTATGCAACCTTTTTTTTTTGTCACTGTGATTTTTTTTTTCTATGAATTGCAGTGAAGGAAATTCTCAAGCTACCTGTAAAAATGTTGGTAACATAACACATGATCCTGAACAGATAAAAGGTTGATAAAGTGATTGTTTGCAACTAATTATGAACTAAAGAAATAAATGATATTGTTAGAATGACAATATATTGTCGCCTCTGTTACAATGACGGTATATATGATTTAGTGATTAGATTTGTTTTATGTTTCGTGACACCGTTTTGTTATTATAATACATCATAGGCGTAGTTATGTTTAAGCAAAAGGGTTAGAATGATTGACAGTCATTTAACTATTTCAGTTTTCACGTGGAAAAACATTATATATATATATGTTGATTCATACTAACATTATTTGTTGACCTACGCAAGTGATAATCCATTAAAGTTAGAAACAATGTGAAAAGCTAAATAGGTTTTCACATTAAATAGCTTTATGATTAATTAGGTTAAAAGCTATTAGTGATAATCCATTGTTATTAGTCTATATGGGTGGTTGATTAGGTCACTTTATTAATAGGTTTTTCTTCATAACTTAATGTGAAAATAAACTCATAACTAATATATGATATTAATATGGATCAATATTTAATTTTTGGTCACTTTTATAAATAGGTTTGGAACCAAGATTTAATGCGATAAAGTTGGTATTTACGCAAAATCAACAAGTATAAAAACAAGCTAATTTCAAATTTAATTTTATTTGGTAGTTTATGTTGTTCTTGCGGACCACGTTGTATCATTTTTCTCTCATATTCGATAAACCTATATTTCTTTTCGTTCTTAATCCATTAAATATATAATTTAGTGTGTTTATAGCTTATTTTCATTAAGTTACTTTTTTCAACAATAAACATAAGTCTAGCCCACCCATCGGGCGGGCTACGGCTAAATATGAAGATATAAGAAAACATGGTCACAACCCTTTTTTAAGCATACGACAACTTTGCAATAAACTTAAATCTATTTTTTAAGCTTATGTTCCTTTCTTTCAACATGTCCACTTTCTAAACATTTTTTAACGCCATTCTTTCGCTATTAAAAAAAATATAAGCCAATAATATTTATAAGTCATTCACCTATATATTAATATAACTCAACAATTGTTAGATAACAGGATTACATCTATATGAATTAAACTTTCCTGTTAATATGCCACTTTAATTACTACCTTTCTTTTGTGATAGAAAAATATGCTAACGATATTTATAAGTCATGCCCGCCCATCGGGCGGGCTTTGAAAGCTAGTATATATATATATATATATATATATATATATATATATATATATATATATATATATATATATATATATATAGATATATACATACATATAGTGAGGATCATGTGCAGATAACTTTTTTAGTACGGACGTACGGATGAATTTGGACCACCCATTTCCAGATCTGATCTTGACTTTTGTAAAAAAGTCAAGATCTAGCGCTATCTTCACGGTACAAATTAACCATGCAAATGATTTTTTTTTTAATTTTTTTCCTTTTAAGCGCTCCTTATTATTGTTGTTTTCTTTACTTTTTTTTATTTTTTCATATTTTTTTGAGCACTTTTTTGTTTTGTGATTATGAGTAGTACCGTGATATTAAGAATATTTATGAGTCCTACTATGATACTGTGATATTTAGGTCGATATTTAAAAATTTTAAATTTAATATTAAGATAACATGATAATTACGGTGATATTAACAATATTATGATACGGTGATATTATAAACCAACCGTGATTCTAATTTTTTTTACATGTAAAATGAAGCGTGATATTAAAAAAATATTCTATGATATCAAAAAAGGTATTATGATATTAAAATTTTTATTAAAAAAATGTTTTATGTGATATCAAAATCTGATTTTGAATTTTTTACAAAAGTCAAAATTAAACGCTAATATCACAATACCTTGAAGTGGCATGATGAGGCGAAAAATGAACCACTTTTAAGGGGTCATTTAAGCCCAGAATTGAATTTATTTGATCAAATATTGCCCTAAATCGTTCCTTTTGTGATTTTAGGAACTTTGGAAGTGAAATCTGGAAAAGGAAGCAATTCGGACATTTTTGGAGCATAAAAGTGAAGAAAACGCCAAATACTTAATTTTCCAAGCTGGGAACAGTGTGTAACGGCGTCACGAGTAAGAAGTTGACGGCGTCAAGAGTAAATATCATGACGACCCAGTACAGAAATGAAGGCGTCACAAGGAAGAGCGTCAAGAGTAAAATACGTGATGGCCTCGAAAAGTGTATAACATGACGACGTCAGATGTAGATCAAGGCAGTCCGAGGATTATTTTGGCGGCAAGATGACGGCGTCACAGGATTGTTCTTGACGCCGTCAGCCTCTATTTTCTATATATAGTTTTCTCATTTTCATTCATTGAGAGGAACAAGTTTGGAGAAACCCTAAGGCCGAACCATATACGAATTTTACAGGTTTTTCAAGGGTTTTCAGCCCTTGAATGCTTGCATGTGTAATTGAGATAAGTATTCTTTTAATTCAATCAATATGTCTATGTGTTGGTTGTCTATATCTTGTGCTTGTCTTGATTCCACCATGCTAGGCTAGATTTATCTTGTGTTTGCTTAGATCTAATGAAACCTAGATGTTGATTATGTGTTGATTACTTGTTTATGGTTGTATTGGATGAATGATTTCAATGTTAGGCTTAAGAAAACTGGCAGATCTCCAAATGGTAACATGCTTGAACGTCTTAGGAAACATGAACCGATGTGTACCAGGTTTTATTGGTTGTATTTAATGCATGAGTAAATTCTAATGATCCCATGTTAGGAGCTTCTTAGCCGGCTCGACATAGGAGTGAAGTAGGCACTCATAGGATTGGGGAGTTAAGTACGCCACCCCATGAATGGTATTAAGGAATACAATCTGTCATCCACGCAACTATAACAAGGAATTAACGTGTAAAAGATATCTAGGGAGTAATGAAATCTATGTAAACACATTTCTCCACTTATTACTCACAACCTTAGTTTAATTTAGTTTCATTTTCATTTTTTGTATTTTATTTTGATTGCATCTTTAGTATTGGGTTAGTTGACTAGCAACTAATTCCGCCCTAATCCTTCAAAACCGAGATTTTTACTTGCTTTCATAAAAATATAAAAATACAAAATGAATCATCCCTCATCTCTAGAACTAGTAATTAGGTTTTTCTAATCCTAGCGACACTATTCCTCGCTGAACGATCAATCCCCCGGTACTTGTCACTATACTATACTACAACGATCAGGTACACTGCCTGGTGGGGGTTGTAAGCTTCTCGAGATCCCTCGAGAGGTAAAGCCTGGTGCAATCCCCACGCATCAAGTGTTTAGCGCCGCAGCCCGGGGAATAGTTATTGTCTAGGTTAGAATCTCTTTTTATTAGGTCTACTTGCTAGATTCCTTTCTAGTAAGATTTTATTTTTAATTTTTAGGTTTTCTTTAGTCTATCTTATTTCTTTGTGTTTTTGTTCGTAACTCTTCACCACCCGACATCATGGACGATGGGAACATCTTTGAACCCGTCATCCCACCACAACAAAACCCACCACTAGAACCTCTTAGGCCCCGAACCTTAGGAGAGTATTCCAGACCTGGCCACCAAGGCTATCGAAACACCATTGAGCTCACCGGAGCCAATGCGACCCCCTTGCGATCCGACACCATCCGGTTGGTGCAAAGCGGATGTGCATTTCATGGACTTCGTTCCGAAGATCCAAACCAACATCTTAAGGACTTCTTAAAAATCGTAGACTCCATAGACCTAGATGTTGAAACTAGAGAGACAACCCGATTACGCCTATTCCAATTCTCTCTACGGGATCAAGCTAGTCAATGGCTTGAGCGTTTACCCGCGGGATCCATCACCACATGGGATGATCTCACCACTCGTTTCCTTGCTCAATTTTTCCCACCGGGGAGAACTACTAAGCTTAGAAATGACATCTTGATGTTCCAACAACGTCAAGGTGAAACCTTTTATGAAGCATGGACTCGATATAAAGACCTGCTCCGAAAAATCCCTCATCATGGCATTGAACCATGGCTCCAGATTCAAATCTTTTACAATAAAATTAACTATCAAACAAGGAGAGCTATAGATTACGCAGCCAAGGGCAGGCTAAGCAGACTTAGCATTGACGAATGCTGGAAAGTTCTTGAGGGGTTGACACAATACGGAGGAGAAGGATGGGAGGACCCGATGTTCCCAAGCAAGGAAAAACTTAACTACGCATACGCCACCCAAGAGCAGTTATTAGGAAGTATCGAGAAGCAGGTAAAAGAATTAATGAGGATTGAGAAACCTGCTGCTAAAACCGTGTGGAATCCTAATTTACGTAGGAATGCGGTTATCAACCATGATTTTCCTGAACGTTCACGGCAACAGGAATTCGAAGGGATAATGGTAACCTTCATGAATAATCAGGAAAAACAAATCCAGCACCTAGAAGCGCGCATGGAAAGTACTCGCAATGCTCTTATGGATTTAGCAGACAAATTCATATCAAGGATCAAAGAGAAGATTAAGGAAAAATTCGAACCAAGAAAAATCGAAAAAGTCTTCGAGGTTTCAACACATTTAGTGTTTAACCAAGAGGATAACGAGAAATTTTCCCCAAGTGGTTTACCATCAATCATCTCCCACTTTTGTGAGCATCCTCAGGAAGAGAAGAATTTGCAATTTCATAACATTTTTGTTGGATGCTTGCAAACCACGCTCCCAAACTTCTGCAAGAGACGTTCTTTTGGTTTTAAACCTGGTGTAAAGAGGTTGCACCTCAGAAACACCACAGATTTGAGACCCTCTATGGAGCAACACCTCTTTTTACCCACCGGTAACCCGCGCGAAGGTTACAACTTAACTAAAACATCACCCACTCCTTTCTACAACCCCATCTGTTTCCGTGACAGTAATGAAACGTTCGACTCTGGTGGACTTCACTAATGGAATAGCTACTCATGGTTTTTACTTGTGTTTAGCTATTCACACTAAGTGCAGGGACTA